>JAJOZX010001924.1:410000-437500 GCA_023014485.1 Bathynomus jamesi | reverse complement strand
ATTTTGCTCCGCGAGTCAAAGTAGTTCTTAACAGAAGCAATTTTATAACCTTTTTAAAATGCGCCCTTTTAATGTTTGTATAGCAATGGAGAGTGAAGGGTGTTCTGTTAGATACATTGAAGCTATTGTAAAGTGTTACGAAAATGATGAAGAAGCAATTCCATTTTTCCCAAAACATGGTGTTTTGCTTTCTGAGTTGTCGTGCCCAACGTGTGGTTATTTTACTCTTAGGTTAGGTTAGGTTATGTTAGGTTAGTTTTCATGTGCTTGTTAGCCATTTTTTAGGCAAATGCTTCAAAATAAGAGTAAAATATAAATAACATTTACTCTAATTTGAAGCATTTGCACACCGAATGGTTAACAGATTTGGCTTCAGCACATCGAAATTGACCTAATAAAATGTTTTTTACATCATACTTCGGGTTGCGCCGTTTTCTATATAATTACCAAAATGATATTTATACAATAATATAATAAAATTAATACAATACAATTGAGAAAATAACATCGTAACTAATTCAAGTTAGGTGACGAATTTTTCTTTACATTACAAGTTTTATACAGAACAAGTGAGTTATTATATAATATAAAAGAATTCAAAGATTAAAACTTTACTTTTATACAAACATAATAAAGGATTAATACGTTAATTTAGAGAACAATTAAGCTAGACAAAGAATGATATTGTAAAATTTTTAGCAAAATTTTATTTATTTTTTTTTTTCTGTGGGGAAAATTACATTCATAATGAATAGGTAAAAGGGAAAAATATAAATCGTACAATCTATAAGCTAATTTTTATTGACTAGTGTAGGTAAAAATAGAATTACGTAATGGATGATGTATAGATCTGTGGTCAAATGTGTATTTGTGTGTATTAGGTACAAATTGTAGTGGTTGATGATACGTCCAAAAGGAGAAAGGGGATTTATAGTTGAATAGTTGAAGTTGTACGTCAGTGTGCATATGTATCTATAAATATTGGTAAGAAGCATCTGTAGATGAGTGAGTCGGTACAATAGTATGTAGAATATGAGAGTAATTTGTTCATCCTGTGAAGAACTAGATCATTAGGGGTCATTGGTGGCTTAGGATTTTATATATATATATATTTACTTTAAGGAATAGATAAAACAACTTAATAAATGCATGAACGAGAATTTATATACAGTAAGCAAAAATGATTAAGATTATAACGATGATGTTTGCATAAGAGTTTTAATGCAAAAGTGACTGAAGGGACGGAACGTAAATGAATTCGAATATGTGTCAAAAGTAATAAAATTCAATTAGGATTATAGATTTTACATAATTAATCAGTTACACGTATAAGGTAATTAAAAAAAACGAACTTAGAGGACTTACAATTAATGAAAGTACATCTCACGGTTTTAAAATTGAATTTTGACACACAATTAATTTCGACTACTAAAATTCATAGCCATATACTGTAGTATTATGTCAATTTGACTATAATTTTCGTTTGATACCTTACAAATGGTACAATAACAATTTAAGGGGACAGTTACTCACGATTAATTGAACAAAAGAAAAATAAAAATACAAATTAAAAATATGAATCAATTATACATTTCAACGAGCTAAATACAATTTTATAATATTCTAAAAAAAATAAAAGTAAATCGAGCCATAGATGAGTTTCGACTAAGAATAAAAAGTTATTGAAATGGAAGGGAAGCATTTCTAACAATCTTTTCTTTTAATAATTTCAATTAAATTTTATATTAAAAATTATTTTTAGATAATAAAAGAAAATATTAAAAAGGTTTAATAATTTTTGTAGGTTAAGTAGAAAAATCATACTCTTTCGTTGAATGTTGATAGAATTTTGAATTATTTGATATTTTAGTCTGAAAACTTGTTTGCATATAGACAAATACATCTGTTTTATTGCGTAGAAGTTTTATTAAAAATTAAATGACTGAAATTTAGGGTATGTGCGGTCATACGGGTAAATTTCCCGATCGTACAGAGCAGGATAAATTAGGTACATGATCGATTAATTAATTATTACACAACTATTATTATCACGTATACATTACAATGATTATCAAAGTCATTACAACCTTTGTACAAATAATAAATTACATAACTACATAACAAATCGGTGAATTTCCGTCTTACAAAGAAAAAAGGTTAAACTAAAGACGCAAATCGGTCAATTCAGGTTGAATTTAATTCTCTTTTACAACACAAAAAAAGGTTGAATTAAATTCTTAAATTACATTTTCTTAAATTACAAAGAAAAAGTTGAATTCAATTGACTGCATTGAAAACTAACTTGGGGCTCGAAATAAAAATGACTTGGGACTTGGAATAAATCTCTCTGACTTGGAATAAATCTCTCTGACTTGGAATAAATCTCTCTGACTTGAAATAAATCTCTCTGACTTGAAATAAATCTCTCTGACTTGAAATAAATCTCTCTGACTTGAAATAAATCTCTCTGACTTGAAATAAATCTCTCTGACTTGAAATAAATCTCTCTGACTTCAAGCAAAACTCTGACTTGAGCTCTATCAAGTATTTCTATAAAAATCTCTGGGGTGGTTGTCCATCTTGGCGCAACCTTCTGACTTGACCTCTTATCAAGTATTCTGAAACTAACTTGAAATTAACTAAAAATGGAAAATGACTGCACTTGACCTTTATCAAGTGGAGACGATTAACCTCTGTTTTGGTTGACCCTCTTGGTGCAACCTTCTGACTTGAAAAATGACTTCAAAAAATGACTTCAAAAAATGACTTCAAAAAATGACTTCAAAAAATGACTTCAAAAAATGACTTCAAAAAATGACTTCAAAAAATGACTTCAAAATTACTTCAAGTATCTCTATAAATCTCTGGGGTTTGGTTGTCCCTTTTGGTTACAACCAACCGAAACTGTCTGAAACTGAAAATGGAACTTCAAACTGCTTCAAGTAACTCTATAACTCTATAAACTCTCTCTAAACTCTCTGTAAACTCTCTCTCTCTTAATTTGCAAGTCAATTCAATTCAGTAATTGAAAAAAATTTGCAAACAAAAAAATAAAAAAAATGTAACAATATTTCATTCTAATGTACACGAAGGTACGATACTATTATGTTTGATACATAAAATAAAATTATTCTATACTGAATATAACTGAAAATAACTGCGGCAATTGACTCTGCGGCAATTGACTCTCTTTGAAATTAACTCTGTTACAATTAACTCTCTTGTTACAATTTCTATTTCACTAAAAAAAGTGTATCACTAGTGTCTGAAATGTTCAGTCTTTTGTGTTAAATTCTGGCTTGATACTCATTATTAACTGTTAATAATAGTGACTTTTCAAATGTTTATAAATTACTTAAGAAAACAAAATGTACTTAACAAAATTTTCTATGGGGAAATCCTTGAGACGTGTCCTGAAGACGTCTTGTTGGCTACTTCTTCTTGGATGAAAACTAGGCGTGGAGAACTTGGAGTCGTGACGCACCGGTTCAAGGGTGGATGTTACGAACTAGAAGTCGTGACACGCCGGTCGACTGGTTTTATCCTGATGCAGGGTAATTTCTATTCTTGGCCAAAGAGTGGCCTCTTCTTAAAATAATCTTCTTAAAATCTTCTTTTTATCCTGATGCAGGGTAATTTCTATCTTTGCCAAAGAGTGGCCTCTTCTTGAAAATCTTCCTCTTCTTGAAAATCTTCTTCCTCTTCTTGAAAATCTTCTTCCTCTTCTTGAAAATCTTCTTCCTCTTCTTGAAAATCTTCTTCTTCTTCTTGAAAATCTTCTTCTTCTTCTTCTTGAAAATCTTCTTCTTCTTCTTCTTGAAAATCTTCTTCTTCTTCTTCTTGAAAATCTTCTTCTTCTTCTTCTTGAAAATCTTCTTCTTCTTCTTCTTGAAAATCTTCTTCTTCTTCTTGAAAATCTTCTTCTTCTTCTTGAAAATCTTCTTCTTCTTCTTGAAAATCATCTTCTTCTTCTTGAAAATCTTCTTCTTCTTGAAAATCTTCTTCTTCTTGAAAATCTTCTTCTTGAAAATCTTCTTCTTCTTAAAAATCTTCTTCTTCTTCTTAAAAATCTTCTTCTTCTTCTTAAAAATCTTCTTCTTCTTAAAAATCTTCTTGTTAAAAATCGTCTTCTTAAAAATATTCTTCGTAAAATCATCATCTTATCCTGGTATAGGGTCTGGAGTTGTTATCTTCCTTCTTCTATGTGTTTATCCTGGTATAGGGTCTCCAGTTTGTTAGAATCCTCTTCTTAAAATAATCTTAAAATCTTCTTTTTATCCTGGGGCAGGGTCGCCAGCTGTTAACCCCTCCGTCTATGGCCCTTTGTCGGTTCGGATTCGACGGGGGTTCTAGTTAGGAGGCAAGCAACGGATGTTTCTTCTTTATACTTTTCTATAATTCTTGGATTCGACGGGGGGGTTCTGGTTACGGAGGCAAGCAACGGATGTTTCTTCTTTATACTTTTCTATAATTCTTTTCGTTCGCCTTAAATGGTGGGTCGCCACTCTGTTAAACCCTTGGCTACAGACTCGCCAGATTGTTATGCCAATATCTTCTATGGTGCTTGGGTTGTCTCTTTCTCTCGCTTATTAATTCTTCTCTTTTTATAATTCTCTGATCCTTTCTCTTATACTAAAATTATCGACTTTTCTTTTATAACTTGTCGACTTGACTAAGTTCTGAAGAGAGCACGGCTCGAAGGAAAAAGATAAAAACTTTCTCTTACATTTACTTTACTTCTAAAAATGTACAGTTAGTTCTCTGAATTTACAAGGGTAGAGGTTCGACCTCTTTCGACCATGGCTCAGGCCGGAATCTAAAAATATTAAGAAGGCAAGGGGCCTCTGCCCCCTCCTAATGAGGTGCTAATATGAAGTCTAATGGAGAAGTGCCTTAAATGAAGTGGTAATCTGAAGTGGTGTATTTTTACAAATATACGTATAATATAACTTAAATGTTTGGGGGAGAACAGTTGAAGGTTAAATTTCCCCCCTTTTTAAGCACATGATCAGATGTTTTAAAAGATTGCAAATTTCAAATTAAAAAATAAAATAACAAAAACTAATTTGTATTTTTTCGCCGAGTCTTCATTTATGAAGGCGATATCATTTCGTAATAGTACATAAGTACAATTTTGAGTACATGACTGAGTACGTATTAATTTTGGTTCATTACAATTACGATTACAATTATGGATTACAATTACCAATTAATTCATATTCACTTGTTTAATTACACTTCCATTTTGAAGTACATTCTTACATGATAAATTAAATCATTACATTTAATTACAGTTTCACTGAAGTACATTACAAGTTATTATTAATTACAGTGTTTTTATATATTTATATATGGTTATACTAGATGGTTATTAGTACAACACAAGTACATAAGACATGACACACATGATATAACATAATATGTTATAAATGTTATAAATTTGAAATCAGAGCGAACTGAGGTATTTTTATCTTTGAGGCGCTCGATTCTGTCGTCGTGAGTGGAATTTTATAACTTCTTAACTCAGCATTTTTGAGTTCAACTCGGGAGGTCATATAATTAAAAATAAAAATGAAAAAATAATACGAGAACGTTTTTTCGCGTTCTCGAACGAACTGCGAAAGTTTTGCATTTCATGATTGACACGAGTAAACATAGACTGATAAGTTGATAGGGCATAAGTAGACAATAGGTAGATGAATGAATAAGTAATAAAATTAATAAAGGATAGCGGTCGAGAAAGAACATGAATGTAAGAATGAGTATGGTTGAATAATAATGTTTATACTCATAACATATAAATAATGACTTCTATAGAGTGTTTCGTCCTTAGCATGATGTTAAAGAATTTTCATACATTGGATACTAGATATATGATGAAGGGAAAATGTGACGTCGTAGTTATTGAATTTTTACGTAAAGTACAAATCATTATTAGGAAGATTTAGAAGAACAAATTAGAGAGAGTGGGAAACGTAAAGTGAATAAAGTTATTTTATGACGTCATAGTGCATAAGTCATTATTACAAATCGAAATTCTATCCAAAACTCGCTTATGTGATTTTTGGTTTCTTATGTAAAAATGGACAATGAATTCATATAATGATGGTGTAAGAATTGTTCATTGTTCACTTTTTACATATATATATATATATATATATATATATATATATATATGAAAATTATTTCACGAAAGTAACACGTGAAAAATATTTATGATGAATAAAACCAGGAAGGAAAGGAAACACAAAATGGTGCTCAAGCGCTTTCGTCTAATGACATCCTCAGGAACACTGAAGTACATAAAAGTGTTACAGCCTATATATAGGTTACATCAAGAAAAAAAAAGAAAAAAAAAAAATATATATATATATATATTATATATTATATATATATATATATATATATATAATACAGGGTCCGCAAAAAAAAAAAAGGAGCATGACGAAAATGTTTACTGTACATTTATTTTTACACATAATGACAAATAACTTATTTTTGGCAAATTAGCAACAAATAAACTAAGTTATTACCAAATTTCATGTCAATACGTCAAAAATTAAAGAAAATATAAAAGTTTTACTACAACATGTCATATAATTTTACAATTTCCAAAGAAAACGAAATTATAAGACTAAAAAAATTGTTCGATATGTTTGCCAGAAATGTTTACTGTACATTTATTTTTACACATAATGACAAATAATTTATTTTAGGCAAATAAGTAACAAATAAACTAAGTTAATACCAAATTTCATGTCAATACGTCAAAAATTAAAAAAATATAAAAGTTTTACTACAACATGTCATATAATTTTACAATTTCCAAAGAAAACGAAATTATAAGACTAAAAAAATTGTTCGATATGGTTGCCAGAAACCTCTACAACCCTTCGTAATCGGGGCCTAAATTGATCTATAGCTTTATCTACTTGATCTTGGGTAATTTCTTCTCATTTTTGTACGATAACTTCTTTCAAATGTTCGACATTTCAAATCTTATCCTGTACACTTTCTCAGCCAACATTTCCCATATTCCGTAGTCTACGGGATTCAAATCTGGACTATTAGGGGGCCAATCTTGGGTAAAGCAATTCAGGAACATTATTTTCTAAAAATTCAATAGTTGACTTAGCGGTATGCGTCCGAGCGCCATCCTGTTGGAATAAGAAGTAACCATTATTCGCCAATCGTCTCATTTCGGGCAGCATTTGTTCCAACAAAGTTTCAGTGTAATAGCGGGCGTCTACTTTGATGTTTGGCTCTACGAAAAAAAAACAGATGTCTTGCCTAGTTTAGACACACCGACCCATACCATTACGCTGGCAGAAAAATGATTACGGGTAGCATAAAGTCTATCATCTGGTATTTCATTTTTACGATTAACTCTTGAATACACTCTGTCATTTTGGGAATTTCGCGGTGGTTCTATCGTAAAATTCTTTTCGTCAGTAAAAAAGCCGAGGTCTACTTTTTCGGGTGTGATATTTCTTAACAGGCGTTCAGAACAAAACTCTTTTCTGTTCGTTAATTTCAGTTAATTTCTGCCCGTGTATCCGTTTATAAGGTTTTAGTTCAAGGTCGTTTTTAATAATGTTTCTGACGCTACTTTCGGATATGCTCAACTCATTAGCAATTCTGGACGGTGTCACGTGAGTCCCTGGTCTGCCTTCTTGACTACAAATTCTTAGTTCCACATCTCTGATGTTTTCTTCGGTTCGAACTGATCTTGGCCTCCCGCTTCCTTATTTCCTTTCAGTACTTTCAGTTTCGTCGATTTGTCTTAACAGCTTGTCCAAACCTCCTTTCGACCATGGTTTATTCGGAAACTCTTGTAATAATTTTATTGCGCCATAATTTTTATCAAGTCTATAATGTTTTATTAATATTTTATCTTCTTTAGAAAAGGGCATATTATCATTTTTATTGATTAAAATTATTTAGGCATCTGAAAAAAATAATTTAAAATGAGAAAAACTAAATTTTTACGCTGAAATTCACTTTTTTTAGTCATTGCACGTTTGTGGCCATAAAATCTTTATTTTATGACCGATTTTGATGAAATTTGTTTTATACAACTCTGGGCCCTTTTATCTTTAGCTAGATATATAACATTTAAGGGTCCGGCAAAAAATGCGGGCGTGAGAGCAATTTTCGTCATGCTCCATTTTTTTTGCGGACCCTGTATATACATATATATCTATATATATTTATATATATATATGCAATAAACGGAGAAGTAAAAATAAAAAATAAAATTTAAAGGATTATCAGAGAGGCATACAGATTTGTAAGGAAAAAATATCGATTTTTAGCACAAGATCAAATGAATTATAAAAATACAAATTTATACTGGAAATCTGCCCGGGTTTTAACACTCTACCTTTTATGGTTAAGTTTCGATGTATATAAAAATAAAATGAAAATTAAAAGTTAATAAAGTAGCATACAAGTTTACCAAAGATTCACATGTAAAAAATTCCATGGATCTTACTGAAAAATTGAATAATGCACGTACTGAAACTAACGATAGATTGATCAGTTTTGACGTTTGTTCATTGTTTAAAAAAGTGCCGATTGACGATATGCTTGACTTTCTCTCCCAAGAATTACATAAGTATGACCTGCCACTACCTTCACACATTGTTTTGGAACTTATTAAGCTTTGCATCAAAGAGTGTAAATTCACTTCCAATAACAAGTATTACCAACAAGTTTTTGGGATGGCCATGGGCAACCCCTTATCGCCCCTCCTCTCCAATATTTATATGGAGTTTTTCGAAATTACTGACATTCCGAGAATCCTGGGGGTTGGCATCCCTTGGTTGCGGTACGTCGACGATATTTTGTGTATCTGGCCCATGAATCGTGACCTAGATAATTTCCTCCTTCAGTTAAATGATCAAGTCCCCTCCATTAAGTTTACTTTAGAAGTGGAACAAGACAATTCAATCCCATTTTTGGATGTGCGTGTACATAGGGAAAGCCCAGGTTTTAAGTTTAGTATCTATCGGGAAAACAACAAACAATTTGTCCTACGTACACTTTTACTCAGGACATAACACCCACACTAAGAAGGCCATTTTTTCTTCAATGTTTCTCCGCGCCCTTAGGATCGCCAGTCCGGAATACATCGATGCCGAATTGGAAAAAATCAACGGTATTGGAAGTGATCTGTGTTATCCATCTGCGTTTATGGAATCTTGTCTCAACAAGGCAAAACGAACTTTCTATCGTGTCAATAATAACACTCGTACTTTGTCAAAAAATATTTTAGTACTTCCATTTTTCCCGGGCTTTTTAGGCATTGCTAATGTATTTAAACTTTTGGATATTAATGTAGTATTTTCATATAACAATATTGTGAAAAATATCATAGTAAAAAATAGCCCTACCAATAATTCAGGCATTATCTATAAAATTTGTTGTAAACAATGTGATTCCTTTTACATAGGTCAGACCGGAAAGGATTTGCACACACGTATAAAACAGCATCAATATTCCGTTAGAACAGGACAGTTGTCCAGTGCCCTTTTTGTCCATTTGTCAGAGTTATCACTCACGTGAGTCTGCCATTATCCAACTTTCAAATAACTTCAACATAAGCAAAGGTCTTTTTCAACTCGATCCTGTTGTTTTGAATTCCTTCAAAACAGATTTAGATAAGAAGGGTAGAACGCTAAATCTTTGGTAAACTTGTATGCTACTTTATTAACTTTTAATTTTCATTTTATTTTTATATACATCGAAACTTAACCATAAAAGGCAGTGTTAAAACCCGGGCAGATTTCCAGTATAAATTTGTATTTTTATAATTCATTTGATCTTGTGCTAAAAATCGATATTTTTTCCTTACAAATCTGTATGCCTCTGATAATCCTTTAATTTTTAATTTTTATTTTTACTTCTCCGTTTATTGCATATATATATATATATATATATATATATATATATATATATATATATATATGTGTGTGTGTGGGTATATATATATATATATATATATATATATATATATATATATATATATATATATGTGTGTGTGTGGGTATATATATATATATAGTTATTTTTTTATTTTTTATTTTTTTTTCTTTCTGTAACCTATATATAGGCTGTAACCCTTTTATGTACTTCAGTGTTCCTGAGGATGTCATTAGACGAAAGCGCTTGAGCACCATTTTGTGTTTCCTTTCCTTCGTGGTTTTATTCATCATATACATATATATATATATGTATGTACACACACACACACACACATATATATACACACACATATATATATATATACACATATATATACACACACACACATATATATATATACACGCACACACATATATATATATACAAACACACACATTATATATATATATATACACACACACACATATATATATATATACAGATATATATATATACACACACACACATATTTATATACACACACACACATATATATATACACATATATACACACACACACATATACATATATATATATATATATATATATATATATATATACATACACACATATATATATATATACATATATAAAACTGGACTATAAGAAATCATTTCATAGACTTAAATGTGGTCTTCAGTAATCATATTTAACTTGGAAAATAGTTTTAATCTCTTCTCTTTCAATTATGAAAACAAATCTTTTCACACTTTTTTACATTTCATTTAGTAAACATGAAGCCACTGGGGCCAATCGAGGTTATCCAAGTCATTAGTTATATTTTATAATAAAAAAATCTTGCAAAATGTCAATCTCAAGTCAGCTAACTAACATACAGCAATCCAATACCACCAAACCAGCCTATATAAATGAAGCCAAGAACACACAGCATTCACAATCTACAAACTATCTCTTTCATTCATGAAAGTGTCAACATTTTTCTTAAAATTTACTAACGAGCTACTGTTTACCACATCATATGGCAAGTCATTCTAAAAATCTACTACTGTATGACTGAAAGAGTATTTTCGTAATCAAATCTACAAGGCTGTTTTCTAATTTACTTAGTATGCCCAAGAGTTATTCTAGCAGCCTCTAGTGAGAAAAAGTTATGTACATCTAAACTGTCCAAACCTGAAAAAATTTTGAACATATGTATCATATCTTCCAGTGGCGGAGCTAGCTATGGGCAGGCGGGGCAGTGCCCCGTGACCCGGGGTTTTGGGGGGGCCCGGGTCGTTTCAACAAGTGATGAGAAGTTATTTGAGAGAGCAACAAAGCTAGTAAATAAATATAAAAATATTTCCTCTGGATTTCCAATTCAATTACTCTCTTTTCGATGTGCTTAAAAACAGACATTGAAAAAATGACGACAATCCATAAGCTATATTCATTTTTAATTAAAGACAACAGTACTTTGTGCTCAAGTTTTCCCGAAGTTGTGACTGCCATAACATTGTTCCTCACAATTCCTGTGACAGTTTCAAGTGCAGAGAGATCGTTTTCAAAACTTAAACTAATAAAGAACTATCTTCGAAATGCTATGAATGAAAAAAGATTAAGTGGACTCTCAATTATATCAATTGAAAACAAGAAAACTAGAAATATTAACTTGGAGGATTTAATTAATGAATTTGCTGAAAGAAAGGCAAGAAAAGTGACGTTCTGATGTTGTCGTAAGTAAACTTTTATTTCACGGTATCCTTTTTAAAGCTCAATAGTTCGCATAATGTTTTGCCTTCTATGCCTCCATGCGTACAAGTAGTATCATAATTCTTAAATATATGCTAAATAAATAATGCAAAGAAAAGCAATATAAATGTCTAATAAAATTTTTGTTAGGGGGCCCGTAAATAAGTTTAGCACCGGGGCCCGTGACACTCTTCCTCCGTTCCTGATATCTCCCTCTACACACCGTTTCTCAAAACTAAACATACCTAGTTCCCTTAATTTTTCCCTGTTAGGGATAAGCTTGATTTCCCTACATTGCACACCTTCAAGCATATCAATATCATGTCTAAGGTGAGGGGACCAAGCTGAATGCAGTATTCTAAGTGAGCCTAACATAAGAATTCTCTAATTTGCAGACTTCCTTACTCTTGTAACTAACATTCCTCTTAATAATACCTAACATTTTATTTGCTTTACTTCTAGCCTTTAAGCACTGCTTAAAAATTTTTAGATCACTTCCAACTATGACGCCAAAATCTTTTTTCTGTCTAACATCTTCTAACCAGTTCCTTTGCATCTCATAACTAAAGTTTCCATTATTTCTACCAAAATGCATGATTTGCATTTATGAATAAACATTGAATTCCATCTACTGTACCATTTACTAGCCCAAGCAATTAATCTATGAAGATCTCTTTGCAGTTTATAAGAATTTGCTATGTTTGTAACTAGGGTAACTACTTTTGTATCATCTGCAAATTTAGAAACTTTACTACCTACTCCCTTCTCTAAATCATTTAGATATAAAATAAAGCGTAATGGATGTGGAACCTTGTCAAATGCTTTACTAAAATCGAAATAAATAACATCAACATTTCCATTATCTACCTGATCAGTTACAAACTCTAAAAAGTCCAAGAGGTTAGACAAACATGACCTTCCTGATCTAAATCTATGTTGTGAACTTGAAATAAGATTAAAATTTTCCAAATGATCTTGAATATTATTCTTTAGAATTCTTTCAGGTATCTCTCCTATCAATGATGTTAAACTAACAGGCCTATAATTTCCTATCTCCTCCTTACTACCCTTTTTTGTAAATGGGTACTACATTCGCTTTTTTCCATTCATCTGGTACCTCTGCATAATTAATGAAAATGAAAAGGAAAAGGTTTATTGGCAGACTATAGTCCAATAGTGCCTTAGATAAGCTTTCCTCCCCTTCTCTGAGAATCCTAGCATATATATTATCAGGTCCAGCAGCTTTATTTGACCAGTGTATGAATCATTTGCCTAACATCATCCTTCCTTATATGAATATGATAAAAAACACCCGAATTTACAAAATCTAAAGAACTGAAATCGAAGTTATTTAAATTTTCTTCAGTAAAATCTGAGCTAAAATAATCATTAAAAATATTAACAATATCTTGATCTTTTTCAAACATTCCATCATGTTCTATTGGGCCAATCCTATCATGATTTTTATTATTATATTTATAAAAGCTAAAGAATTTCTTTGGATCTTTATTGCTATTTCAAGATAGATTTATTTCACTTTGCTTTTGCTCTTCCTAATCAAACTATTTAACATATTTCTTAACTTCCTATAATTATCCAAGTCCAAAATATTATCACTGCCTTTAAATTCCCTGAATGCCCTTTTTTTTACTTTTAATCATTTATGCTATTTCCCTACTTCACCACAAGGGTTTCCTAATCTTGTATTCCTAACAGTTCTGAAAGGAATACACCTACATTATACATCCTCCAAAATTTCTTTCAATATAGACCACATATCAACAGCATTTTTATTGGCAAATTCATTATCACATTTTACCGAGCCTAATTTTACTGAGAAGCTAGGGACTAGATGGTCATTGTTCACTAGATTCCTATTTAATGCTCTCTTAAAATGTATGATCAAATGGTCATTATTTCCTAATGACTCTCCTACCGAAAGTTCCCTAATAAGCTCATGATCACTGGAAAGAACCAGATCTAAGATTGCTTGATCCCTAGTTGATTTGTCTACAAATTGCGTTAGAAAACAATCATTGTAGCAGTCAGTGAAGAATTTACCTTCCCTATTATTTCCTTCCAAAAGGCTCCAGTCTATTTGAGGCAGGTTGAAATCTCCCCTAATAATCCGCGCCTTCAAGAATTGACATGTTCACATTCTCTCCGGGTATGAATGGGCCGGCGAGTATGGAACCTTCATTTTTCAGCATATTCATTGTACCCTTTAAACCTGGCATATTTATGCGTGTTGGAAATTGATCCACAAGAGTAGCTTCTATTCGCACTTGCCCACCCTTAAAAAGAACAATAAATATTACTACGTCATAGGACGACGGCTTACCCTTGGAGTTAAATCCATCAACTTCAATTTGTACTAACAGGCACGAACTTTGGACACCAGCAGGAAACAACATCACTCATATACAAACAATATATTCGCTCAGTTATGGACTATGCTAGCCCATGCTGGGCACCCATTATCTCAAACACACACATAAACACCTTACAGACAATACAAAACAACGCACTTCGTATCATTACAGAATGCATTCAAACAACACCAATAGAACACCTGCACACACAAACAAAAATACTGAAAGTTAGGGAACATTTAGACAAGAGGGGAACACAATTCATGGCGCAGCGACAACTAAACCACAACACCTTTGCCACTACATGTACAATCATGCACCGACACCTCGCACCATTAAGGTAACACCAGAGAGACATTATAATCAAATACTCCATTCCATACCACGCCCACAGACATTACACAGTACAGAACACACACACACACACACACACACACACACCTAACCCACAAAGCACTGACACGACTTGGTCCGAATGCGGTCCTAGGTTCGAAGCCGGCACCCATTAACAGGTCAGAGACCAGCCTGAGCAGATCGGATCGAGCTAACTTAGCACGATTCCGATGTGGATATCACCCCAACTTACAGACATATAAACACAGACTAGACAACTCCACAGACGACACCTGCGCCAGGACAACACCAAAAACAATTGAACACAGTATGACAGACTGTACCGCTCTAGCAAAACAAAGAACACAACATCACTAGTGCGTTGAACCTCTGGTCCACTCCGGAGAGGGCGATCGGTTACCTGCGTGCTGCCGGCTTGCTTGATCAGGGTGGACTGATCGGCTAACGAACAACAACAACAACAACAACTTCAATTTGACCACGTACGAGGGGCGGTCAGAAAATAAGTTTACACGGCGTATAATTTCGTAACAAAAAGACCTACATTGATTATTATGTTTATATCAGGTGAATTCGTTAATCATTGTTGGCAACACTGCACGTCGATTCGGCTGCCATCTAGCCGTACATTGGTTATACGAGTCAGTTGAACATGGCGGCTCGACTGGAACGGTGCCCTGCCCTATGGAGCAGTCCAGGACGTTTACGTTCAATGGCCGATCGTAAACGTTCCAGTGTTGAACAATATGCACCTTCATTGATTGTTGTGCCTTTTTGTATGAAATCTGCGAGCAAAACGTCTTTGTGGTCCCAAAACACGGTAACCATCACTTTGCCAGCGAACCTCACAATCTTGAACTTCTTTGGTCGCGGGGACGCAGGGTGTTTCCATTCCATGCTGGCACGTTTTGTTTCCGGAGTACGGTGATGAACCCATGTCTCGTCTCCTGTGACAATGTGCTCGAGAAATTCTTGACCACTGACAGACCCGGAATATCGTGCAGAAATGACAGGGCACTGTTCCAGTCGAGCCGCCATGTTCAACTGACTCATATAAGTCCAATGTACGGTAGATGGCAGCCGAATCGACGTGCAGTGTTGCCAAGAATGATTAACGAATTCACTTGATACAAACATAATCAATGTAGGTCCTTTAGTTACGGAATTATACGCCGTGTAAACTTTTTCCTGACCGCCCCTCGTACATCGCTTTCATTTGTAAACTTTCTGCGGTGGTACACAACATGGACGATCTTTGAGAACCTTCATCGAATAAGGCTCACTTTATTTATTCCATTATTAGTCTTATTGGACACGAGTGATGTAGGTAAAGCAATTCTATCTATAGTATTGTACTCCGCATTTACAGCTGTAACTGCTGCAGATTAATTTGGCTTCTCACTATCCTTCTCCGCTGTCTCTTGATCACCACCACTTTCGCTGCCATTTCTTTTCTTGAACTGAAAGCGTAAAACTATGTGATGTCTTATATTGCAGATACTACAAGTCTTATTCTTTCTGTAACCCGCTGCAATACGACCGAACGTAAAACAGTTACTGCACAAGTAAATCTCTTACTCGCTACAAGCGAGCTTCAGGAGTCTTGTACTTCACACAGTTTTCAGGAAGATGATTGCTGTAACACAACCTACACAATATTGTAGTAGTCGCTTTCTTAGGATTCGCCACAGCACAAACTGCCTGTAGTAATTCTTTGTCCACTAGGTCTATCGTAATACGATCCTTTCGCTTTCTTTAACAATTCTTTCTCGGTCTTACTATTCGAGTTACCCGAATCTCTCTTGCTGTGTAAGCTCCTTTCTTCAGTTTCTCTAGCTGATAACATCTTTATTTCAGTGTTAATCGCCTCCCTAAAGGAGTTCAATTGTCAATAATTGGATTTTGCGGCTTGATTTATATTGTCGCGTATTTTAGCAGGGAGTTTCTTTATCAATAAGGCAGCGAATACGAATCCTGCTTAGTCTACTTTTGTTTCAAGGTTTTTCAGTGCACGAAGGTGGCACTCATAGTTAGCTCTAAATCTCCCCAGCTCAACTGCATTAGTTTTTGGCTGTTCAAGTAAAAAATGGCATGTAAATGTGCCTGAATAATTTTCTGCGGCTTCCCGTAAGTTTCCTGAAGCAACTTTATGGCCTCGTCATAGTGTAAATCTGTCGAAGTAAAACCATCCAAAAGCTGTAAAGCTACGGCCTTCAACTGTCAGGTCAAATAACTGAACTTGTGCCCCAGAAATATCCGTCCTTTGGTGTACAGCACCTTTAAATATATCCCAGAAGTGTGGCCAATCAATTGGGTTGCCATCAAATGTGGGCAATCGTAATGTTGGTAGACTTACACTTTGAGATTTGTTTGAGGGGTGAGGCTAAAGTACATTTGCAGCTTGACGTAAAGCTTTAGTTGCAATAATGATTATTTCTTCAATTTCTCCGCGCCTATCAATTGATTCCGCCATATCATCAATATATGCATCATCACCCACAGTCTCTTGTATTAGCTCGTCGTATTCGAGGATCTTCCGCTTTTGATCTTCAAGCATGATCAATTTAGATTCAATTTTGCTGTTATCATCCTTCAAAAGTAACTCAACCTCTCCAATTAGGCGTTTTTCCATGGCTCTATGGACTCCTCTTTTCTTTACCCGAGACATAATCTGTATGAGTAAACTATTCAGTGTATCCGGTTCCAAGGACCAACGTTTCAGGTATTGTACCCTTTATTATTTATAGCAAAACTAACACCGATACTGACTGGTTCATATCCATTAATTAGCCCGAAATGATATCTATAAATAATTTATCTAAATAGGAGGGAGTTGTTATTAGGTGGGGCTGTATCGTAACCAGACTCTTGAATCAGTCACAGCAGCGATTTATACAAACTGACTACCATAGGCGGAGGCAAATTACACTGGGTAACAAAATTTGAAAAATTTTCTGTTTATTGTGATTTTTCTGTCGTTTCTTAATGATTTCAGGGTGCTGATTCCAAAAATGATATTGGTTTTGCTCTATCATCAACCGTTTCAAAAATATAGATTATCACACTTTGCATATGGCAAAGTATATAAAGAAAGCTAACATAAATATTTTCTGAAAATAAAAACACTATTGGAAATTAATGTTTATTGAGCCAAAATTGTATGACAAACCCAAAATGGTGCAAAGGATATAATATATATCATGAAGAGAACCGATAAGAGAATAACAAGCCTCGTTATACAGTGTGCGGTCCTTAAAAATGCACTAAAGAACGCGACTTCGGCGTATGAACATTCTTATCCTTTCTGATCAGCGACCATACGTAGTCTCCCATCATGGAAGCATCCCAATGGCCCTGGTACCTTTTCTCCATCGTTTGAATATCTTGATGGAATCTTTCACCATGTTCTTCACTCACATCGCCCAGGTTATCACGAAAAAAGTCTAGATGTGAATGCAGATAGTGTAATTTTAAAGACATACGGCACCCCATTTTTCCATAGCACTTAATCAAGTTTGACACTAACTCCTTATAGTTTGGTGCTTTATGGCTGCCTAAAAACCCACGAACCACGTCACGGAAAGCACACCAAGCCTCTTTTTCGATTGGAGTCATGTTGGCTTCAAGGTTCTTTGAATTCAACAGCGCCTTGACTTGTGGTCCTACAAAGATGCCAGCCTTGACTTTGGCCTCAGAGAGTTTAGGGAACATGACCCGAATCTGTTGGAAAACTTCCCCACCAAAATCTAACGCAGTTACAAACTGCTTAATTAGACCCAACTTAATATGGAGAGGTGGTAGCAGAACTATGTCAGGCTTCACAAGACGTTCCCTGAGTACATTGTACTTTCCTGGTTGCAGTCCTTCACGTGGAGGCCACTGAACTGTTTTATAGTGCTCAGTTGAAGCCCTGCTATCCCAGAGGCAAAGAAAACGTGAATATTTAGTAAACCCTCCTTGTAAACCTAACAGGAAACCAATCATTTTGAAATCGCCACACACGTCCCAGTTATATTGTTCATACCTGATTTGAGTGAGCAGTTGTTTGACATTTTCATAGTCCTCTTTCATTTCAACAAAATGTGCAACTGGTATAGATGGATATTTGTCCCATTGTGGAGTAGAACAGCTTTTAAACTCCGAGTTGAACTGTCAATAAACAGGCGCCACTCTGAGGGTATATGTGTTAAACCAGTAGCTGTGAATAGACCATTAACCTCGCTGCAATAACAGAGAGAGCCATTGACATCGTAGAACCTTGCAAACTCTTCATGCCGCTTTCGGTATACAGTACTCTTGCAGTCTTCTCCAAGCAAATTCCACTCTTTGAGTCTGGAGGTCAGAAGCTCAGACCCTGATTTCGTCAGACCCAGATATCTAATTAAGTCGCCCAATTCCCTCTGATTTGGAAAGTGAGGGTTTGTACTGAAAGTTACTGTATATTCTTCATCATGACTGTCCTCACCAGCCGACATCTCAGATGAGCTAGCTGCATCCTCATTTTCAACCTGCAAAGCAAAGAAACAAAATATAGGCATAGCTATATATGTAGAAGAGCATCAGCACTAAGAAAAATCGACACATAATGACCCACAGTCTGTAAATACAGAAGGTAAAGTAATGGATAGATACCTGTTCTGGTGGACGTGGTATTGGAAGACCTTCACCATGTGGTACAGGAGCTATGGACGACGCTATGCTTGGATACTGAAGAGTCTGCCTTCCTTTAACTTTCCTGTACTTAGAAACATCTACCATGCAGTAGTAGCAATCGTCGTGGTGGCTCTTTGGTTCTCTCCATATTCTGGGTACCGCAAAGGGCATTGCCTTGCTTATTCCCCGCAGCCACCTTTCAAGTGTGGAGCGGCAGCTTCCAAAGATCACATGGGGTGCCCAGGGCTTATCTTGGTCACCCATAGGCATATCAAAATAGAGCCGATACGCGATCCAGAACTTGGTGCCTTTCACAATCTTGTGCGATACATGCTTGGGGCCTATGTAATATCCACAAACGTAGCAGAATATATCCTGCGAGTGTTTACAAGCTCTAGTTGCCATTCTCTTTACCAAACTGTACTACATTAATCATAACCTGCAGATATAGAGAGAAAAGTTTTTAAATCTGCAACAGATTACAGATTCCAGAAAAAAGACGTATTCACAACACTGAAATTATGTTCGCAATAAAAAAGGATCGATAACTCAAATCGTCAGCACAGAGAAGCACAGAAACACAGTACCTCAGTGCTGGTAACCATTAGACAAACAACCTGCTTTCTTTGTGTGCTCACACTTACTGACTTCTCAGACTCTGCGCTCTTCTTTATATAGCACAGTGGAAGTTTCGGGCAATTTCTAGAGCAAGAAACTGTCAACGAACATCCGGATTGTTCTCAACAATTCCTGATTATTCTGATATTGCTGCGCACATAATAACATTATACTTGTAAAACATGAAAAATGGATTATCTCTGAAACCATTGATGATACACACAAACCAAGGCCAGATTTGGACTCAGCGCCCACAAATGCATATAAAAACATAAAAAATTCTATATAAACAGAATCAGTGTTACACAGTGTTATATGAACTGAAGGCGTAAACTAATTCGAAGGTTACACTGCGCGACAAATTTACAAACCTTTTCTGTCCTTTAAACGAAACGAAGTGATTTTTATAAATTTGGATACCCTTAGTTCAAATCTGATGTCAGAATACCTATATCACCCAGCGTTTTGAAGGGACGTGTAATAAAAATCTTATATACAGATTAGAATAAATTGAATACTTCAACATAAGTATTACAAGATCAGAACAACAACTAAAATATTTTTGCTGATGTTTTTCGTTTGTACATACTCCCGGGAGTTTCCCTAATGAGAAACCAGCAATATTCAGCTGACATACTGGAATTCCACCTTCCCTGCAACCGCTTTTCCATAATGGCTATCGCACCTTAACATCTCATTCACCACAGTAACATAATCGTCAGACTTGACTTTACCAAGGAAGTTTGAACAAACCGATTTGAAGGCCACCCATGCTGCTTTTTCTACCTCATTTAATTTGCTGTCAAAATTGGTATCCTTCATAACTTTCCTTATTTGTGGGCCAACAAAAATTCCTCCTCTGATTTTGTCTTCGTTTAACTTGGAAATATATTCGTCAAGTAAACGCCTCACTGTTCTTCTCCATATCTTTCACAAAATTTTTCATCAAGCCCAATTTGATGTGAAATGGTGGCAATAACACTTTTTTGGATCAACTAAAGGCTCATTGGAAATATCTGTCTGTCCTGGAACAAAACATCCTGGAAGGCCAATCTTTACAGACAAAATGGCGATCTCTAGCCGACTGTCCCATTCGCATAAAAAGCAGCAATATTTTGTGTACCCTTGCTGCATTCCAAGGAGAAGGCCTATAACTTTTAAATCACCGCAAATATTCCACTTATATTTATTATAGTTAATGGATCTAAGTAAAATACGCATATTTTCATACTTCCTTTTATGTGGACCGCATGTGCAATTGGAACAGAAGGATAAGTATTTCCGTTGTGTAGAAGCACTGCCTTCAAACTTAATTTGGAGGACTCAATGAAGAGACGCCATTCCTCCGGCTTGTGTTGATGTCCCAGACTCCAATAAATTTTCTTCATTACAGAACACAATACCATCACTTGTAGAAAAAAAAAGGTAATGAAATCATTCTGACGCTTTCTACATGAAGTTATGTTGGTGCCCTTTTCTAAAAGATTCCACCCTTGCAGCCTAGATCCTAGAAGTTCAGCCTGAATTTTCGAAAGATTCAAATCTCTCAAAAGATCATTTAGTTCTGCCTGTGTAATAAGGCGAGGTGACGATGATGTCGATGGTAGAAATTCTGGATCTGCAAGCTCACTGGCTGCTTGTGATTCAATTTCAATTTCGGAGTGGCAATATTCCTCGTCCAAAGTCCAATCTTTTGTTGGCTCAGGAACTCACAGGGTTTCATCGTGAGTAACTGGTAGCATAGATGATGGCAGGTTTGGGTATCGTATTGCATGTCTAGATTTCGCAGAGAAACCTCGTATATTTGCTAAACAAAAGTAGCAGTCACTAGCATGATCTTTTGGCTCTCTCCAAACCATAGGGACAGCAAACGGCATTGATGGACGTGAACCTTGTAACCACGTTCTTAAGATCCTTGCACACGAATTGAAACATATGTGGGGAGCCCAGCCTCTGTCCTGATCACCCACTTTGCATCCAAAATATAATTCATATGCCTTTTTAACCAGAGGGGTAAATGTTTGTTTCTGGAATTTCAATGTTAGTTCGCCACACACACAAAACAAATCGGCAGTTTACACATTTTCTAGACATTATTGAAGTTAAAACGAAAATAATGAATGTTTTCGACAAACGAAGTTAATAAACACAGTAGATCCAGCAGAAATGTATCTTAACACCAAACATCAAGAGAGCACCTGAAACAATGAGAAAAAATAATTTTCCATTTGGCAGCCACTGTGAAATCACCTGACAACCTTTAGACCAATCACAGAACAACACAACGTTTCGAATAACCAATCAGTGAGCAACATGTGTCACAATAATGACCAATAGCCGTGGAGCTGTTCCTTTGCTTAGCAGGCGTTTGATGTAATTTGGATAATTTTTTGAACATTAACGTAGTTTTCTGGAAAAATGGTGGGTGTTAGAGAAAAAATAACATATTCGTAATTAGCGCATCAAAATACATATAAATCAGCAGAATTTGTGCAAAGGACAGAAATTGCGTTGTGCAGTGAATTGACAGCTTTAACCTTCCAACTATAATATTAAGCTTACAACCACCAACAATATAACAAAGAATTATATACTATACAACAAAAAAGGTGTATATATAATTTATACAATACTAAACAAAGACATATAAATAATATACCAAAGTAAATTAATCTCGAACTACAAGAGCGGCCAGCATAAATATTCGAATTAACAAATATTCAAATGTAACAAATTAAACTAGTGGAGACTTGCTTTTAAAAGTTTCTCTACACTAATTTAAACTATGAAATGTCAACTCAGATGGACATTAAAGATTAACAAATTTCAAATAAATCTAGAAATTATATTTAATTCAAATCAAATTTAAAGTTATAAGTAAATAACACTGAAATATTATAATTCTAATCAATAGCTAAATCAAGAAGCGAACGAATGCGACAAATCTTAAAACGTTCTCAGTATGGAATCAAGACAACGATTGACTCTCTGGAGTCCCAAACGAAACAAACGACGAACGAATCGTCGTACCTTTGGCTTCTCCCAAAGGCGTGTAAAACTTCTACTATATTAACGAAGAAATTTTCTTGTAAGAAAAATAAAGTAGAATGCATATACATATACTGTACATATACATATACATGCTGCAAACCACAAGGAAAAAGAAAAACGATTCCAAGGCTTTCGTGTATTCAGAGCTACACCTGACGAGGTGTAGCTCTGAATACACGAAAGGCCTTGGAATCATTTTTCTTTTTCCTTGTGGGTTTGCAGCATTCATTCATTTCATGTGTTTTATTGTGAAATTCAGCCCATACATATACATATATGGAATTACATAAATATACTCGTATGTGGAGTAAAATCATCTCACCCATCGAATTGTGGAAAAAGTTTCCACAGATCTTTCCAGGAAAGATTACAAGAAAAGGAAACGCCAATAATGTTAAGAGAAGAGGAAGGATCAAGTTGTGTATTGTTGAAGGTAAGGGGGTAGTCGTGTGGAAGATTGTGACGAGTAGAAAATGAAGAAACAGTTTTTGAGGCATTGAAAGCCACAAGGTTTTGTCTGCCCTTAACAGAGAGAGTAGAAAGATCATAGTCAGGTGCGCCATACCCGTCTCACATGAAGCATGGAATGACTGTTGAGAAGGATGCTTTATGAAGCGGGTGGAGAAATGAAGAGTGGAATCATCGGCATAGGAATGGATAGGACACGTCGTTCGATTTAATATTTTTTTTATGCAGAAAGGAGGGGCCAAGGGCGAATACCCGCAGTAGAAAAGAGACCCCATAGAAGAAAAGAGAAAAAAATCAAGGTCCAGGGTGGATTAAGGTTCTGGTCCAGGAGTGGATAGGACAGGAAGTGCGAATTAATAGATCATTGATAAATAAAAGAAAGAAAGTATGGGTGACAGGACAGAACCCTGAGCAACAACACTGTTGATAGCTTTAGGAGAAGAACAGTCAGTGGCCATCTACATTCTACAACCGCAGCTATAGATCCGCTAGAAAGGAAGTTGAAGATGAAGGCACAGATAAAAGGATAGAAACCTTGGGGCTGGATATGGAAATGTAGAAAACCTGATCCAGTTCCACAAATTAAGTAGACCTGTACAAGTAGACCTGCAGTAACTGCACACAAGAGCCGGAATCGAAGTAGTATTACGCGAAATCAAAGCAGCAAGGCCATGGCCATGCTGCTTTGGTTTAAGTTGGCATGAGAACATTACGTATCCAAGGGAAGAAGTGCAAAGATATTCGAAAAAAATTCGAAAGAAGATTTCACAAATTAGGACCTACAGACAAAGAAATTTGCGAGTTGGTCAATAAATTTAAAAGAACAGCATCTGTTCATGATGTGGCAAGATCTGGATGTCCAGGTGTCTCTCAAGAAAATGTCGAATTGGTAAGAGGTAAAACGATCGAAATCGAACGAGGGCAGTTTCGAAATTAAAGATTTGTTCCAAACTCCATGAAGAGCTTTTGATATGTCTAGCGCAAAAGCAAACGTTTTACCGAAATCCTGAAAAGAGGATGACTAATAGCCAGAGAAATATGCAATAAGAGTGCCAGTAGAGCGTCCATTGCGGAACTCATAATGACGATATGAAAGAAGATTATGAGAAGAGAGGTGTTTAAGAATCTTCCTATTAAGGATAGATCCAAAAACTTTAGAAAAGCGAAAAATCAAAGCAATTGGATGATAGTTGGTGTGTTGAGAGCGGTTACCCATCTTTGGAACAGGCTGAATGAAAGCGAACTTCCAGCAGGAAGGAAAAGCACCAGATAAGAGATAAAGACGAAAGAGTTTGCCTCAGTTGGATGTCAGCACAGAAGCACAGTTCTTAAGAACAATAGGAGGAGCAGTATGCTGTCAAAATGACAGAGTGCAGAAATGTTACGTAATGTTGCAAGAGTGCCACCCACCACCCTTTGTTGCAAGGCATCCCCCTTTGTTGCAAGAGTGCCAAACCCCCATCCCCCTTTGTTGCAAAATAAAAGATAACATTCTCCCCAAAAAGGCAGAAAGAGAGAGAGAGAGAGAGAGAGAGAGAGAGAGAGAGAGCCAACCCCAAAATGGGATTGCAAGGGGCATGCAACTTGGAGGCGGAGTTCTCCCCCAAGCTATTCCCCCCAAAGGGGCATACCTAACCTAAGAGGCCTTTATGAGAGGGAAGGGGTTTCCTCACCACCCAAAGGGCCAGAAACAGAAAGGACCAGAGATCCTTGCTCGGCTGGGAGCCGAGCTTGTATGACTCCGTCGTCCGCCTCCCGCTCTTTCATAGACCTCTAATCCGCCAGTTGGCTGAGTTGCCAGATAGCGCCATGTAATTAATTCATCAGCCAAAAAAAGGCTGAGTTGCCAGTTTGTGCTATATATTTAATTAATTCATATATTATTCAGCCATTTGGTTGCTAAATATCACCATATATTTTAATTTATATGATAGTTGTCACGTACTGCCATTTATTTTAATTCGTTACCACAACAGATGAATCTTCTTAATTCCAACAATTTACTTTAAAAGAAATTATGTTTATTAAATAAATAATTAGAATTTAAACACACTCTCCTTACACAACTAAAATAAATCACTTTATTACATAATTCCTATTTTTATTATTATTATTAATATCGCAATTCACGCTAAATCACGAGTAACAGTGGGAAAGGATGCGCTTGTATGTATATATATATATATAATCAACGAATGAACAACTCGTGCACACATACACCCACACACACACATATACAGGGGTTAGACAATATAATATGAACACCTTGATAAATGGCGGTTTTTATTCTTAATATGGAGTTGGTCCTCCTTTAGCGGCAATAACAGCTGCAATGCGTCGGGGAATTGATTCATACAGCTTTTGGACAGTGGCTAGAGGAATCCTGAGCCATTCTTCGAGCAAACCCTGCTCCAGTTCCTCCAAAGACGCCAGCGGTGGGAATCGGCTTCTGACCTGCTGCTCCAACTGACACCACAGATGCTCGATAATGTTAAGATCCGGGGATTGTGGAGGCCAATCCAAGCGTTCTACTTCACTAACATGCTCTTCAAACCAGTTTTTAACGAACCCAGCGGTGTGGATTGGTGCATTATCATCCTGGAAGACGGCGCCGCCATTGGGAAACAACGTTTGGACCATGGGATGGACCTGGTCAGCCAATATTGACAGATAGACCTGGGCGTTAACCTTACCATGCAGTACTACAGCTGGGCCAAGAGTATTCCACGATATTGCTGCCCAAACCATCACAGATCCGCCTCCATGCTTAACGGTTGGGGTCAGGCAGTCGGGGTCATAAGCATCTTTAGGCTGTGTCCAGACGTAAACTCGACCGGAACATGGAAATAGCGTAAAGGAGGATTCGTCGGAGTAGACTACATTCTTCCACCGGTCCATTGACCAATTCTTATGGTCATTACACCATTTTCTGCGCCGCTCAATGTTGATGTGCGAAAGGAAGGGTTTGGCAATTGCAGCCCTCCCATGGTATCCAGCTCCATGGAGCTCGCGACGTACAGTTCTGGTCGATATCGGGCTTGCAAGATGCTGGTTAAGCTCTGCAGTCACTTTTGGAGCTGTGGTCTTATTGTTCTTTGTCACAATGCGCTTTAGCACCCGGCGGTCTCGATCACACAGCTTCTTCTTGCGTCCACTATTGCATTTGTCGGTGCTTGTCTTTCCATGGTTTTGGTATGCAGACATGACCATAGAGACAGTTCCTCCGGATACATTGAACATCTGAGCGGTTTTCGTCACCGATGCACCAGCCATCCGCGCTCCGACAATTTGACCTCTTTGGAAGTCTGACAGGTCTTTCATAACTGCTAATTCATAATTCACTCAGATCTGTAAAAACAACGTGAGGGTTATAACATGACGTATACACTCTCTGTTACACATTTAAAAAGGTTTGCCAGTCATTTGACCTTTTTACTTTGTGTCTGAGCAGTCCGTAAAGATAACCGGTGAAATCGGCGGGTGTTCATATTATTTTGTCTAACCCCTGTATATATATATATATATATATATATATATATATATATATATATATATATATAATTTTATTTTCACAGTTAACTAGAAATAATATTCTGTGAATTTTGAAGTTCATTTAAGAAGAAAAAAATATATAATAAATGAATGAACAATCATATTATTGCAGGAAAATAAATTAACACTTTGTGTGTGGGTAAATTTCAATTCAAAAAGAAAACTTATCACGTAAAATCTAAACGTATTTACTGGAATTCTATCTCCAGAAATTTTTAATTAACTTTCGCCAACGGTTACAAGCAAAATTAGAAATTTTTTATTAAAACAATGCTTAATAATGCTTGATTTTGGGTACAAATGCGGAACGTTTAGCAACCCTAAATACAATAGATCAGTGGCCCCCAACCTTTTTTGTATGGCTCCCCAAAAACCAATTCTAATCCAACTTCATTATCCAATCATTAGATATTATTTTCTATAACTTCTAGATCGCGTGTCATTAGACTACCCACAAATAGTTGTCAATACCCCAGCGACTAATTTCCCCTTAAGTAAGCGTGAAATTATTATTATTATTATTATTATTATTACCACTACTAATAATATATATATATATATATATATATATATATATATATATATAATCATCCTGTTCTGGACAACCCAATAAATCCTAAAATTAAATATAAATTTGTAACTAAAAATTCTTAAAAAAAGATATACGAATGTTTTGGACGTCTGCATACAGACTTTACATTCCAGGAGAAGCTGCTTATGATCGGAGTAGATCATCGGAAATTCTGCAACCATCACCAACTGATACCCCATGA
>JAJOZX010001924.1:60000-405000 GCA_023014485.1 Bathynomus jamesi | reverse complement strand
AGGGCAAAAACCCCGACTAAAAAACAAAATCACAGGTCTTGGGGACTATGGCACCATCTCAAAAGTACAAAAATTAACGAGAAAAAAATCAGCACGTAAAGGTGCCATCACCAAACTGTATAATGATCACAAACAGAAAGAACCTACAAGATATGATCTTGATACAACATTAAATACGGTTAATATTCGTCTTTTAATCGGCTCACGCGCGGCTAAATCAGTACAATATATTGAATTGCCATTCAAAACTGACTAAGAAAATATATATCTTATGTTGTGCAAATTTGTTGAAATGTACTTTTTTTAATTAATAAACTATATTTCCTGTTTTGGCTATAATGTACTTTTTTCATAAAATATTTTTCCTTGTTGGGCTATTTTTCACTACTCTGCGATTTGATTAGCTGGTTGGGTTTTGTTCTGGCTATTTTTTCAAATTGGATTCAGTTTAGTGGTGTTTGTGATAGAATTATGACGTGCCACTCGTGTGATTTTGACCTGAGTCGTCATGTGTCCTAGATGAAGACAAAGGATTGGATGTTTTTATCAATCACGGCGTTATTCTCTCATCCTTAACTTGTCCGAAATGTGACAGTGAGTGCCTAACACGAAAAGATCAGAAGATATTTAGGTGAAATAACCAATATCAGCCTGTTAGGTTAATTGAATGTACAGCTAGGTTAATTGAATGCCTGGTTAGGTCAACTATACACCCTTGATGAGCCAATAAAACATGTTTAGGGCCTACATTTCTAAGTTTAAACGTTAAAACTGAATGCTCAGTGTGTGAAAAAGTCACACACACACACACACACATATATATATATAATATATATATATATATATATATATATATAAATATGTGGGAAGGGTTCACGTTCCTCTTCATCACACCATTGCCTGCTCCAACAAAACATCATTTCCAAATATCTCTTTCGGGTATTATTTTAGCTAGTTTATTCTTAAAAGTCTCCAAAGTACGGGAACTCACAACTTCTTCATCTGAGCTATTCCAGAATTTTACTATTCTGTTTGAAAACTATGTTGTACTAACTACGATTTACATCTTTGTTGAAAAAGCTTAAGGCCAGGGTCTCTTGTCCTATCATTGCGATCGTTTGTAAAAGTTTCCGCATTAGGTTCAATCTAACATTATCCTTATTTCTAATTTCAATACAGTGAGTTGTAGGCTTAAGAGCATGATTCACATTGACACCCAAACCTCGCTCCTTCTTTTCTTCATTTATCCAACTTCCAACTAAGTTATACTCAAATTCTGGATTGTTATGATCAGGGGTGTTTGGCTTAAACCATTTGGTTTACCCCTTTAACGCAGAAATTGTTTGTAGGGTTAAGTTATGAATGCGTGTATTTGAAAGGTTACCAATATGTAGCGGTCGTCCTTTTAGGGTTAAACCATGGTTTAAGTCATTTTTAAAAAACCAAAAAAGCCATTGGCTTTTATAAAAACCATTGGTATTTGGCTTTTTCCAAAAAAATGGTTTTTACCAGCCCTGGCCAGGACCAACATGCATAACTTTACACTTTTCCACATTAAATTTCATCATCTATCTATCTGCCCAAGCATCTACTTCATCAATAGCCTTTTGCTTTCTCATGACATCTGTTAAAGATCTGACGTTTTGGCCCAATTTTTTATCATCTGAAAATATTGAGGTTTTACTATTTAGAACCCCATTCCAAGTCATTAATATAAACAATAAAAAGTAGAGGTCCAAGTACTGGCTTATCTTCAAACTTAATATGTAAGAGCAAATTGGCTACTCTCTCAACTAATTACCTCTTTTCATGGCCCTCTGGGGCCAGCACAGAGCTCTCATGTCGCATATATATATATATATATATATATATATATATATATATATATATATATATTGCTTTACACTCTGAGCATTCAGTTATAAACTTTAAACATAGAAATGTAGGCCCTAAACATGTTTTATTGGCTCATCAAGGGTGTTTAGTCGACCTAACCAGGCATTCAATTAACCTAGCCGTACATTCAATTAACCTAACAGGCTGATATTGGTTATTTCACCGAAATATCTTCTGATCTTTTCGTGTTAGGCACTCACTGTCACATTTCGGACAAGTTAAGGATGAAAGAATAACGCCGTAATTGATAAAAACATCCAATCCTGTCTTCATCTAGGACACATGACGACTCAGGTCAAAATCACACTAGTGGCACGTCATAATTCTATCACAAAACACTAAACTGAATCCAATTTGAAAAAAATAGCCAGAACAAAACCCAACCAGCTAATTAAATCGCAGAGTAATGAAAAATAGCCCAACCAAGAAAACTATTTTATGAAAAAAGTACATTATAGCCAAAACAGGAAATATATTTTATTAAAAAAAAGTACATTTCAACAAATTTGCACAACATAAGATATATATTTTCTTAGTCAGTTTTGAATGGCAATTCAATATATTGTATTGATTTAGCCGCGCGTGAGTGGGTTAAAAGACGAATATTAACCGAATTTAATGTCGTATCAAGATCATATCTTGTAGGTTCTTTCTGTTTGTGATCATTTCCAGTTTCGTGATGGCACCTTTACGTGCTGATTTTTTTCGTTAATTTTTGCAGTTTTGAGATGGTGCCATAGTCTCCAAAGTTTGTGTTTTTGCTTTTTAGTCTGGGTTTTTGCCCTTTTTTTTCAAATCTTCCATAATTGTTGTTAGTGTTAAAGTTCTGAGTTTAATTTTATGATGTTCAGCGAGTTAAATTACTGTAATAAATTTTTAATTCAACCTGTGACGCAGGTTGAATTAAAAATTTACAATGTTTTTAGTTAGGATAGGCCTTGAGTGTAAAGAATAAGGAACCGACAAGGAAATGAAGATCTCTCTATTTCATCATTTATCAATAAAAACCCATTAAAAGCCTGTTTTAAAACTACAAATGTAACTTTAACTCTTGAATGAACATTTGAAACCCTTAAGGTTGTTGTTGTGGGCAAAGTAGAACAAGAAAAATACAAATAGCTGGGTTAAAACAAACTTGCTACAACTTCAAAACAAATACATGATAGCTGATAAAACCCTTACACTATATACAAAAATTATACATACCTTAAAATTGTATTTGTGACATCTAAAGTAATTAATTTTAGGTCTTGAATTTATGATAAATTGTTGTAGGACTTTTATAGGTGCCTCTCAGTAGCACCCCCTAAATTAAGAAATAAATTAGATGATAAACTTCTAAACTTGTATTTATGTATAAATGTTTTAACAAATAGCTAATGTGAAATAAATTTAGAAGCTATATCTATAAACTTAAAGGCCAAAGAACAATATATTTTTCTTTTGCTTATTTTTCTATTCATTGCTGTACTATACATTCAAGGGTTTTTATTTTTAATATTTGTTTACCTATATGCACAAAGTCAAGTTAAATGTTTATTTTATTTAATTTATGGTTAAACTATTGATTTCTTTCTTTTTTCTAATTGTCAGCAATTTAAATTATATGAGAAATACTAAAAGTTTTCAATTTCCTCAATATATATATATATATATATATATATATATATATATGTGTATATATATGTACACACATTTGGATTAACTGAATTATTAAATCTATTATCATAATAGATGTTAAAAAAAATTCATTGGAGTAACAATTGACACCAATTTACCATGTAAGAGGCACATAATTATCTCTGAAGAGATTTCCAGGAGGGGTTACAATAATGTTTAAACTTAAACATGTAGTTCATAACCCCTTTTGTTCACAAATATTTTCTCTTTAAACCAAAAGGTGTAATATTTATTATTAAAAACCAAGTGTTTTAGTAATGAGTAACTTATATTACTTTCACGAAATGAGGAATCATCGCGCAAAACTTCTGAAATAAATGTTGGTTTTAAACATGCACAGTACAGTTTCAGGAAAAAAGTTTGCCAGATAAGCCCATTCTGTCACTAAAGCATCTGACTTGCATGCAAATGGTGGCTCCATGCTGTAGGCCTATATGTATAGGAAAGCTTTTACTGATCCATTTTTATATAGTTGTTACAACACCAGTTTATATGTTCTTTGTACATTGTATAAGCAGAGCAATAAATGAATACGAATTTCATTAAATTTGTTGCACTTAAACTCATTCTTATTGAATTAAATAGCATGATAAATCCCAATGAAGCCTGTTTAGGGCTACATTTCTAAGTTTAGTCATTATAGCCACGATTAAGGATGCTGAATTGATGTGTTTTCAAAAATTTGTCGAGAATATTCAAATTGACGTCTTGTTTTGAACTTTGTTTAACCTTTATGGTCCGGTGGATACCAATGGGGTTCTCTGAAAGTGGGGAATGAAACGAGAATAAGGGTCGTGAGGGAGACAGTGTGGTTGGCGGTGAAAGAAAGAGAAGAGAGGGAGAGAGGAAAAAAATATCTGTTTATTATACCCGGTTAGTCAATGTTAGGTTTAGTTTAGTACGCTAGGTTAGGTTTTATTATACCCGGATAGGCAATGTTAGGTTTAGTTTAGTACGCTATGTTAGGTTTTATTATATCCGGTTAGGCAATGTTAGGTTAGGTTTTATTATACCCGTATAGGCAACGTTAGGCTTAGTTTTGTACGCTATGTTAGGTTTTATTATACCCGGCTAGGCAATGTTAGGTTAGGTTAAGTTAGTTTATTAAAATGTCGATAGAATATCCCTTCATCCAGATGAGTACAGGTTCGAAAACTAAATTTTTCTTTTATAGAGGAAGGAGGGGCCATTGCATTTTCCTTGACCACTATATCTTCTGGATGCAGAGGATGGTCACCCGTCCATCAACCACACAAACCCAATGTCGCTTAACTTCGGCCACAGCGTTTCACTATTTAATTGTGGTCAATTGCCTATATATATATATAGATATATATATATAAACGAAATTCAGAATATTTAAAGAAGTCTTTTTATTATTGCTGTTTGTGCTTTCTTATATTTGTAGCTTATATCATTAGGAAAAATTATTAAAACGGTAAAAGTCTTAAGGACACTGAAATTCAATTTGCCTTTAGTGACATGTCGCGACCGGTCCATGAAAATAAATCTCAAAAAGAGTGCAGTTTATTTTATTTTTTAATTATAGTGGTTTTTCTACAAATACGTGAGTTTGGTTGTTTATAAGATATATTATCTCGTACAAATACTTAATTTTAGTTTGTAGAAAATATAGACATATTATATATATATATATATATATATATATATATATATATATATATATATATATATATATATATAACAAATAAAATAAATATTTAATTTATGGACGAAATAGAAATTGCTTTGCAGGTAAAAACAACATTCTTTCCTATCGGCGCCAAAAAGTACAGATACATGAATCTTCAGGTGTGTGTGTGTGTGTGTGTGCTGTACGGATTTTTATCAGTCTTTAAAACGCTGTATTGTCCAATAGAGGTATTAAAATTATCTTTTAAACGAAGGGCGGAGTTTGTACAGAAAGGTTTAAAACATTATCATTCACATTTTGGTTCTCGTTGTTAATCTGTAGCTTTCCTTCCAAATTTATAACTTCACTGCTTGTAGACAAATTTTAAAATGAATAAATCTTTAGCAAGTGTATATATATAATATATATATTATATATATATATATATAATATATATATATATATATATATGTGTGTGTGTGTGTGTGTGTGGTGTGTGTGTTAATACTTTGTTTCGTATTGAAGCAACGATGTTTTATCTAATTCAGATTGAATGTATTTCTTTTAAAATAATTAGTTCTCTTTAATGCCCCGATTTGAATGATTATATAATTTCAAATCTATTATTATTTATTTATTACCTTTCAGTCTTAGTTCTGTTTTTACTTTTAATTAATAGTAATTTATCGTGGATCTCTCAGATGAACTCTCTACACCTTTTCTGGTCAAATTTTTCCCTTTGTTTGCGTTAGCCTATCTCCTGCAGAAAGACGGGGATAAGCTCACACAACTCATCGCGATTTCTGCTCTGTCTCTCTCTCTCTCTCTTTCTCGTACAATATATATATATATATATATATATATATAAATTTCGAGACTACTGTTTTTCTCTCTTGAAATCAATCGCGAATGGCAATCATACCATGACATAACGGCTTTTACGACCATTTTAAAAAAAAAGTAATTTACATTTTAACAATTAAATTTAAATCCACGAAAGTTTAGTTTATTTAAATACCGAAAGTAACCTAATCTAAGCTAGCCTAATCCCATTTTAACGAAATTCGCCCAATAACCTAGCATAGCCGTATAGAAATTTGAATTGTATTGGAGTGCTGAAGGCATAATAATGTCCTAACACAGAGGTACCTGCGAGACTGACTGTTTAAGAAGAAAAGTTAAAAAGTGTAAGAACATTTAAAGACGAGTGAAAGTTTTAAAGCAAGACAAAGACAAGTTGAAAGGGAAAAATCAAATTTAAAGATAAAGCGAAAATTTTAAAGTAAAGAGGAGGGGCTCCGCATCTGACCTAACTTAACCTAACCCCATAAATGTTAAAAGCTGCTGCCGTAATGCATAGATTTTCTGTTTTGCATTTCATATATAGACAATTGTTCATAGTTTTTCTGTATCCACTCGAAGAGGAAGCAAGTGGGCATCGAAACTGTTGCGGAAATAAACTCTCTCTATTGGAGTGGGCTTTTATTATCATATTTTAACCTTCACGTAGAAAAAGTGAAGTTTTTGCATTTAAATTAATGGATTTTCTTTTACAGCTATTTGATAGGAGGTTTGGAATTATTTTGGCTCTCTTTTTTGTCGGCAATCGCCCTTGACCCCTCCTTTGGTAAGAAAAGAATAACGGGGTAATACAGCTTTATCTTCAAAATAGAGTGATTATATTTGGAATTTATACAGGTTATTTAAACTAATTAATCATTTAACAAATAAAACATACATATTACGCATTTACAAATCAAAGTGTATTATACGGTTATCATTTGATGCACACCCACAAGGAAAAATGTAAAGTAGTTCAAATTCTTTCGTGTATTCAGTAGTGTACCTCTAACAACACATGTAGAATTAGATATCATTTCATCAAAGGGCATTATAATAACATGCCAGCAGACAATTGAGCAATGCCAGAAGATGAAAGTGGGACAGATGGTGACGTTTCTTCCAGGCGCTGAACGAACACCTCCGCTCCTCTTCCACTCTTTCTATCTCTTTTCATTTTTTTTTAATCAAATTAGTAATATTCGACAGTTTAGAACAAACGGTAGCTCGCTATCGCTCGCGACCATTGTACAACTTGGCCCCAGGACCGGGTAGCAGTATATGTCACACAATGTGAAGCTCGTGATTTTCACCGATGCGTTCTTTTCTGTAGTTTTATCGCGGTGCTGGGCCTTCGGCCCCAGTAATTGTGACCTATTACAGGGAAGCTTGACAGAGCACATCGTCAGCTCATGGGGTATCAGTTGGTGATGGTTGCAAAATTTCCGATGATCTACTCCGATCATAAGCAGCTTCTCCTGGAATGTAAAGTCTGTATGCAGACGTCCAAAACATTCGTATATCTTTTTTTTTAGAATTTTTAAATTTATTCTTTAATTGCAAGAATAACGCAGGATACAGTTAATACAAATATTCTTAAATACGTTTAAGTATATATATATATAATGAATCAGAGCCCCCAGCAATCGGACGGGGTAATGTCGTTGTCTGTGTTTCGCTTTTTTTGTTTACATTTTCTGATTTAGCGAAAAATGTGATATTAATAATAATAAAAATAGGAGTTAAGTAATAAAATAATAATGTAAATGAATTATTTTAGTTCTGTAAAGAGAATCTCTCATATATTTTTTATACAGTAAAGTTTAAAAAAGTTTGAACGTAAAATTGAAACGCGCTTCCAGATAATAAAAATATGTAGGTATAATATATATAAAGGGTGATCCAGAGAAATGGGACCCAAAAGAAACCCCTGTAACTCTTAAAGTATAAGTCCTTTTATAAAATCATACGCATCATTCGAAAGAGGATAGTTACAAGTTTGTACAGGATTGTATAGGTTTTGACAATACAAGACAAGATAAGATACAAAACAAAATAAAAGTGTTAGTTAAAACTAACCCTTCAAGATGACTGCATGGACTGTGGAACAGCTGCGTTTCATAACTGAGCAATATTATGAGCATGGAAGAAGTGTAGTTTCAGCTCAAAGATCTTTCAAGACAAATTTTCAGATGTCAAAATCACCTTCTAAGAGCTGAAACTACACTTCTTCCATGCTCATAATATTGCTCAGTTATGAAACGCAGCTGTTCCACAGTCCATGCAGTCATCTTGAAGGGTTAGTTTTAACTAACACTTTTATTTTGTTTTGTATCTTGTCTTGTATTGTCAAAACCTATACAATCCTGTACAAACTTGTAACTATCCTCTTTCGAATGATGCGTATGATTTTATAAAAGGACTTATACTTTAAGAGTTACAGGGGTTTCTTTTGGGTCCCATTTATCTGGATCACCCTCTATATCTATATATATATATATATATACAGTAGAGAATTCTAGGAAATTCAATGTAGGCCTACATGTTTATTGAAATAGAGAAAAATATATGTATATATATATATATATATATTACAGTTAACAAAAATATAAAATAAGTTACAGGCCTAAAACTTTACTTTAAAAATATATTAGTTACAAATTTATATTTAATTTGAGGATTTATTGGGCTGTCCAGAACAGGATGATTTATATATATATATATGTATTATTAGTAATGGTAATAATAATAATAATAATTTCACGCTTACTTTAGGGGAAATTAATCGCTGAGGTATTGACAACTATTTGTGGGTAGTCTAATGACACGCGACCTAGAAGTTATAAAAAAATAATATCTAATGATTGGAAAATGAAGTTGGATTAAAATTGGTTTTTGGGGAGCCATACAAAAAAGGTTGGGGACCACTGATCTATTGTATTTAGGGTTGCTAAACGTTCCGCATTTGAACCCAAAATCAAGCATTATTAAGCATTGTTTTAATAAAAAATTTCTAATTTTGCTTGTAACCGTTGGCGAAAGTTAATTAAAAATTTCTGGAGATAGAATTCCAGTAAATACGTTTAGATTTTACGTGATAAGTTTTCTTTTTGAATTGAAATTTAGCCACACACAAAGTGTTAATTTATTTTCCTGTAATAATATGATTGTTCATTCATTTATTATATATTTTTTTTCTTCTTAAATGAACTTCGAAATTCACAGAATATTATTTCTAGTTAACTGTGAAAATAAAATTATATATATATATATTATATATATATATATATATATATATATATATATATATATATGTTGCACGAGTTGTTCATTCGTTTATTATATATATACAGAAGCGCATCCTTTCCCACTGTTACTCGTGATTTAGCATGAATTGCGATATTAATAATAATAATAAAAATAGGAATTATGTAATAAAGTGATTTATTTTAGTTGTGGAAAGAGTGTGTTTAAATTCTAATTATTTATTTAATAAACAGAATTTCTTTTAAAGTAAATTGTTGGAATTAAGGAGAAGATTCATCTGTTGTGGTAACGAATTAAAATAAATGGAAGTACCTGACAACTATCATCATATAAATTAAAATATATGGTAGTATTTAGCAACCAAATGGCTGAATAATATATGAATTAATTTAATAAATATTGCTATCTGGCAACTCAGTCTTCTAGGCTGATTAATATATGAATTAATTAAATATATAGCACAAGCTGGCAACTCAGCCTTCTATTGGCTGATGAATTAAATACATGGCGCTATCTGGCAACTCAGCCAACTGGCGGATTAGAGGTCTATGAAAAAGCGGGAGGCGGACGACGGAGTCATACAAGCTCGGCTCCCAGCCGAGCAAGGATCTCTGGTCCTTTCTGTTTCTGGCCCTTTGGGTGGTGAGGAAACCCCTTCCCTCCCATAAAGGCCTCTTAGGTTAGGTATACCCCTTTTGGGGGAATAGCTTTGGGGAAAACTCCGCCTCCAAGTTGCTTGCCCATTGCAATCCCATTTTGGGGTTGGCAACAAAGGTTGGCACGCTCTCTCTTTCTCTCTACCCCTTTAGGGGGAATAGCTTGGGGGGAGAACTCCGCCTCCAAGTTGCATGCCCCTTCCAATCCCATTTTGGGGTTGGCAACAAAGGTTGGCACTCTCTCTCTCTCTTTCTGCCCCTTTGGGGGGAATAGCTTGGGGTAGAACTCCACCTCCAAGTTGCATGCCCCTTACAATCCCATTTTGGGGTTGGCACTCTCTCTCTCTCTCTCTGCCCCTTTGGGGAGAATTTTTGTGTTCTTTTTTTTTGCAACAAAGGGGGATGGGGGGTTTGGCACTCTTGCAACAAAGTGGTGGGGTGGGGGTGGCACTCTTGCAACATTTCGTAACATTTCTGCACTCTGGCATTTTGACACCATGCTACTGGAGGAACACCATCAGGAATGTACGTCTTCCTAGAGTTGATCCCTGATTGGGCAGAAAAAACATGTTTGGAAGAGATTCTAATTTCAGACATAATAAAGTCAGAGGGAAGAGAAGATGGAGGAACAGCACCAGAACCGTCCAGGGTTGAGATGTAAGCGAAAGTTTGAGCAAAGAGTGCAGCTTTGTCAGGAGAAGAGACAGCAACCGAATCGTCGGAATGGAAAAAGAGGAGGGAAACAAGAGGAAGGAAAGTTGTTGAAGAGGTTCTTAGCTAGGTGTCAGAAAGAGTAAGAAGTATTAGAATTGGATACGCTTTCATATTTTTATCGGTTGAAGGAATTTTTGGCGAATCGAAGAACAGATTTTGCACGATCCGGGAAAAAATATAATCTGAGTGAGAGTCAAGAGTTGGATGGCGACTTTGCCCTCTGAAAGCCCCGTCACTTTTGCGGATGGCATTAGAACAAGTAAAATTAAACCAAGTTTTTTTTTTTAATTAGAATTAGGAATAGAGTATGGAATGTACGCCTCCATTCCCGAGAGAATCACTTCTGTGAAGCGCTGAGCACACTCAGAAGGGCTCCGGCCACGGAAACCGTAATCATTCCATGGGAAATCAAAGAAGTACTGCCAAAGGGCCTCCCAATCAGCGGCGCCAAAGTGCCAAAGGCGCTTCTTCTTGGGAGGATCCAAGGACCGAATTGGAGCGATAGGACAGGAAACAGATTTATATTGTGGTCCGATTGTGGTTCGAGGAACCCAATGAAAAAATATGACGGGGCAAGAAGGATGAGAGGTAAGAAGTTAGGTCATTGCTTACAAGTTAAGTCATTGCGTACATACACGGAACATCTACCATTTGAGTGAAATTGAGTATTAAGAAAGTAAGAGGGTACAGAAAAGGGGTTGCTCTTAGTCGTCTTAGACACCTGAGTTTCAGTGATGAAGAAAAGGTGAGGTTTAGACAAAAAGAAGTGAAGGTGGTGTTCAATAGACTAAAAGTTTGAGGAGAGGTGGAGTTCAACAAATTGAAAATTTGAGGAAATGCCGTGAATGTTGCAGAAGTTTATGAAAACTGTATGAGGTTGAGGCCCAGAACATTTCGAATGGGCAGTAGCAGATCCAGATCCAGCCCCGGGTCCATGTTCCCGATATTGGCAGCGTGGGTACCAGAAGTGGGGACATTTATGGTACACTCCCCAGGGGTCTCCAGGTTCCTGAAATTGTTGCCATTTTTTTTAAATTTTGAAAAGCTTATGTAGTGTGTTCATAGGAAAGGAATATATGTGAAGAATATGGAGAGAAGTGTATGTTTGAAAGCATGCTGGACTGCTCACATGGTAGATGAGACACGGGAAAAGATCAGCTAAGGAGGACAGTGACAGGAGACACAGGAGTTCCAGCACTCTCTATCTTCCGTGCAACGTCCTCCCAGGAGTACTTCCCCGGTCGATTGGTTTCACAATCTCCTCCTCATATATATATATATATATATATATATATATGTATGTGTGTGTGTGTGTGTGTGTGTGTGTGTGTGTGTGTGTGTGACAGTTACAGTTTCGATCGAAGTCCGAATAAAAGCGGTATTACAGTAAAAAGCCTGCACTTAATCAGTTTTAAACGGTGCCGACATTGTGAATTAATTAATAGTACATGGTTGTATTTCTCTTTAAAAAGTAAAAATCGCGGCATATATCAAAGAAAGTAATTAAAATCGAAGCGAATTAATCTATACAGCATTTTTCCGAGTGTTTCTTTGTAAAGAAAAATAGCTGCCTATCGTAATTCCTACAAATACTCCCCCATTATCCCCGCGGCCACAGTCGCGAGCACTAATCAGTGAGAAAGATACACTGTAGGGTGTCAATTTTTGTAAAGTCAACAATTCAAAAACTACTAATGCTCAAATGATGTCATATTATCCAGCAAACTTAGAAATATCTTTAGTGTTGTTTAAAAAAGCCATTTACCTACTTATATTTGACCATAAAGGTTTGAAATATAACCTAAATATGACTGTAGCATCGTATATCAATGTGCCATTGATATGTGTGGTCAACTTTGATTATTTTTGGTGCGCAGTATGGTTTCTAAGTTCCACATAGTCACAAATGCTGGAGTTTTGATTGTGAATGCATGTGTTTTCCCTCCTTTTTGACAATTTTGATTACTTCTTAATGTAAATATTGTGTAATTCAAATTATTCGAAATGTTATGTGTGACCCAGACTTTCTGTATATTTTGATATGATAGATATATGAAATTGTCATTACTTTGAATAATTAAGTCTTGTACTTATCTGAGCTTATAGGAAGATATTAAGAATTTCAATTAACTTAATTTTATGTAATCATAATAATCATTAGGCCTATCCAAATTTCAATGACATTTCTTTTGTTCACAGGTCCACAGGATGAGTTAATTGAGTCAGAAAGAAATCAGAACCCGAAGCAAATCAAGTTGTCACCTAAGTCATTTGGTGGGGACTGGGAGGGAACTTCCCCCTGCTGAGCTGCCCACAGCCAGAGATCTGCTGAAGTATGGTTTGTTAAAGAAAGAGACGAGTGAGGAAGACAGGAGGAAATTACCCAGTTAATGACCTGATTAACAACGGCATTGTTCCAGGGCTACTGGCTCAGTGGAGAAAGGCTAACGCTCTATTCACAGGACCTGTAATCAACACTGAGGTCAGGATCAGGGCTAAAGTGAATGCACTGTGGGATGAGGCAGTTCATTGGCAAGTTCATTGGCAATGTGAAGTTAGAGGTCAAAGATAGGTTCATGATGAAACTGGACAAATTGGTGGACATCCTGACCTGTCACTGTGTGATCAGGAGCTGCAGTGAGCTTGGGTGCAACCCTGTCTGCAACAGTGAGGTTCACATTAACTGCAAGTGCAGGAGCGAGCAGAAGATACCAGTGCAGGAGCTTGCCTTCATTAAAGGTCAGAGAGAAAAGGTGGGCAGTGTGGGGGCACACCAGATGGGTCTAGCTGATCACCCTGAGACCAGGAGACAGGAAGCAGTGCTGCAGAGACAGGAGCAGAGAAGCAAAGCCGAGGAGAAGAGGAGGAAGGCAGAGGAGTCAGCCAAGAAAGAGGAGGAGTTGAGGGAGAAGTCACTGCTGGAGATGGAGTTGGAGGTGACTGGAGATATACTGGCGGAGGCAGGGAGGAGAGAGGAGGACGAAGACTTCATACCAGAGGCTGCGACAACTTCTTCCTTGCCTGTGGCTAAGAAGAAGAAATACAACACTGAAGATATCACGAACATAGCTCTGGCTAGCTTGAGACATCACACTGGGCTGAGAGAGACTGCAGAGATTGCCACTGCTGCCTGGATTGATGCTGGTCTTGTCACAGAGTTTGACACAGCACTGGTGATTGACCACAACAAGGTGAGGAGGGCTCAGGAGAGACTGACTAAGGAGCTGGTCAAGAAGTTTGATGAAGAGATTAGGGAAAATGGCATCACCTGTATCATCTTTGATGGGAAAAGAGATGACACCAAAGTGATGATGGAAGCTGAGGGCAGTGACAGGCAGTTTCCTGGCCTCATTAAGGAAGAACACTACATAGTGTGCAATGAACCAGGTGGGAAATATTTGTGGCATTTTGTACCAGAGGAAGCTGCAGAGGAGAGAAGTCATGCTGAGGTCATTGCTGATCATCTGGTGAACTGGCTAAGAGAGAGAGGAGCAGACCAGACCCTTTTGGCCATAGGAGGTGACAGTATTAATGTGAATACTGGCTGGGAGGGAGGATTAGTGCATTATGTGGAGGCCAAGCTTAGCAGGAAGTTGGTATGGATTGTCTGTGACTTGCACACTGGGGAACTGAGTCTCAGACACCTGGTGACTGCACTGGATGGCAAAACATTGAGCAACAACAAGTAGTCTGGGCCCCAAGGGAAGATGTTAGACACTGCCACTGAGCTGGAGATCAACCCAAACTTCACGAGGATCACTGTTGGACTTAGGGTGGCCCACTTTTCAATTTTTTTGGAAAAGTATAGGTGATCGTGGTTTTTCCCATTATTTGGCACTATACTAGCACATTGGTACCATTTTTACAAAAATTGATCAATATTTAGGGGTCTCGCATCGACCTTGAAATTACTAGTTTTTTTTTTAAATGCATACTTTTTAACTTTTTACCGAATCAAGATAAATCATTAAGTAGGGATGTTTTCTGAATTCTCTTAATGAGAGAAGTCGTTTGGTGCGCCTGCCAATGTCATACGACTAACGGTTTAAAGGTTGTGCCTGTATACAGGTAATACCAATGTGCTAGTATAGTGCCAAATAATGGGAAAAACCACGATCACCTATACTTTTCAAAAAAATGAGTCACCATACCCGGGCGGAATGTATATAGGTAATTAGAAAATGCACTATGCCTGTGCCATGTACCTAACCTATTTCTTTTTTTGCAGATCATAACATTTTGAAATTCTGTCTGAGTTCCTCATCCTTTGTCATGGACAAATCGATGGCAACCATAACTGGAAGAACTCTTGAAGCTACAAATAGAGAGTCATCAAAAGGAAAGGCGAAAATAACATCACTACCTTCTCTAAGATCGGCCTCGGATGTCATCACGTCCGAGAGCTTATCGTCGGGGCAGTAGCCGTCACCCTGCTCGGAAGGACTACGGCACCAACTGATCCTTTGTTTCAGCAGTTGAAGAGAAGTTTAGTTCATTTTTTGTGCAAGGTAAAGTTAGGACACACATGATATTCCACTAGTTTATAAAACAGCAAGCCAAACCGGAACTTCAGAGTTTTCTCACCCAATTTTCTTGTTTATTATTTTTGAAGATGGGACGAGCTCGATCTCTCGACCTACTGCAAGCTGCAGGTCGAGAATCTGGCGGAGAGTACGTGGCTAATAGAACTCCGGGACGCGGCGGTCAGCTTCCTGAGCACAGCTTCTGGTTTCGTCAGAGACGATTACCGGGAAGTGGCAGAGATCACGCTCCTGGTACTCGGGACACAACCACGCCGTGGCATTCACCTCATGCGCCCAGGAGGCGCTAAAGTTAGTGGATGGCTAAAGTTAGTATTTTCAAACAAAAATAATCTAGAGATAAGTTTAAATGTTATTCAAAGATAAACATTTCATTATAACGCAAACAAAGTAATTGGTAACAATAAACCTGTCTTACTTACAATGGTGCCTATTCTGTTTCAGGTCATCTACTACACAAAACTGCTGATGTTCAGTAGGCAGCTGGAGCTCGACGCCGAGCTGGTCGACAAACTACACAGGATCGTGGTGTTCATCGCTCTTCTGTACGTACCAGCTTGGTTGGCGGCCCCTGTAGCAGCTGATGCGCCGTTGAATGACCTGGTACTATACCAGCGTTTTCTGAGGTATAGGGCAGTGGACCGCGAGGTGGCAGAAGCGTCACTGGCAGTGATGAGGCGGCACTTCTGGTATCTGAGGCCTCAGACCGTCATCTTCGCTCTATGCAGCAACAAGGTGGATGGCACTGTGAAGCAACAGATGGAAGAGAAGCTGTCCCACCTCCCTGTACCCAAAGACTTCACATACGAGAACGTCTCAGTCGACGAGATGACGCTACTCCCCGACCTGATCGACGAGTCCTCCTGGTTCTTATTTGCAGGTCTGAAGATGTATGGGTCTTCGTGGCTCACCCTGCCAACTGATAAATGGGACGAGAACGAGGACTTTTGTCGTCTGAAGGATGTGATCTCTAATCTCCAGGTCACCAATGACGTCGCTGAAAGAGGAGTCCAACTGATACAAGACTATGCGAACACGGTCACAAAGGACGAGGCACAGCTGCAGGATCTTCTGTAAGTGGTGGAAAAGAACCGGAAAGAGCTCGGCGACTTCAAGAAGTCATCACTCGCCACGATGACATAGCACAGAGGGACAACGTTGCAGCCAGTGACGTGTGATAGTGGTCAATACAATGCAAACGTGATTGTTTAAGTTATTGTTTCTTTCTTCCTTATTTGTTTGCTATTTGCTGATTTTTTTGAAAAGTATAGGTGATCGTGGTTTTTCCCATTATTTGGCACTATACTAGCACATTGGTATTACCTGTATACAGGCACAACTTTTAAACCGTTAGTCGTATGACATTGGAAGGCACACCAAACGACTTTTCTCATCAAGAGGATTCAGAAAACATCCATACTTAATGATTTATCTTGATTCAGTAAAAAGTTAAAAAGTACGCATTTTTAAAAAAAACTCGTAATTTCAAGGTCGATGCGAGACCCCTAAATTTGATCAATTTTTGTAAAAATGGTACCAATGTGCTAGTATAGTGCCAAATAATGGGAAAAACTACGATAACCTATACTTTTAAAAAAAAATTGAAAAGTGGGCCACCCTACGAGTGTTGGTCCTCCTCTACCCCATCTCAGTCAGGAGATAGTCAAGGACCTCAGCACAGACCAATCATATGGCTACAGAATTATCACTGCCATCAGGTCGGGAGAGGTACCTCAGAGTCTAGCTCTCTTGGAGATTGGGCCAGTCTGTCACAGTAGGTGGCTCACCACGGCTCTAAGGTTCTGCAGATTGTGGATTTCCAAACATGGGCTGAAGGGTAGGAAACTGAAGAATTTGAGGATAATTGTGGAATTCATAGTGTGAGTCTACATGCCTAACTGGTTCAACATCAACTTAAATCACAGCTGGATGGAGGGTCCCAGGCATGTATTGTACCAGCTGGAGCTGCTCAGAAGTCAGAAGAAGGAGGTGATAGGAATAGTGATGCCTACAGTGAAGAGATCAGCCTGGTATGCACATTCTGAGGCTGTGCTCCAGGCCATGCTGTGCAATGAGGTGCAGGAGGAGAGGAGGGAGGCAGTGAAGAGGATACTGGAAATCAGAGGTGAAGGAGATGAGGACACACAGATAGGAGACTGCAGTGTCAGACCCAGGAAGACAGTCTCCTGACATCAACCCAGATGCCACCAAACTCTGAGCTTATTGACTGGAACTCTGGCGTGACTGAGCCTCCTCTGACCTACTCCCTCACCACTGCTGCAATCAAGGAGTTTCTGGATAGACCAATGGAAGTTCCTGCATGGCACTCACACACACAGTCAGTAGAGAGGTGTGTAAGGGTGACAAATGAAGCAGCACAACATGTTTACTCACAAGAGAGGAGGGAGGCGTACATCAGTGGCCAGGTGGCCAGTAGGGAGCTCATGTTCAGGAATAAGAGCAAGGCAGACATGGCATCCATGGCAAAGTTCAAGAAACCTATCTATATTTCTAAGTTTTAATATTGAAATACAATCAAAATGTCTTTAATTGTATGTAATGTGTTAAAAATGTAGTTATATACAATAAAAAAATACTTGCCAAAATTGCTGATTTTTCGTAGACTTCAACTTCAAATATAAGTAGCTCGGAGTGGTCAAATCTGGATTTTAAAGCCATATTTCGATTTAGCACATAAAAATTCATCATTTGGTCACTAGTGGTCTTTGAAAATCTAAAGATTTCACTTTGCTCCCTAAAATTGACACACTATTAGTATACAGCGTGCCACATCCCCCATTCCCCGGAGTAACGGAGAATACTTTCCCTCACGCAGCTTGAGTGAACCCCCTCCCAGTACTTCCCATAATACCATAATAATATCAATTTTGTGCACCAGCGGCTACCATCTATCAGTAACATGGAAATGGTAAATAAACTCCTGCAACTTTGTGGTATCTGCAATGATGCAACAGATGAGACAAAGGCGATGAGGTACAATCTCTGTCAGCTGCTTTTTTATTTTATTTGCTTAGAATGGGAAGATGAAAAAAATTTCCCTTATAACGAACTCGAAGCAACTTAATGGGATAAAATTTCTCTGCGAAAACTGCATGACCGAAATAAACTCTTTTACAGTATTTAAAGCAGAAAGAAACTATGAGAAGAAAATGAAGGAGGCAAGTGGGAATAAAGAACAGAGGAAAACAGAAGAAACTAAGAAAGGCGAAGTAAAAAAAATCAAATACCATCACACAACGAGGTCGAAACTATGCAGGCGAAAGAGAGTATAAAGACAACAGATAGTATAAGGGCAACGAAGCACATTAACACTAATAGCACAAATAGGAAAAGACAAGAGGGCAATCAAGAAAACGGAATGAAACTGTCCCCCAATAAGGAGCAAAAAACAAAAGCCCCGAGTAAATATGGGAAAGGAATTATATGCAGATATTATATAAAAGATAATTGCAGATTTAAAAGAGGACAATATATATATATATATATATATATATATATACACATGAACATCCCCCAATATGCAATTTCTTCTATAATAATGGTCATTGTAAATTTGGAGACAGATGCAAATTCTACCACCAGGACATCTGCAGGACTTACGCAAAATATGGAACCTGCAAATATGGGAAAAAATGCTACAATCAACATCTCCCGACGAACCCAAAGGACAAAGTTTAAATGACATTAAGAATAACAATAACAGTAGCAATAGCAATAGGAACACAATAAGCGAACAAAAAAAAATTTCAACATCGCAAACACGATACGGCAGCTAAATGTCATCCAACGCATGCAGTTGACACAGCTGGAACCCCCGAGCCAAACTGCTTCCGGGCAAGAAGCTACCAGAACAGGTAGGCGGAAACGGATCTCTCTAGGAAGACCATGGAACAACAAAACAAGCGAAACCGAAGGAAAACGAACTTGAAATGCACAAGGGGCAACGAAAAACAAAGAACAAATATTGTCCTGGCTAATATTCAAGGAATAAGACCAAACCAATCTTTCAACAAAGTTTCGTACCTGAAAGGATTTATGGACGAAACAAGGGTGGACATACCGTGCCTCACAGAAACTTATCTTTAGGATTGCCAAGGAAATTGTGAAAACTGCGAACATTGTATTGATAAGAAAGAGATAAATATAGAGGGTTTCAACTTACTATGAGCGGATAGAACAACGAAACGTAAAGGTGGCTGTCATATGTATGTACATAACGTTCATATAACAGAGACGATAATAAGTAAATCAAACAGCTTTGTGGAAGTCCTAGCAGTGAAAATAGAAAAACTAAACGTGAGACCGATAGTCATTTATGGACTTCCAAACTCCCGAACCGAAAAATTCTCGGAGGCCATTGATAATAAAGCTAATAAAGGCCATAAACTCTCCATCCCCCAATATAATGATCTGCGGAGACTTTAACTTCCCATTTATAAAATACAAAAAGGTGGATAGGAATATATATATATATATATATATATATATATATATACACCAGGACCAGGGGGACACAAGAGAAGACCAGGAGCAAGCAAAAATGTTGATGGCTCTTACACATGAGTTTATGCTAATACCAGAAAAAATGACTGCCTGGATCTGTTATTCACGAACAACACGAGCTTGATTGCTGATATAAAAATACCCCAACCATTATCTCAGACCACAACTTAATCGAGATATCAACAAATACGAGGACAACATTACAAGCCAATAAACATATTGAGGAAAGAAGCAAATTTGGGGCCTTTAACGTAAACTTCAAGACTATAAATTGGGAAGCAATCAGATTGCATATGGCCAAAATAGAGTGGACAACAATTTTGGAGGATAAAACAACTGAAAAAATGCTAACAACTTTGGAAGAAAATCGCTGAGAATTTTAGAAAAATATGCTCCGAAATCACAGCCAAAAGGAAAGAGGAGCTGGCTAGAGAGGCAAAAGAGAAGACTATTCCGCAAAAGAAAGAGAGTGGAGGCGAAATTAAGGAACTGCGGAGATAATGCCAGGAAAGTAATACAAGAAAAACTGGAGGGTATCGATAGGGAAATACAAGCCCTGATTAAGGACCATACAGAGAGGGAAGAGGAAAAGGCGGTAGAAGCAATAAAGGAAAATCCAAAATACTTCTATAGCTATGGGAAAAGTAAAACAAAAACGGGCGCCGTTACTGGACCATTAAGGAAGAGAAATAATGAACTAACCGACGATCCAAAAGAAAATCTGAAACATTGAGAGCCCAGTATGAATCATTTTTCAGTACCCCAAAAAGTGACAAAGCGATACCCGACATAGATGCATTCTTTCAAGAGAAATTGCAAGGAGAGTGTATAACAGACTTTGATTTTACCCCAGAAGATGTAGCGAGAGCTGTAGGACAAATTAAACCATATTCAGCTGCAGGTCCGGACAATTGGAACGTATTATTGATTAAAAACTTTAAAAATGAAATAGCTAGACCTTTATATTGGATATGGAGAAGATCCCTAGACACTGGGGAAATACTGAACATCTTGAAAAGAGCAAACATCGTCCCTATATATAAAGGAGGGGACAGATCTCAAGCAAAGAACTATAGACCAGTGTCATTGACGTCCCACCTCACCAGTGTATTTGAAAGAATACTTAGAGAAAATTTATGATTTTTTGGAGACACTGAAAAGATTCAACGAAAATCAGCACGGACTCTGATCAGGTAGATCATGCTTAACACAACTAATAAAACACTACCACAATATCGTAGATGCATTGGAAGGCAATGACAACTATGATGTCATATACACGGATTTTGCTGAAGCTTTCGACAAATGTGACCACAGTAAAAGAGCACATAAAATGAAATATATGGGAATAACAGGCAAAGCGGGAAAATGGATCTACAAATTCCTCAGAGAACGTCTACAGGTCGTCAAAATTCAAAGCATATCATCATCAGAATCGGAAGTATTCAGCTCAGTACCACAAGGTACAGTACTGGCCCCACCCCTGTTCATTATCATGCTAACAGACATAGACAGTGGAGTAAACAGCAACAGTATAGGAACATCCTTTGCAGACGATACGAAGATTAGCAGAAAAATCAGCGATGTAAATGAAGTGGAGGCCTTGCAGAGGGACACGAGCAAAATATACAAATGGTCAGAAGACATGACATTTAACCGAGAAATTTCAGCTCTTGAGATATGGTAGAAATGAAGCACGAAAGCGATTTATCTGGGTGTAATAATGACCGATGATGCGAAGCACAAAATCAGATAGTGATAAATAAAGCAAAAAGAGTCGCAGGACAGGTACTAAGAATGTTCAAAAGAAGGGACAGGACAGTAATGATTCCCCTGCTAAAAACAATGACTATACCAAAACTTGGGGATCTTTTCCGTTTGGGGCTAGCAGCAAATTTTAATGAAAATCGGTATACTAATGTAGTTTTGGTCACTGATTTAAAGAATAACTCTTTTTTTGGAGAAATGAAAAACAAACATGTTAGAGCACTTTAAATAATTAATGTATTTTTAACGAAAATATCATGACAACCTAACCAATCGTCAAGGGCGTACATTTGACCTAACTGGGCATTCAATTGACCTAACTGGGCATTAATTCTTGATTTTTTCCGCTACTTTTATAAATCTGCCGGGATCCTTCAAAAAACATATTCTTCGTAAAGTTGCACTTTTTACCGTTTGACAGACGCTTTTGGCAATGAAAGAACTGGGTATTTTTATCAAAGAAATAGACTTCTCACACTTAGAACACTTTTTCATAAACAGTAGCAGTTTGTGACTGGCTAAATTTAACACAATCCTCTGTAACTAGTTTAAGCAGTTAAAACACATTATTTAAAGTGCTCTAACATGTTTGTTTTTCATTTCTCCAAAAAAGAAAGTTATTTTTCAAATCAGTGGCCAAAACTACAGCAGTATACTGATTTTCATTAACATTCGCTGCTAGCCCCCATACGGAAAAGACCCAAATTTGAATACTGCTTAGTTTTGACGTCCCCATATAAAAAAAGGAAGAAACTAATAAACGAAGAAACTCAGAGACATTTCACAGCAAAGATTGATAGCTGCAAAGAGCTCAACTAATGGGAAAGACTACGTAAACTAAATCTGTACTCCCTGAAAAGAAGAAAGAGGTACACCATAATCTACATATGGAAACCTCAAATTAAGCCCAATTACCATTCAAACACTGGAAAATAGGAAAGGCAGGATGTGTAGTGTTCCCAAATTAAAGGCCCTAAAAGGGATCTCCCCAACACTGAAGGAAAATAGCTTGGTTGTCAGGGGGCCAAGATTTTTAACCAGCTTTCAAACTACCTCAGAAACGTTACATTTGTCAAAGTTGACGTCTTCAAGAGAAGACTAGATGCCTGGCTCAGAATGGTACCAGATGAGCCTGGTGTACCTGGCTATGTACGACGGAGAGCGCAAGAAAGCAACTCGTTCATCTCCCAAGCCAGATCTAGAGGCGGGGCCACCAGCTTGACCTTCGTGTGAAGAGAGACCAACCCACGGAACAGAAACCAGGTTAACGACGAGGTTAATAATCAACAGCAACACCAGAGAAAAAGTAAACATCATCAAGGTTTCCAATTTGCACTAATTCCACCTTCAGGGTTAAAATAATAAAAGACCAATTCACATCCAGATACAAAGTACAAATTGGAAATGCAAGTTAATTAATAACAATTTAAAATAACAAAGTTAAAATTATGAAAAGGTCGCTACGAAAAATGTAAAAGCATTAAAACTAAAAGGTAATAGATATTAAAATAAAGTTAAAATTATAAAAAGTAGCTAAGAAAAAATGTAAAAGCACTAAAACTAAAAGGTAAATAGATAATATAAATAAATAAATAAGTACTTAACTAAAACATAGAACATCTACCGATGATTCATTCGAATGGAGGTCTGGTTTTAATTTATAAATATACAAATATTCCATAATTTTAAGCTTAAAATCAGAGCTCTCGACAGGAAGTACGGCGAAACTAAACTGTGAAAGTGGGTGGTTATTGTTGTGTGCATGGTTGCATATGAGAGAATTAGGTGGTTTGCCAAGAGGTAAATTTGTACGGACCGATTTACTGAGATGTTTGTAAATACATAATTTTAGGTGTCTTTTAGTTTTACTTATATACTGATTAAACCTTAGAGGATGTTTATTTTTTCTCTGGTGTTTCTGTTCATTATTAAACTACGTTTCCACGCCGTCAGTATATATATACTGTATATATATATATATCCAGTAGTTACGATAGAAGTGTTCTTCGGGAAACTTATCCTCAATAGGAATATGAAAACAAGAGATACGACTCTCAATATTTATTGGCCAAATGTTTCGGTCCACTCAGGGGCCATCTTCAGTGACTAAATAGAAGCATCTAAAAAATCATAAAACTAAAGTAAATACAAATGTCAAACTGTGCAATAATAAAATCTAATACAAAAAAAAAGTTAAAAAGTTGTTAAAAAAAAACTATCTGAATTATAAAACAAAATAAAAGTAAAAATAAACTTAAATTTTCAAAAATTAAAAAGTTTAAAAATGTTAAGTATAAAATTTAAAAAAAATTTAAAAAATTTTAAATTTTTTTAAAAAAAGGACTGACCTGGATGGTAAAAGTTACAAATGACAAGTGGAGAGAAAGAAAAAAACAACTTAAGTTAGTGCGTTAGTTGCGTTAAAAAGGTGTTGGTTGGTTAGGAAGTATGTAATTTTATCGAGGAAAGGCTATCGTTTAGTTCTGGATTTAATTTCTTGATAAAAAGGGATTCTAAAATTTTAAGATCAAGTGAATTAGAGGCACACGACAAAATCGCAAAGGAGTCCTGGGGGCACGGGTAGTCATAGGTCTCTGAATGATGCCGAATAGCAGAGGATTCAGGAGTGGAAAGAGGGCGAGAAGTTCGATAAGAAAAACCCAAATGCTTCGAAATCCTAAGTTTTAACTGTAGAGCAGTCTGCCCCACATAACGACTTTGGCAGGTCGCACATGTATATAAATAAATAACAAAGGATCTCAAAAGCACGGGAAGGTGATCTTTATGGCGAAAAAAGGATTGCACAGAATTAGAATTCTGGAAAGTTCCTTATTAAAAAAGAATATGGTATCCTGGACTGATAACTTTAAAAGTTTTGAAAACAATTGTCTGCTTAATCCCAAAATGTCATTAGTAGAACCAAACAAAGAATTTATAATAATATCACAAGTTTCTAAAACAGGTACATTGGTAAACAAAGACTGAACATCAAAGGAAGCCATGAAACAATCCTTAAACTTCAACTTGGTGACACAATCAACAAATTCAAATGAATCTTGCAAAGTGAAATGACTACGTGTGAGAGGGTCTATGATTGGGACCAAAAATTTTGCAAGGTTATAACTTGGTGTGTTTATGGCTGCTAAAATGGGACGAAGCGGAACTCCAGGTTTATGGGTCTTAGACACTGTACGACGATTCCGTGACCTTGAAGGGGTTTCAAAGAAGCTGGAGAAGGCAAAATTGGACGCTCGTTTCTTAACAATTTGCAAAGGTTACGGTTATGTGCCCCAATTTATTCGTTTTAAACTATATAAGAAATCTTTGATGCATAGTGAACTCTATCATTCTTGGACTAGTAAACTTCTTTCCCTCGAGTTAGCCTCAAAACGTAAACTTGATTTAAAATTGGGCAATCAATTGCTCATATTGTCACAACATTTTAAGTCTAATGTGTCTCGCCTTGATTTTATTATTTTGAATAGTTATATTTCGAGGTATGTATCAAAATTTTATGTCTCCTCATTAACTCGTCAAAATTCTAAGCTTCAACAGTTGGGTTTAAATTTTGACCTTAATCTTAATAGAGATGAAATTATTTCTAACTTTTCCAATAAGGTTTTATCAACTGAAGAAAAAAGAATTTTATCCTTGGGATTGGATTTTAAACTTCCCATTTTTAAGCTTGACTTTTGTCGTTATTTTTTGTTTTGAAAAACTTTGCCATCAAACTAGCCTTTTTCCCTCTTTCCTTCAGCACTCTAGTCCAGTGGAGGATATTAAACTTTTGGCAAACAAGTTCTACTATAAGTTTGATGGGTTTAAGGTTTTTTGTCCTGTTTTTAGTTTTAGTGATTTTAAGGTTCTCACGAACTTGCGGAGGGATAAGAATGTAATTATTTGTAAGCCTGATAAGGGCAAAGGTGTTGTTTTCTTTGACAGACAAGACTATTTAAATAAAATGTATAATTTACTTTCTGATTCCACTAAGTTTTTGAAACTGCAGACTGATCCATTTAAATATATTGTGAAACTGGAGGACAGAATCAATAACTTTTTACGTTCTCTTAAAAGTCGTGGGCTTTTGATCAACTATTACGATAAGCTTTTTGCTTCAGGTACTAGCCCAGGGGTTGTTTATGGCCTACCTAAGACCCATAAACCTGGAGTTCCGCTTCGTCCCATTTTAGCAGCCATAAACACACTAAGTTATAACCTTGCAAAATTTTTGGTCCCAATCATAGACCCTCTCACACGTAGTCATTTCACTTTGCAAGATTCATTTGAATTTGTTGATTGTGTCACCAAGTTGAAGTTTAAGGATTGTTTCATGGCTTCCTTTGATGTTCAGTCTTTGTTTACCAATGTACTTGTTTTAGAAACTTGTGATATTATTATAAATTCTTTGTTTGGTTCTACTAATGACATTTTGGGATTAAGCAGACAATTGTTTTCAAAACTTTTAAAGTTATCAGTCCAGGATACCATATTCTTTTTTAATAAGGAACTTTTCCACCAGCACGAGGGAATGGCAATGGGTTCGCCCCTTGGTCCGTCCTTTGCTAACAGTTTTCTTTGTTTTCACGAGGAAAAGTGGCTGAGGGATTGCCCGCTTGATTTTAAACCTATTTTATTTAAACTTTATGTAGATGATTGTTTTGTCATTTTTAAGCATAAAGATCATGCCCCTTTATTTTTAAATTACAATAATACTAAGCATCCTAATATTAAATTCTCTATGGAAGTAGAACAATACAATAAAATTTCGTTTCTTGATGTTACCATAAATAAACATAGTACAGGCTTCTCAACACAAGTATACAGAAAACCAACTACTACCCAACTCGGTACTCATTTTTTCAGCAATATTCCACTTAGTTTTAAGCTGACTAGTATTAAAAGTCGTATTTTTAGAGCCTATCACCTTTGTTCAAGTTGGTCTTTATTTGACATAGAAATTCAGTATCTTAAGAGATTTTTCAACTATAATTTTTATTGCACTTTGACTTTTGAGACTTTAATTTTTAAATTTTTAAATAACCTATATTCACCTAAAATAATTCAGTCCACGGTTCCGAAACAGAAGGTTTATCTTAAGCTTCCATTTTTAGACCAACTAACTTTTCAACTTAATAAAGATGTCCACTCTATTTTGAACAGACACTTTCCTCAATGCGACTTTATAATCATTAATTCTAATTCTAATTCTGTGCAATCCTTTTTTCGCCATAAAGATCACCTTCCCGTGCTTTTGAGATCCTTTGTTATTTATTTATATACATGTGCGACCTGCCAAAGTCGTTATGTGGGGCAGACTGCCCTACAGTTAAAACTTAGGATTTCGAAGCATTTGGGTTTTTCTTATCGAACTTCTCGCCCTGTTTCCACTCCTGAATCCTCTGCTATTCGGCATCATTCAGAGACCCATGACCACCCGTGCCACCAGGACTCCTTTGCGATTTTGTCGTCTGCCTCTAATTCACTTGATCTTAAAATTTTAGAATCCCTTTTTATCAAGAAATTAAATCCAGAACTAAACGATAGCCTTTCCTCGATAAAATTACATACTTCCTAACCAACCAACACCTTTTTAACGCAACTAACGCACTAACTTAAGTTGTTTTTTTCTTTCTCTCCACTTGTCATTTGTAACTTTTACCATCCAGGTCAGTCCTTTTTTAAAAAAAAATTTAAATTTTTAAAATTTTTTAAAATTTTAAACAACATTTTTAAACTTTTTAATTTTTGAAAATTTTAGTTTATTTTTACTTTTATTTTGTTTTATAATTCAGATAGTTTTTTTTAACAACTTTTTAACTTTTTTTGTATTAGATTTTATTATTGTACAGTTTGACATTTGTATTTACTTTAGTTTTATGATTTTTTTAGATGCTTCTATTTAGTCACTGAAGATGGCCCCTGAGTGGACCGAAACGTTTTGTCAATAAATGTTGAGAGTCGTATCTCTTGTTTTCATATTCCTATTGTTTATATATATCCCTATATGGGTCTTTTCCATTTGGCGGCAGGCGGTTTTTTTTAACCAAATTTTCACCAGTAATACTTTTTTGTGTGCTAAATACGAATCTAACATTCTTTTTTGAGAGAAATGAAAGGAAAATATCGAAAAAAAAGATTTTAAATACGAACTACTTCATACGGCGTACGAAAGGGAAATATTTATTTGAAATCAGCTATATCCTTTAATATTTTTCTAAATATATTTTCGTTTTCATTACGATTCCGCTAAATAAATTCGCATAAGTACGAGTCTACCATCTGATGGTGTGTACCACAATGTCTTTTATTCCGGTGTTTCATGATATGCCACATGCTTTCAATACCTTGGGTATGTGCACCACTGTTTGGATCGATGAAATTTTCTGAATGATTCACTGTTTCATGGAAATAATTGTAGCCTTCTAGTTTTCCTATGTTCTGGTAGGCTTTCCACTTGTCACTAATAATAGTAGTCCCTGGGCGGATATTTGGCTTTAATGCAGGACAACAGCGTTTTTTCATCTCTTCTAGGGACGGCATACAGGAATATTTCTTTGGTCTCCCTGCATACTCCACCGAATACCCATTGTCCCGGAAGCATTCTTCCCCTGTCATACTTCCGCTTACTGTAGCAGGTTTCATCTATTTCTACAGTTAGTCCTGGCCCACCGATAACTGCAGGGGTAGCGAGTAAAGACGCAGCGCATATCTGAAACAGAGCCGATTACATTAAGTTAGATTAGGTTAGGTTAGGTTAGGTTAGGTTATAATTGTTATATTATGTAGATCTTACCTCTCTTAAATAATTATTGAAATCAACTGCTGTAGTGTGGGATATCTCAAGCTCTTTCTCGCAGTACTTCATAGTTCGTATTTAAAATCTTTTTTTCGATATTTTCCTTTCATTTCTCTCAAAAAAGAATGTTAGATTCGTATTTAGCAAACAAAAAAATATTACTGGTGAAAATTTGTTTAAAAAAAACCGCCTGCCGCCAAATGGAAATGATCCATATATATATATATATATATATATATATATATATATATTAGGGTGTTTCATACCTATAGGGTAAAATAAAAATGAGCTTGGAGTTTTAATCCACACATTTCTCCGTATTCTAAAGAACAAGAAAACACGTTTGTGCAAGTTTGAACCAGATCACGCTGCATTTAGAGGTCCCCAACTTTGACGACTTTTTGTCAGTTCATTTCTCGCCTGCCTGCAGTGAAGACGGTTTTCTTCGTCACTTGAGCGGTTCGTGTTGTATAGCCTATTGGACAACTATGGAGGTAATTATATATGCTACTAATTATCTCATTTTACTGTGGTATTGAAATTTATTATTATTTAATTTCTGTCATTTTACTGTGGTAGTGATATTTATTATTAATATTACATGAAATTAATTAGTCTGTTGCATATTGGACAACTAAGCTGGTAATTATTTATGATACTAATTAATGTAATTTTACTGCGGTATTGAAATTTATTTAATTAATGAATTGTCAAAGAGAACGTAGTGTACACGTATCAGTTTTATAAATAAAGAAAAGCAGTAACTGGGACTCGAACCAGTGTCATAGCCGTTTGGCGGCATCGCTCAAGTCGGCGTACACAGCACGCTATCCACTCCCTAGATGGTGTAGTGGATAGCGTGCTGTGTACGCCGACTTGAGCGATGACGCCAAACGGCTATGACACTGGTTCGAGTCCCAGTTACTGCTTTTCTTTATTTAATTAATGAAATTAATTACGATGTGAAATTATTTCTGTGGAATTATTTAGTTTGTTTCTTTTCCAGGTGTCTACCAGAGCGAAAACAGAAGTGTTTCTTATTGGCCAGACGGATGCGAACATCACATCAAGTGGCCTTCCAACTCAGTTGCAAGTACTCAAAAAGTACTTTTACCACCAAAAGGAGCAAAAATTTGGACGTACTAAATGCCTGAACCTGTGCCTGGATGCCTGTCTCATATTTTGGGAGAGAGCGAGAATCCCCATGATGCGTCGAGATTCGGCCTTGAGGAAGATGGAATCCCTTCTCAAGGAATACGACCGGCTTGTGAAGCACAAGTCACATAAAGCAGAGTCCTTCCGAGTGAAGGAGGCGATGTTCAAGGAGGCAATAGCGAAGGAGATCATGGACATTGCTCATTCACAGGCTAAGGAAATGATGAAGAATCAGGAGGACATCCACTTTCTTGACATGCAGCGTGAAGATCCAAATTCCTGCAGCATGGGCCCTGTTGACATGAAGCTTCACTATAAGGAGATTAGGAAAAGGAAGAGGCTGGACAAGATTAAGGAACAACAGGAGAAGGCCAGGAAGGAACAAGGAGCTGCAGAAGATACGGGGGCTTTAGTGATTTCAACTTCGTCAGAGACTGACTCAGATGTCGTTGACCCAACCGTGGAAGTTTTTCCATCCTCCTCCAAGGGAAATACCAAGAAGCGACGCAGGAATCTGATCTCACAGGATGTGACGACTACCTACGATCGGCTGAATATTTCGTACCGCGATTCAGCTATGTCGTACGCTGCAGCGGCTAAATCACTAGGTTTTGACTTGGATGAACTGTCCATTTCTGCCAGTACCATGTACCGCACACGCAAGGCTCTCAGGAAGGTGGCTGCTGAAAGTTATCAATCCGACGAAGTTTGTCCTGGTCAGCCTCTTGTCTTGCATTGGGACGGTAAGCTCCTACCTGACAATGAGCAATGGAAGAAGAGCGTTGACCGGATCGCCGTCCTCGTCTCTGGCGACGGCAAGGAGAAGTTGCTCGGCGTTCCTAAGGTGACGTCCGGAACCGGCGAGAAGATAGCGCGAGTTTGCTTGGATTTGGTCAAGGAACACAGGATGGAAGAGCGCGTGCGGGGACTGTCTTTCGACACGACAGCGTCGAACACCGGGATTCATATCGGGGCCTGCGTCCTGATTGAGAAAGGTCTTGGCAGAGAACTCATGTACTTCCCCTGTCGGCATCACATCTATGAAGTCATCCTCAGCTCCGTCTTCAAGCGTGCATACGGCCCTTCAAGTGGCCCCGATATACCCGTTTTCAAGAGGTTTCAGGCACAATGGAAGTTCATCGACCGGTTGGACGTGCGGCCGTACGATTTTGCTCAAGTCAATGACTCTATGAGGGAACTGAGGGAGAAGTCAGTCCTGCTGGTGAGAGGGATGGTGAGCACGTCGCATCAGCGCGATGACTACAAGGAACTGCTACAGTTGGTTCTCATCTTCCTGGGAGAAGCAAAAGTGGTGGATTTCCCTCTCAGAGCCCCTGGCGCTTACCATCACGCTCGATGGATGGCGATAGCCATCTACTCCTTGAAAGTAATTATACTGAAGAAGCAGTTCAAGATGTCGAGTCACGAGTTGGAAGCTCTGACAGCCGTAGGTCTCTTCGTGTCCCTCGTCTACATCCGAGGTTGGACTCGTGCTGCAACCTCAAGCAAGGCTGCCGCAGTTGATCTGGAATTTCTGCGTGACGCGGAAGCCTTTGCCATGTCGGGATATTCGTGTGTTAACGCTGCGCAAGAAGCCATGTCTCGACACCTATGGTACATCTCTGAGACTCTTATTGCCATGGCGTTCTTCGACGCAGATGTGGCAGATGAAGAAAAGGCTCAGATGGTCGTCAGTTTGGGTAAGCCCGCATCGAAAAAGAAACTCAAGCGACCCCAAGGGAAGAACGTCAGGAATCTTGCCTCGAAACACCTGGCGGAGTTCGTGACAGGAAAGACGATGGCTTTCTTCCATGCATTCGACTTGGACACAGAATTCTTGAAAAAGCCAGTTGCCGAGTGGACTGAAGTAGAGGGCTTCAAGCAAGCAGCGGCAACTGTTAACAAAATCTCTGTCGTCAACGATCGGGCCGAAAGAGCCATCGCGCTCACCAAAGAGTTCAACTGTTCTCTGACGAAGAACGAAGAGCAGAAGCAGTATTTGCTCAAAACTGTGATGCAGCATAGGGCGAAATACCCAATAAAACCAAGAAGGATTTCATGGACAAATGATTCGCAAGAAGTGGTTATGTTTTTTGTATCTTTGTGAAAATGTGTAGTGAAATGGTACTCGTTTGTTGAATAAAAATTCATTGACAGATTTTTGTTTAATTTTTTCCGTTTATGATCTGCCAGAGCATCAAACTGGGGACCCGTAAACTTTAAACTATTGAATTAATACTTCGGTTTATCAGTCTCCTCAGCAAATGGAACAAGGGGATCCATGTGGATTAAAATTTTTCCAAACTTTTAATTTATGAAACACCCTAATAATATATATATATATATATATACGAGGGCCACTCGATATATTTTGCCCCACCTTTTTTTTTCTTTCCAAGTTTTCTTGTGAGTGCCAGAAATTTTGTACACAAGTAGTTACATCCCTGTTTTATAAGTTTTTATTTTTCGACATAATCTCCATCCTTTTCTACTGCTTTCCTCCTCCTCGAAACAAGGGCCGTTATTCCTTGCTGGTAAAAGTCCGCTGGATCCCGCTGGACCCACCTCTTAACCTCCTCAACAACCTCATCGTCACTCTGAAACTTTCTTCCACGAATAGCATCCTTCACTGGCCCAACCAAATGGAAGTCTGAAGGTGTCAGATCCGGGCTGTATGGAGGGTGGGGTAACACAGTCAAGCGCATTTTTGTGATGGCTTCTCTTGTTTGCAAACTGTTGTGTGGTCTTGTGTTATCGTGCAAAAGAAGGACGTCTTCCAGTTTTCTCTCCGGTCGAACTCGCTTTATACGTCTCTCGAGTCTCTGTAGAGTAGCAGTATATGCCTCTGAGTTGATTGTTTGTCCTTTCTTCATAATGTCCACCAGAATCACCCATTTCATGTCCCAGAAGATGGTGGCCATAACGTTTCCTGCAGAGGGAGCATTTTGAACTTTTTCTTGCGTGGGGAGTCTGCGTGATGCCACTCCATGGATTGGTGTTTTGTTTCAGGTTCAAATTGGTGTACCCAAGTCTCATCCCCAGTCACAATTCGTGAAAGGAAGTCATCCCCTTCTGTCTCGTATCGAACCAACGACTCAAAAGCAATTTTTTTTCTTTGGGCTTTGTGATCTCAAATCAGTTCGCGAGGAACAAACCGTGAACACACTTTTGAGTATCCGAGTTGCTGAATTATCGTATTCACACTTTCTTCACTAATTCCTAGCTCCATTGATAGCTCCTTGTATGTGACGCGCCGATTTGATTGAATGATGCTGTTAGCACGTTGCACAGTGTGAGATGTCACAGCCGATGCCGGGGGACCGCTGCGTGGCTCATCATCGAGGCTGGTTTTCCCTCTCTCCGATGATCTCACACGTTTAGACCAGCGTCCAACTGTGCTTCGATCAACAACAGCATCTCCGTAAACGTTTTGTAGACGTTTGTGAATATTGCCAACTGTTTCTTTCTCTGCGTTTAAGAACTCGATAACAGCCCTCTGTTTACGATGCACATCACTGTCAGACGCTATTTTCAAAACTGTTTTAACCATCGGTTTTATGAAAGGGCGTTTAAAAACGGTTTTATACAAGGAGGAGAGGTTCAAAGTGGAAAAATCCGGTTATGTGAAGCGGAGAAAGTGCAAACTTACTGCCCAAAAGACATTTCAGCACCATGGCCTATTTTTTAGCAAAAAAAAAAGGGTGGGGCAAAATATATTGAGTGCCCTTGGTATATAGGCTATTGATTGGCGGCGTGGAAAACGCAGTTTAGTAATGAACAGGAACACCAGAGAAAAAATAAATATCATTATTCATTATTCATCCTCTTAAGTCTTACTACCCCAAAGCATCAGAGCCATCCTGATGCCCTAGTGACGTAAAATGGCCATAGAGATAACCTCCCTTCAGCCAACGGGAGAAAAAGAACCCACGGAAACCTTTAACATACAATATTGGTGTCAGCATTGACGCCACGACACCAACCATATAATACTGGTGTCAGAAGTGCTTCCATTGGCCTCCCAGGAGAGTGTACCTCTTACCAATGAGTGTTTGTTCACATTCACCAAGGAAGGACTAGCAGACGGTACATGCTCCTACTGCCTGTCTTCACGTCTTCATAGCCCAGCAGAACCTCAGAACGAGGCTTCCTCCTTCCAGAATAGGACGCAGATACCCGACTACGACCAGTAGTGGATGCCACCCAAACAACCACGACCCAAGCAACCCGCTTCTCATCCCAAAAGGAGTGGTCGAAAACACGCAGTGCAGAGGCTTCCGTTCCGCCTTCGATAAGACCCAAAAATCAGGTGAGCGACTCTCGTTTCGTTGACGCGGCGAAGGGTAAACACAAAGTTCCTTCATCGCCAGCGAACCGAATTTTGATCCCTGAAAGTGATCGCGAATTCCGTCATAAACTTCCACCTTTACAGTATTATCATGACCTAAAAGTTCCCTTGTCCCCCCTTTGTACATCCTCTGCCCACAATTTATCCTTGTCAGATTCACAACCCGATCTTACTATAATGCAAACAAATACATACCCAAGGGCAACATTAGGAAATACAATCCAAATTACACTAAAGAAATTGTCCACCTCATAAAGCAACGTAACAACCTCAAATATAACACACAAACACTAAACACAGAAGCCATAAAACAGCAGATACAACAGCTCAACACAGAAATAAACAACAAACTTAAAGAAAAACAAACAGAAACATTCAGGAAATTCATAACAACACTAAACCACTCCACTGATACATCCAGGCTATACAAGACTATAAACAGCGGCATTCACACCTCACACGCTGCTATCTGTCACAGCCGGAATAATATCTCAACATATACATAACAAGCTAACATTCTAGTTAATTACTACGCAAAGATAACTCACCTAAACAGAGACAACAACCAGAAACAAGCAGACAAACAAACAGCCAGAAAAAATCCTACCGACTCGACACGACCATTACACCCTTCAATAGAGATCAGACCACCAAGATCATCGAAAACATTAAGAATTCGAAGGCTACTGGACCAAACAAAATATCTAACATACACCTTAAACACTTGGGCCCACAGGGAATACTAGCTCTCACAAGCATCAGCACATATTCATACCAACACTGTATTATTCCTGACAAATGGAAACAAGGTAAAATTATTACACTACTCAAACCAAACAAAAATCCAACAGAATCAGCTTCCTATAGACCCATTACTTTACTATGCACACCTTCCAAAGTAACAGAAAGATTAATCTTACAAATCACCAACCCACACATACCACTATCGCCTACTCTACTCAACATGGATTCAGACCTCTCCACTCAACCACGACATTACTCACTAACCTCACGCAGCACATCATGGATGGCATCAACTCCAGACGACCAGCTCAACGTACACTATTAACAACAATAGACATTAGTAAAGAATTCGATGCTATCCCACGCTTCCCTCTCAAAAACAAAATACTCAACACAAACATGCACAATAACACCAAAAGGTGGCTGAGCAACTATTCTTTCAGGAAGATACTCACATGTCACATTTAATGGCAAGTCATCCAAAAACAAGCTTTTTCCGAACGGGGTCCCTCAAGGCTCTATTCTCTCACCAACACTGTTCAACTTATACTGTACATGAATGACATTCCAACACCCATAGATAACAAGCTTATCTTATCATCATATGCAGATGACATCACTCTAACATCCACCCACAACAACATTGACACCGCTACAAATAACCTACAAACATAGATAAACAGTACACAAGACTGGCTCACATACAATAGACTCAAAGGAGCGCCCACAAAATCAACCATCACCTTGCTAACAAGCAACACAAAAGAACACCAGATAAATCCACAGCTTACACTAAACAACACCAACATTCCACACACTCACAGAACCAAAATACTTGGGGTCACATACTGTACAACACATCATTATCTTTTGCAAACCACATTCAGGACATTAAAAACAAATGTACGTCAAGACTTAACACGCTTAGGATACTAACAGGCACAAACTTTGAACACCATCAGGAAACAACATTACTCATATACAAACAATATATTCGCTCAGTTATGGACTATGCTAGCCATGCTTGGCACCCATTATCTCAAACACACACATGAACACCTTACAGACAATACAAAACAACGCACTTCGTATCATTACAGGATGTACTCAAACAACACCAATAGAACACCTGCACACAGAAACAAAAATACTGAAAATTAGGGAACATTTAGACATGAGGGGAACAAAATTCATGGCAGCAGCGACAACTAACCCACAACACCCTTGCCACTACATGTACAATCATGCACCAACACTTCGCACCATTAAGGTAACACCAGAGAGACATTATAACCAAATACTCCATTCCATACCACGCCCCACAGACATCACACAATACAGAAAAAACATACACACACACACCTAACCCACAAATCACTGACACGACTCTGTCTGAATGCGGTCCTAGGTGCGAAGCCGCCACCCATTAACAGGTCAGAGACCAGCCTGAGCAGATCGGATCGAGTTAACTTAGCACGATTCCGATGTGAACATCACCCCAACTTACAGACATATAAACACAGAGTAGACAACTCCACAGACGGCACCTGCCACCTGTGCCAGGACACACCACAAACAATTGAACACATTATGACATACTGTACCGCTCTAGCACAACATAGAACACAACACAACATCACTAGTGCGCTGAACCTCTGGTCCGCTCCGGAGAGGACGATCAGTTACCTGCGTGCCGCCGGCTTGCTCGATCAGGGTGGGCTGATCGGCTAACCAAAAACAACAACGACTCTTGGATCCGTTGACCCGTCCTCTTTAGTCGCGTTAAATAGCATGAGCAGTGAGAAAGGTCACCAGAGTTCAAATAGCTCTGCGAGGAGAGATACCTCTCAGGGCGCTGAAAGTACCGGTGCAGCGAGTACCGCTGCGTTAGGTACAATGAGTCCTCCCCACATCACTTTCAATAACGACAATAACGTTGATAACAGCCTCCCCGCGGTTAATAGTGTGACCGGCCCAAATACGGCTTTAATTAGGGATCCAACCGAGTTATCATGTCTCATGATTTTAAACGCCACATCATGGCTTGGGTATAGTAACTAAGATGAGGAGGTATAAATGGTACATAAAAAGGCTCGGAGGCTATGAATACTATATACCCTCTACGGTATATAGGCAAGGTAAAACCCGCCGACATGTTTATGGTGCGGCGAGGTCGGATACTTGGTCAACCTATGCCCTTCCCAATATAACAACGAATATTATCTTGATTATTGTACCGCGCTGACATGTTTCTTGTGGCGCAAGTTCGGACACTTGGCCAACAGATGCCCTTTACTAGGCAGAAAAGAATCAAATACTAATGGTGCGGCGAAGAGAGAGGAGTATAGAGAGGAGTTTCATGATGATTATTATAATGATTATTATTATGATTATTATGATTGTTATTATGATTATTATTATGATTGTTACGATAATAGAAAGGTGTCTAATAAAAATGGTTCAGCACATTCTTTCGATCCAGCCCAAGAGGACTTACATACTCTGTCTAGGAAGGCACAGTCCGAGGCCTGTTATCGTGAGTGGCGTACCTCTACGCAGTGTCGTATTAGCTAAAAGAGATACCGCCCGACTCTAAATATAGTTACTATAGTAGTCGAGTCGTGACTCGCCCGAATGTCACCAGTCGTACGAACTAAGGCTGGTAAATGAACAGGTTTCGATACAAGGCTTTAAAATAAACCAAGATCGAGTAAAGAAAATTTTGGAAGAGAATACGTTTGTGTATGACACAGAATATATGGAAAAGGGAATTAAAGAAGCGAATGAAGTGAGACAAGAGGAGAATGAAATAAGCTTGTGTGTTCCCAGCAGAAAGGATGACGTCAAAAGATGTGACGTAATGATGGGTGAACCAGCGATAACAGTAACGAGCGTAAATATGCAGTTGTGTGAGAAAAATATGAGGAGAAAGTGGATTGTGAGAATAGGTCCGTGTTGGAACGTAAATTTTACGAAATAATACAGTTTATAAGTGAGACAGTGGATGCACCGGTAAATGAGGTGAGTAGGCAGGTGGGGAGCTTAGTGTTAAATTTGTTAATGCGAGAATGGGAGTGAAAGAGAATAAGTCAGATGCAAATGGAGAAACAATGAAAGTGCAAATGGAGAAACAAATCGAAAACAATGTCTCTGTAAGTGAGGTTATTAGGAAACCTGCGATCCCTCGGTACACTTAGTCATACCCATCATTAGGGGATAGGTAGGGCATATGGACCGCGGATCCTGTTAAATTCAGGTTCAGATGTCTGTCTTCTTAGTTCTGTATTCGTCAAGCGATTAGGACTACAAAGTAAAGTTAAGAGCTCGATTGTCGATTGTACGGCAGTCAATAACCAGTTCATGCCCAAGCATTGGACAATGAAACATTAGAAAGAAACATTTTACAGCATCAACATTTTACCATGAAAAATGTCCTTAGGACTCTAATAGCGGACCATTCGACCCGTCATTGGGAAGAATCTTTGCCCTTGGTCCAATATTTACATAATACGGTAAGGCATTCCTCCACAGGCGCCAAACCCTTTTTTCTTTTCTTTGGGAGGGAGCCCAGGAAGGATGATTTTGATAATATTAACGTCATAGACTGTTACCATCAAAATGACAACCATTATAATTGGCGTCATCTAAAACTTAGGCAGGGCCGCCGAGAGGGCGGGGAAGCCGGGATACTGTAATTAATAAAGCAATTGATTAAATAACAATTATAATTAATATAATTAATGAACACACATTTTATAGAGATTATCATAGTCAAACTGAAACAGATAAAATATTATCTGCGGTCCACCAATGCCCAAGACCGACTGACAGATCTGGGAACCATTGTAATTGAAAGCCAGTTAGCCCGTACTTTAAATTTCATCAGAATCATTTACCACTTTGCTAGAGAGAAGGCAAAGAAAGTACACTTCTAATTATGAAAATCTTGAAGTAAACAGTTGTCTTGCCTGCATGGACTGGTACTGCATTTGTAAAATGTATGGTAATAGAGTTAATATAATTGATTCGAAAAATAAAATGGTCATTTTCCTCTGAGTTGTTTATTCATACTGTATGTTTTGAATAGTGACTTGGACTTATAATCAGTTTGCTTGTTATGTACACAAAAAAACATTCATAATAAAATACTGAGTAAACAAGGGGGGGGCCAATATACCAATCCTTACCCAGGGCCCGAGGCAGTTCTCGGCGGCCCTGCAAATGATTGAGAGGAACCAGAAAATTGCTACTGCATCGAACCACCACTTGACGCTCATGAATGCCACCATTTATGATGTATCTGCTTTGAAGAAATATGTCAACGAACTTCGAGATAACCTTGACTCCTTCCAGAAGAGCATTATAGTTTACTTCACGAGGCGACTGCAGGAGACTCATACATTACATTTCTGCAGGTACTGGCTCAGTCCTTGAGCTCGTTTACATAGGGTGTCAATGTTCGGATCAGCAGGCTTAAGGCTGCTATTCTCGGGCTTACAGGGGGACATCTAACAACGTATCTATTCGACCCGACCTTCTGCCTAAAATTATTGAAGTTGGTAGAAGCAAAAGTAGGACGGTTATTACCGTGTACAGTGTCTTCGGTTACCCTGCTCAAATACTTTGCGTTAGCAAGAACCACTTTCGTTAGAACTGATGAGGAGACGATTCGTATAATTGTTCTTCTTCCATTAAAAGCAATTGAAAGTCAAGTGACCTTATATCGGGTCCTGCACTTAGCAGTATGGACCCAAGATGCCGACCTATTCATTGATGTGCAGCCTGAGGGAGAGTACCTGGGAGTCAGTCAGGACCAACAGAGTTTCGTCATCCTGCAAGATTTAGATGAATGCATTGTCGTTGATGGCATGCATCACTGCGAACCCCTTCGGTGTTTTTGACATCGAAATCATCGCAGAGCGCAGTAAGGCTGTTTCTCAACGAATCCACGACGGAATTAGACATTTGCACCAGGAGCGTACATAGTAATTTCCCTCCAATTTTGCTACGCATCCAAGATCTAGTATTTTTTAGCGTCTCCAGGCCGATACAGGTTGCCATCCATTGCGACGAAGGAGACATACAGAAAATGTCGCTGAGAGGCACTGGCAGCGTTGTGCTTCCCGAAGGTTTCTCGGCGATATCTAGTATTTTCCGTCGAACATCCTGGCCGACCTTCTGGAGGGTAAAAGAAGTGACTTTTATACCATTCCGAGCTTCTTCGAACCATGAATCAAACTTTATGATACCGTTGCATTCGGAATTTCTGCCCTTGGCAATGCAGCACTTCAATAAATCACTGCCACAGGTAGTGGAAGTAATGATCAATCGATTCATGGATAAGTTAGGACTAGAACACTCCCAGACCAATCGTCACCGGACGTGGGACTTCGCCAACATGGGAGGAACTACGTTTGTTCTACTAATACTCGTGGCAGTGTGCCTTAGATGCCGAGGAAGTCACGACTGGGGACCATTAACGGTTACCCCTAGTCACGGGCGACCAGAAACTCCACCGACAGCACCCATTCCCCTGACAGCGGAACCATTTTCCGCAGCTACGTCACCCAGCTCCTCACGTGAAATTATAGGTATTCGACCTTACCCGAGAGTGAGATTCGCCTTGGAGTCTGAAGCCAGCAATGGCTCCAGAGAAAACGACATACCCGATGAGGTGAGGTCTGTTGAAAACGTTACCTATGCACCCACGACGTCGCCTGTTTACGAAGAACCCCTGAGTGTGTTCCCCTCTAGTCTAAGTTCTAGTATTTAAAAATAACTAAAATTTCTAGTGTTCTAGTTCTGGTGTTTAAAAAGTTGTAGTGTTTAAAAATAACTAAAATTTACCAGTGATTGAATTTTTAATTTCATGCTTGTCTGTAGATTTGCATTTTCTGATTTGACGAAAATATTGCCTGATAGTTTACCTTGTCCAACATTATGTCTTCATCTATAAGTTTTATATTTTATATTTTATACCTTATATATTTTATATCTCCGTCTATAAGTTTATACTCTGTAACTGTTACTTTCCTAACCATGTACCCAAAAGCTTATGTTTTCCGTTTCGATTCTATTCTTTCCTATGGGTTAGCATGAGTATTGTCTTCATTAAATGATTTTATTTATGAGTATTATACATGATAATTGAAGGGTATATTTGTAATATGATCCATGCTTATGATCGGTATGTTCTCTCTTGTTGCAGACTAGAATATGCGGCTCACGGAGATGCCATTGGAGATTCAATATAAAATTATAGAATACGTCCACGATTACGCATTTGTGGTCAGGCCGTGTGTGCCGGCTTCGGCACGAGTATTTTGTCAAGGAAAAATGTTATTCAAAGGTGTGCTACAAATATATAGATTCATTTAATTTTTTATGGTCACAAATCGAACAATGGATCGACCGGACGCCCGAGAAAAGTTGCTTACATATAAATAATCCGTGCAAAGCGCATAGGCACATCACACGAGAGTGTCTGAGGGCTCTACTTAGATTCAGGAAAGTTAAGCTTCTGAACCTACACAGGGTCAGATTCTTACCCACCGAACGCAGTAGTTACTTAGTTTTTCACTCATTTTGATCAATTCCAGTCACTGAAGCTAGCTGAAGTAGTGATGCCCGTAGGGCTGTTGTCTGCTCTTAATCTGCTACCTCGACTAACGACACTTAAATTACAGAAGGTCCACTTCTTAGGTCATAACCATACTCGTGAAGTAGAACGACTCATCGTAGAACATGACACCTTAATTCATTTTTCACTGCAATATTTTAACTTGGGGACCGGATTCTACGACTTCCTAAGTGTGTTTTGCGTAAATTTCGCGGAAAGTAACATTCCGTTCGGAGAAACTGCAATCCTCGCAGCTAAACTGAGTGTAGTAGACACGGGTTACCATCAGTATTTATATCTGGATAACATCACTCTAAAAGGGTCCAGAGACTATGGCACGGATAGTGAGGACGAAGTTGCCATCCTTTCGGACGAGTGCACGAGAGAACAGGTGCGTTCAATTTGGGATCACGTTGTACATACAAAGCTTCAAGGATTCATAAGTAACGAGATCTACCGTGTTTGTTTCTTTTAATTGTGTTCCGTGATTACGTTTAGTATTTGTTCTTTTACAATTGTGTTTATTTCTTTGTACGCAGTTTTCGTTATTCTGTTTAGCTTAGAACCTCCTTCAGAGGTCATCCCTGTTTGTTTAATCCTCACATACTTTAATTTATTAAATTTTATGATTTCTGACCACCTATAGTGTACCTTCATGTAAATTAATTTATCCGTTTACCTTTCATTTTGACTTCTCTATACGAAATTTTGTTTTATGTATTATTAATTTGATTTGTAACTTTTTAATAGTCTTTAAGTGGAGTGGATGAACTTTAGAGAAAAAAAATATTCTTTCTTTGATACTAACTTTATTTTCCGACTACTTGCTTCCTATACCGAATTGGTGTTTAGATTCACCTACAACTGTGTTTTTATTTTTACTCTACTATTACTTTACGGTTGTACTTATTTAGATGGAAGGCTGTGATGATATCTTGTATGTGCATTTGACTTTCCTTGGGACGAGGAAAAAAAATTGTTTTTTGAAAGGGAAGGAATTATTGTAGAATGGCCGCTCCTTATCCGCTGAATTCCAGTGGACGCTCGACCTTATAGACTCGAATCCAATGCGCATGCTTGAGACCCGAGACTAAAAGTCTGAGACTGACCACACCCGGGACGATTTTACTAGTTGAACTTACCCATGGTGTACGCATAACCCCTTTTCCGTTAGGTATAAACTCTTGCGTAGGCTGGTTCATCTACTCCCATTAATCATAGAATAAAGTATAATGTAAACCCTCATTCACTGTTCACCCTCTTAAGGCTTACTACCCCAAAGCATCGAAACCATCCTGATGCCCTAGTGAAGAAAAAGGGCCAGAGAGATATCCCATTCAGCCAACGGGAGAAAAGAACCCACGGAAACTAACTGTACAATATTGATGTCAGCATTGACGCCACGACACCAACCATATAATATATACGAGTATGTATATATATATATATATATATATATAATGGGTTTCGATAATGTAGAGTATATATATATATATTATCCAAACCCACATTACTAGGCGGCATGTTTCGTAATACAAAGATGCAATTTTGATTTTTTTTAAATTTCAAAATTACTCTTATTTAATTTGAAAATCAAAGCTTGCATGCTGTTCATTTAATTTTACTACAAAATTCGCAACATGTTCAGATATTTGTATATTTACCTCACACTTCCAAACAAATTCCGATACAGATTTTATGTCATTCTTCTGTAGTTCCGGGTGTGTATAAAGTGAGGCAAGTGAAGAGAGAAATCCGACTTGAATTATATTAACGCAAATGAACAAGGACAAGTACTATTTATTACATGTACTTCATAACAACTGTGTATTTGATTGTAAGGTTTACAAGGGGTGTTGAAAATGTTCACTATCGACCTCTATACAAATATTTCTCTTCACTCGCGTTACAAAACTAGTTTAAGCCAGTTTAAATCAGATTTATCCTTCACTCGCGTAACGAAACTAGTTTAAGCCAGTGTAAATCAGATTTGTCTCTTCACTCGCGTTATTTTATACACACCCTATATTTTTATATTGATTAACTGATACTGAAAAAACCCTTATTTTTTATTCTTTTATAAATCTGTCAATTTAATGTACTTAATTTTATCCTTTTAGAAATCTATCATGTATACCTTAATGTAATACTTTCTTATTCTGAAAGAATAAACGCTATTTGTTTGTTTGTTTTTAGTGCGAAGGTGTAATGGTCAACAAATTCTGAAGAATTTAATTTTATTTCAATATTTTTTGTGTAAAGAGTTTGCATAACTATTATTAATTCCTACTTTCTGAGAGCAAGCAGTGAGAGAAGGTTAAATTAGTTTAAGTAGTATTCCTGCAAATATGTAGAGGACAAATGCAATTGCATGCAACAAATCTTTACAACAATGCAAGCAACATTACACCATGCCTTTGCAACAACAGGGTGTGGGTGGGAGTTAGACCCTTCAATTGGGGGAGGAGGTTATGCATTAAGAGGGGTGAGGGTTAGACCCTCCAAGGAGTGAGAGGTTTATGCGTGAACTGGGGTTAGACCCTCCATGAGGTGAGGGAGATAACCTAACTTAACAAGGGTAATAAAACACAAGGAAGGGAGAGAGAGGGGAGGAGAGGGGAAGAATAGGAAGAATCTTTCGCTGTGATGTGTCGGAGCAGAATGAATTCTTCCCTAGTCTTCCTGCACGGCTTCAGGAGCACAGCCAGTTGGCTTAGAATCCAACCATGCCCTGGGAACACAGCCAGTCGGTGAAGCCAGTCGCATGGCGTGAGCCGCTGACAGGCTTTAAAACACAGCCAATCGCTTTAGTTTATTTATATATATATATATATATATATATATATATATATATATATATATATATATATAGGGTAACTGGAGCGTCACCTCCTCTCACAGTAAATTCTTAACGCAAAATGCATACTTTCGTTCACTCCTTCTGAAAGATTTTTTAATACAGCCAGTTGGCACAACCAGTCCTCTGGCTTATACGCAATATGTTTGTATGTTATCCGTTCCGACGAGCTCATTATGAACCTTAGCGGTCGCCAACAACACCGCATCAAACGTCTAAGTAAAGACTTTAGTAGCCACACAGTATTACAACACTGACTCACCACCAAATCGGCTCTTTCAAACAAACACTGAAGTATGATAAATAAAATTTAAATAAAAACAATGTTTTCATAAATATACACAAAAATCATAAAATTAGATAATAAAAAAAATTAATATAACTTTACAATAAGTCCCAGTCTAGTTTTATGGATAACTTAATTATTTTTCAACAAAAAATCATTTTTCCACGCATCCAAGAAAGTGAATCTGAAATTTTCCACAAATTATCTGTGCTTAATAATTAGTTTATTACTTAGTAAAATGATAAAATAATTTTTTTGAGTTTCATAAATTGAATAGGTATATTTAAAGTAATAGTTTTTTCTTATGAATGGTCAACACATTTTTCATTAAAATTTCAAGTCCTTAGCCGCATATTTGAAAAATGGATATACAATTCAGAGAAAATGTAAAATTATGGGAAAATAATTTCACTTACGGAGTTGGAATTGTTTACCATATATTAATTACTCCTTGAAATACACTGTTTACACCGTCACACAAGTTAACAAAATTAGCAATCTTTGGGAGCATTAAAGTTAACGATCTGTCGGTTTCCATGGTTCAGAGCGCTGCCTTTAGCCTTCACGGTATATTTGAACCCACCCCCACATCTATAATTAAATCTTCATTGCTTTGTACAACACAGTACACACGATTTAACATCCTTTCACCAATTAGAGTATGCGGGCGGCTATATTCAATATAAAGTCCTTTTATAACACACTAGACACCCCACAAACATTGAGACATCAAATGAGATCCTATTTTCTGAAAGTGAGCGGAGCCTGTATTTAACTGTTTATATAAATAATGTTACTTAATGATATATCAGATTATAATAAACTGTTTGAAACATTTAAGCGATTAATTTTTAACTTGAGCAGTTATTTTGAAAGTGAATCTGACATCTTCCACAAATTATTCAAAAACAAATTTTTGCAGTAAAATAGATTACAAAACATGTTAATTTAATTTTTAAATAGAACTAGATTTTAGTTTTAGAACTAACTTATTTATTTTTTCATCAATAATCATTTTACCACGCATTAAAGAAAGTGAATCTGCTATCTTCCTCCGAATTATTCAAAACAATTTTTTGCAGTAAAATCGATTATGAAAAAATATTAATTTAATCTTATAATAAACTAGATTTCAGTTTAGGGTTAACTTAATTATTTTTAAACAAAAAACCATTTTTCCACACATTAAAGTTCGATAAGTTAAGTTATCCATAAATTTACATTTTCTCTGAATTTGTATAGTCAAGTTTCAGGGGTAACATATATTTTCAACAAAAAATCTGATGCTATATCTTGAACAATGAAGAGAGAATATTGTGCTCACTTACAAATATCAAAAAATACAAATATCAAAATTAGATTATAAAAAATATTAATTTAATTCTTAAATAAAACTAGTTTAGTTTTAGGGCTAACTTATTTATTTTTCATCAATAATCATTTTACCACGCATTAAAGAAAGTGAATCTGCTATCTTCCTCCGAATTATTCAAAACAATTTTTTGCAGTAAAATAGATTATAAAAAAATATCAATTTAAGCTTGTAATAAACCGTTTTTCAGAACATATTGGTAGAGTTTAATATCAGTTGTTACACATCCAATTTTGTGCTTTCATAAATTGAATGCCAATATTCAAAGTAATTGGCTACTCTTATGAATGTTGAACGTATTTTTTTCCACAATGTAAACAAAAATTTTCAGTAAAATTTCAAGGCTCTGATGGCATTTGAATTTTTAAAAAAAGTGAATATATAACTTGAGTTTATAAATTTGTTAAAATACTTAAAATAAAGTAGACATAATAAGACCATTTAATATTTTGGGGTAATTCATAATTTTCAAATAAAAAATTGGGTGCTACTATAGCGTGATTCCTACCTCGATTCGGCGGCCTACCTTTTAATTATAGCTTCTTACCTTGTTTAGTAATTGCTTGTTTACATTCCAATGTCCATCGCCCTTGACGATTGGTTAGGTTTAGTCATGATATTTTCGTTAGTTTTAACGAAAATATCGTGACTAAACCTAACCAATCGTAGGTAGACCACATACTATAGTAGCACCGAAACTATTTTTTAAATAAATAAAATTGAATAATAAATAGCATTTTATATTTATTATATTTTCATTTATACCTTGGATAGGAATTACTCTACAGTACTGTAGTTTCGAACCAAAACGGGTAGGAATCATCACCCTATAGTATCGAAGTCACCGGTAGGAATCACGCTATAGTAGCACCAAAATTTGTATAACACAGCAAATCCTCATATATTTACAAGGCTTCTCCTCTAAATAACCAACTTCTGTCATTAAATGAAGTAGCAGCAGGGGTGTGCAAGTTGTACTGTACGTAGCACTTTTATTCCCGAGTGATACTAACATCTAATATACATATGAAGTTTTCGGTGCTACTGTAGTATGCGGTCTACCTACGATTCGGCGGTCTACGTTTTAATTATAGCTTCTTATCTTATTATTTTATTATTAGGTTAATTGTACGCCCTTGTCGATTGGTTAGGTTAATTCGTGATATTTTCATTAAAACTAACGAAAATATCACGACTTAACTTAACCAATCATCAAGGGCGTACTGTAGTATGCGGTCTACTGTTAAGTATGCGGTAGTAGTATGTTTAACTTCTTTAATAATTCCTTAATTGTGTAAATTAAATTATAATTCCTTTCAATTCATTTTCAATTCCTTTTAAATATTTTGAACGGTAGACCGCATACTACAGTAGAAACTTAACGGTAGACCGCATACTACAGTAGAAACTTAACGGTAGACCGCATACTACAGTAGAAACTTAACGGTAGACCGCATACTACAGTAGAAACTTAACGGTAGACCGCATACTACAGTAGAAACTTAACGGTAGACCGCATACTACAGTAGAAACTTAACGGTAGACCGCATACTACAGTAGAAACTTAACGGTAGACCGCATACTACAGTAGAAACTTAACGGTAGACCGCATACTACAGTAGAAACTTAACGGTAGACCGCATACTACAGTAGAAACTTAACGGTAGACCGCATACTACAGTAGAAACTTAACGGTAGACCGCATACTACAGTAGAAACTTAACGGTAGACCGCATACTACAGTAGAAACTTAACGGTAGACCGCATACTACAGTAGAAACTTAACGGTAGACCGCATACTACAGTAGAAACTTAACGGTAGACCGCATACTACAGTAGAAACTTAACGGTAGACCGCATACTACAGTAGAAACTTAACGGTAGACCGCATACTACAGTAGAAACTTAACGGGAGACCGCATACTACAGTAGAAACTTAACGGGAGACCGCATACTACAGTAGCACCAAATTTTCTAATCGAAGTATTTCCGAATAGTATTTCTGGGTAACTTCGGAATGCACTAATTCCATCTTCAAAGCTAAAATAATAAAAACCAATTCACATACAAATACAAAATGCAAGTGCAAGTTAATTAATAACAATTTAAAATAACAAAGTTAAAATTATGAAAAGGTAGCTAAGAAAAATGTAAAAGCATTAAACTAAAATGTAAATAGATAAAATAAATAAATATCTTAACTAAAACATAGCAGATCTACCGATCCGATGATCTGGTTTTAATTTATAAAAAACAAATATTTCATAATTTTAAGCTTAAAGTCAGAGCTTCCTACAAGAAGTACGGCGGAACTAGAATGTGCAATTGGGTGGTTATTGTTGTGTGCATGGTTGCGTATGAGAGAATTAGGTGGTTTGCCAAGAGATAAATTTGTACGGACCGATTTACAAAGATGTTCGAAAATATGGGATTTTAGGTGTCTTTTAGTTTTTCATACATATATACAGTATATGACCCCATGCAGTGGTCACACTTCTATTGGTAAACTATTGAAGCATTAAGAAGTGTAGGAATAACATCTTTGTATTTAAATAAATGATAAATCTATTTAGACGGGGTGAATATAATTTTTATACATATTTACAGGTAAAATTCTCTGAGCAATTTTAAAAGTTTGTTTCTAATGTTAAAACTTGAGGTTCCCAAATAAGGTAAAGTGAAATACACGATATCTTTGGGAACTGTAATTATATCTCTAGTTGTGGGGTTTATTAGTCTATTTAGGGTTCTCCCTATTCTAGTCACCACCAATCTAGAAGGGAAATTATTGTTTCTAAGGAGTTATCGCATGAAATCTAGTTCGTCGTGTAATTTAAAATAATCTGGACAGACAATGAAAGCTCTATTAGGCAGAATCCAAATTAAATTTCAATTGAATCTTAAAGATATAAAGGAAGAAAAGTTCGTAGGAAGACTAATGAATGTAGCTTTCGGTAAATAGAAGTTTCAAAAATGACAAAGCATTATTAGATTCAGTTTCCAAAGTAAATTCAATATTAGGGTGCTTGGAATTAACATAATTACGAAACAAAGGGATATGGTCTGGTGATTTGAACAGGAGAAAAGTGCCCTCAGTATATCTTTTATTAAAAACCGGTTGGAAATTGGAAGGACACTCGTTCAGCCATTTGACTTCATGATAGCAGAGAAACACGTTAGCTAATGTGGGACCAAGGGGCAGACCCATTTGAACGCCTTCAGTCTGTTTAAAATATTCACCGTTAAATATAAATGTAAGGTCTTCCACGGAAAATTTTAGTAGTTCTTTCAAATGACCTCTATTAAAACCCTTCACCGTAGAGGTAATACTAAAGCGATTGTCAATACATATATGAATAGTTTCTGCAACAGGTACATTGGTAAATAAAGACTTTACATCGAAGCTAGCCATTGTGTACGAATTATTGTTTAATATGGTAATTTCTCTAAGGAAAGAAAAAGAATCCCGTGCTCTATATAAATTATAAGTTACGGGTGATAGTATGGAGACCAGGAATTTTGGAAGGTTATAACTAAAAGTTCCTAGTGCCGATAAAATTGGCCTAAGTGGACAATTAGGTTTGTGTATTTTAGGAAGGCCATGCATAATCCCTGGGCTGGATCCAGAAACAAATAATTTGGAAAAAACTGTGTCCGAGATTATACTATTAGATTTAAGTTTTCTAAGATAGCTATTAATTTTATCTTCCTGTTTTAGGATTAAAGCAAAAATGTCACCAGTTACTTTAGAAAATTTAGTTACATCATTTAAAATATTTAACATTTTATCGACATAAACATTCCTGTCCAAGAGGACAACGCCATTACCTTTGTCTGCTCTTGTAACCACCAATGACTTGACCGAAGACAGATTTCTTAGTCTTTGAAACTCTTCCGCCTCCATATTAGGCCTATTGCTATAAGGGTTAAAAGCATAAAATGAAGTGAAAGCTAAATTATGTAAATTATTAGATAAAAAGTTAAAACCTTTACTATGTGGGTCAAAGTATGAATATTTAAAAAGGTCCTTAAAAAATAATTCGAAGTTGAGGAAATGATCGTAAAAATTAAGCTTTTTTGGAGTAAGAGAGAATTTCAGGCCTTTTAAAAGGGTAGATTTTTAAATATCACTAAGGATTTCAGAAGAATAATTAAACATGAGATTATTAGCTGTTAGATTATTAGCTTTATTATAACCTAATTTTTGGAGTTTCCTGTTTTGAACAAAATTCAGTTTTGTAATACATTTAAATTACCCATCTGAATGACGTTCATAAGATGTGTTCAATCTATACCAGAGACTTAAAGTTACAAGTAGATTGACTAAGATCCCTATTACAGTACATTCGTTAATGAGCCTTTTCTTAAACTTAATTTCTGCATCAAGTAATTGTTTTTGACAGATCCTATAGGTTTCACTTTTTTGTAAATAAAAGTAACTAAGTTTCAACCTCAAGAAGCCAGGAATCAAACTCTGGTTTCTGCTGCAAATTCATATACATATATATATACATACATACATACATACCTACATACATACATATATATATGATGAATAAAACCACGAAGGAAAAAGAAACACAAAGGGGTGCTCAAGCGCTTTCGTCTAATGACATCCTCAGGAACACTGGAGTGAAAGGACAGATCAAGGCAATATATAGGTTACAAAAATAAACATACATACATACACATTCACATACATATACATATATATATATATACATATACATATATATATATAAATATATACATATATATAGTAAGCATAGAAAAAAATTGTGGGAGGAGCCAACATTTATATGGTCACAGAAGAATAAAGAAATAAAAATAAATATAAATATAAATTGAGAAAAAATTAATTACAAAATAGTGCCTTAGTGATATATATGTCACAGCCTAAATAATCATAAAGAAATAAACAGGCAAATAAAAAAAAAAAACCATAAATACATATACATACATATATATATATATATACATAATATACACATATATATATATATATATATATATATATATATAAAGACACTTTTAGCACTTTGGCCGACCTTCCATATAAATTCAAATGGCTTTTTTATGGAACAGGTCACAAAAGAATAAAGAAATAAAAATAAATATAAATATTGTAAGTGGAGTCTACCAATTCAAGCTCAAGAGGGAGGTTTTTACAATCGATTTAATAGATGCTGCCAAATTGATATATATGTCACATTATTAAAAAATAAAAATTGAAAGATAAATTTTAAGAGAGGCACACCAATTTATAAGGGAAAAATTACCACATATGCATTTTATAGTCACAAACGAATACAAAAGTACAAGTAAATATAAATTGGAAAACAAAATGATCCCTAAATGATATATAAAGAACAATAAAATATATATACAACATATTTACGGTATATATACGAAATATAAACACAATATATACAGAATATATATATATATATATATATATGCATAAGGGAAAAAAAAATTACCAAATTTGTTTTTATAATTATTGTCTGAGAAAACGGTAGGTCGCAAAAGAATAAAGAAATAAAAATAAATATAACTTGAAAAAATTACAAATAATACACGTACACATATATACCCGCATACCCAAATATATATATACATATACACACATATATACAAACACACACACACACACACACATATATATATATATATATATATACAAGCTTGACCTTCACGAAATGAGAAATCATCCCGCAGAACCTTTGTGAGGTTGTAAGGTAAGGTAAGGTACATACACATATACATATATATATATATATATTTAACTGCATACATACATACATACATACATATACACACATACATACATACATATACACACATATACATACAAACACATTTAACTGCAATGACCACACACATACGCACATACACATACATACATACACATACACTCATACAGCAAAAAATTGAAAAATAAAATTGTAAGGGAAACAACAGACAAAAACAAATTTTTTTACCAAAGATTTAACAACCTGCCCTTTTTGTTTAAATCCATTCTGAAGGAATTCAGAGCAACGGGATCAAGTTGAAACAGACCTTTACTCATGTTAAGGTTATTTGTAAGTTGAATTATAGCCGACTCAAGAATATTTCTATTAACAATGTTGCTAGAGTGAAACAAAACTGAAACATTATTCCAATCAATACAATGGGATAACTCTGACAAATGGACAAAAAGGGCACTGGACAACTGTCCCGTTCTAACGGAATATTGATGCTGTTTTACACGCGTTTGCAAATCCTTTCCCGTCTGACCTATGTAAAAGGAATCACATTGCTTACACCCAATTTTATAGATAATGCCTAAATTATTGGTAGGGCTATTTTTTACTATGATGTTTTTCACAATATTGTTATATGAAAAAACTACACTGATATCCAAAAGTTTAAGTACATTAGCAATGCCTAAGAAGCCCGGGAAAAATGGAAGTACTAAAATATTCTTTGACAAGGTGCGAGTGTTATTATTTTTATTTGCCTGTTTATTTCTTTATGATTATTTAGGCTGTGACATATATATCACTAAGGCACTATTTTGTAATTAATTTTTTCTCAATTTATATTTATATTTATTTTTATTTCTTTATTCTTCTGTGACCATATAAATGTTGGCTCCTCCCACAATTTTTTTCTATGCTTACTATATATATGTATATATTATATATATATGTATATGTATATATATATATATGTATATTATGTGAATGTGTATGTATGTATGTTTATTTTTGTAACCTATATATTGCCTTGATCTGTCCTTTCACTCCAGTGTTCCTGAGGATGTCATTAGACGAAAGCGCTTGAGCACCCCTTTGTGTTTCTTTTTCCTTCGTGGTTTTATTCATCATAAATACTTTTCACGTGTCACTTTCGTGAAATAATTTTTCATATAATGAACACCACGCGTTCCTTCGCCTTGCTGTTCCCTCTATTGTCCCCGTTTGTGTCGGTGTTTGCTTCTACATTAATGAAGGGGCATGCAATTCGGATCCGACGGAAGTTTCTTACTAATTGTCTGGAGGAGCAGGTCCTTCCCAAGTCCCTCCTTCCGATTCGCCTCAGAGAAATGGACGACCATCCGTTCAACAACTTTAGCAGAGTAATTTTAAAGAAACATATTGAAGTCACCAGACAAAATGAGTGGTCCACCTTCAAAAATTTAGGCATTGCCAAACGTAATGTTTTGACTGTTATTCCCCAACCGTGGATCCAACCTTTGTTTGATGAAATTTACAACGAGTTGCGTCGGAGAACTTCTTCACTTCGAAACATTTTGGATCGCAAAATTAAAAGTCTCATTCGAAATAGTCAGTGGAGTAAAAAAGCAAGCTCAAAGTGTGTTTTGAACCTTTCTTCGAAAAACATTAGTGACGATGCAAAAAGTGCCCTTGGATTTGGTATGTCCTTTTATATTGTTAAAAAACCTACTGCTTTACAAATTTGTCATAGTCTTGCTCGTTTTGAAAAACAGTGTAACCTTCCTCAGTTTTAGTTAACATAGTTAAAGGCCTAGTCTATGGTGCTGCGAATATTTCTTACGAAGATAACTTTCCTAAACGTTTCCGCAATAGCCTTTCACAATTAAAAAAAGATAGTGAGCTCCATATTACTAAAGCAGACAAGGCTAACACCTTAGTCATTATGGACAAAGTGGATTACATTGGAAAGATGAATGAGCTGCTTCAGGACCCCGCCACATACGTGAAACTTAGGAAGAACCCACAGGATGATGTCATCAAATCTTTCAATAGTGGCTTGAAACGCATTCTCAAAGATCATAAGGATTTAATTCCCCTTTTTTTGTCCACTTCACCTGCTTTGCCTTATCTTTATGGTCTTATTAAAACCCACAAACCGGGTAACCCTATGCGCCCTATTATTAGCTCGGTGGGCTCTATTACCTATAAACTCTCCAAATGGCTTGTTAATGTTTTGTCCCCCATTCTTGGAACTGTCTCTGATTCACACGTAAAAAATTCCATGGATCTCACTGAAAAATTGAATAATGTTCGCATTAATACCAACGATAGATTGATCAGTTTCGACGTTTGTTCATTGTTCACAAAAGTTCCGATTGATGATATGCTTGACTTTCTCGCCAGAGAATTACATAATTATGATTTACCATTACCTGCACACACTGTTTTGGAGCTTATTAAGCTTTGTATCAAGGATTGTAAATTCACTTTCAATGGCGAGCATTATCAACAAGTTTTTGGGATGGCCATGGGCAACCCTTTGTCGCCCCTTCTCTCCAATATTTATATGGAGTTTTTTGAAATTACTTACATTCCGAGAATCCTGGGGGTTGGCATCCCTTGGTTGCGGTACGTCGACGATATTTTGTGTATCTGGCCCATGAATCGTGACCTGGATGACTTCCTCCTTCAGTTAAATGACCAAGTCCCCTCCATTAAATTTACTTTAGAAGTGGAACAAGACAACTCAATCCCGTTTTTGGATGTGCGTGTTCATAGGGATAGCCCGGGTTTTAAGTTTAGTATATATCGGAAAAAAACAAACAATTTGTCCTACGTACACTTTTACTCTGGACATGACACCCCTATTAAAAAGGCCATATTTTCCTCAATGTTTCTCCGCGCTCTTAGGATCGCCAGTCCTGAATACATCGATGCCGAATTGGAAAATATCAACGGTATTGGAAGTGAGTTGTGTTACCCATCTGCGTTCATGGAATCTTGTCTTAATAAGGCTAAACGAACCTTCTATCGTGTGAATAATAACACTCGCACCTTGTCAAAGAATATTTTAGTACTTCCATTTTTCCCGGGCTTCTTAGGCATTGCTAATGTACTTAAACTTTTGGATATCAGTGTAGTTTTTTCATATAACAATATTGTGAAAAACATCATAGTAAAAAATAGCCCTACCAATAATTTAGGCATTATCTATAAAATTGGGTGTAAGCAATGTGATTCCTTTTACATAGGTCAGACGGGAAAGGATTTGCAAACGCGTGTAAAACAGCATCAATATTCCGTTAGAACGGGACAGTTGTCCAGTGCCCTTTTTGTCCATTTGTCAGAGTTATCCCATTGTATTGATTGGAATAATGTTTCAGTTTTGTTTCACTCTAGCAACATTGTTAATAGAAATATTCTTGAGTCGGCTATAATTCAACTTACAAATAACCTTAACATGAGTAAAGGTCTGTTTCAACTTGATCCCGTTGCTCTGAATTCCTTCAGAATGGATTTAAACAAAAAGGGCAGGTTGTTAAATCTTTGGTAAAAAAATTTGTTTTTGTCTGTTGTTTCCCTTACAATTTTATTTTTCAATTTTTTGCTGTATGAGTGTATGTGTATGTATGTATGTGTATGTGCGTATGTGTGTGGTCATTGCAGTTAAATGTGTTTGTATGTATATGTGTGTATATGTATGTATGTATGTGTGTATATGTATGTATGTATGTATGTATGCAGTTAAATATATATATATATATGTATATGTGTATGTACCTTACCTTACCTTACAACCTCACAAAGGTTCTGCGGGATGATTTCTCATTTCGTGAAGGTCAAGCTTGTATATATATATATATATTATATGTGTGTGTGTGTGTGTGTGTGTTTGTATATATGTGTGTATATGTATATATATTTTGGGTATGCGGGTATATATGTGTACGTGTATTATTTGTAATTTTTTCAAGTTATATTTATTTTTATTTCTTTATTCTTTTGCGACCTACCGTTTTCTCAGACAATAATTATAAAAACAAATTTGGTAATTTTTTTTTCCCTTATGCATATATATATATATATATATATATTCTGTATATATTGTGTTTATATTTCGTATATATACCGTAAATATGTTGTATATATATTTTATTGTTCTTTATATATCATTTAGGGATCATTTTGTTTTCCAATTTATATTTACTTGTACTTTTGTATTCGTTTGTGACTATAAATGCATATGTGGTAATTTTTCCCTTATAAATTGGTGTGCCTCTCTTAAAATTTATCTTTCAATTTTTATTTTTTAATAATGTGACATATATATCAATTTGGCAGCATCTATTAAATCGATTGTAAAAACCTCCCTCTTGAGCTTGAATTGGTAGACTCCACTTACAATATTTATATTTATTTTTATTTCTTTATTCTTTTGTGACCTGTTCCATAAAAAAGCCATTTGAATTTATATGGAAGGTCGGCCAAAGTGCTAAAAGTGTCTTTATATATATATATATATATATATATATGTGTATATATATGTATATATATATATATATGTATGTATATGTATTTATGGTTTTTTTTTTTTATTTGCCTGTTTATTTCTTTATGATTATTTAGGCTGTGACATATATATCACTAAGGCACTATTTTGTAATTAATTTTTTCTCAATTTATATTTATATTTATTTTTATTTCTTTATTCTTCTGTGACCATATAAATGTTGGCTCCTCCCACAATTTTTTTCTATGCTTACTATATATATGTATATATTTATATATATATGTATATGTATATATATATATATGTATATGTATGTGAATGTGTATGTATGTATGTTTATTTTTGTAACCTATATATTGCCTTGATCTGTCCTTTCACTCCAGTGTTCCTGAGGATGTCATTAGACGAAAGCGCTTGAGCACCCCTTTGTGTTTCTTTTTCCTTCGTGGTTTTATTCATCATAAATACTTTTCACGTGTCACTTTCGTGAAATAATTTTTCACATATATATATATATATATATGAATTTGCAGCAGAAACCAGAGTTTGATTCCTGGCTTCTTGAGGTTGAAACTTAGTTACTTTTATTTACCAAAAAGTGAAACCTATAGGATCTGTCAAAAACAATATATATATAATATATATATATATATATATATATTATATATATTACGCCCAAACATCGAAATCGCTGAGTGAGCGAAAAAAACAGCCACAAGCGTTGTGGATGAGTAGGATGGGCGCAGAAGGAGAGAGTGCAATGCAATTGCAAATGTTGATCAATGTTGCAAATGAAATGTTGAATAAGGTTATGCAACAAGGGGAGGGGAATGTTGCAATATGTTATGCAACAAAGGGGGAGGGGGAATATTGCAAGAACAGCATGGGGTTATGGAACTTGGAGGCAGAGTTATCCCCCAAAAGAAAGAGAGAAGGAGAGAGGAAGAGAGGTGTTCGCCTGGCAGGAGCCAAGCGCATATTAAGACTTCAGCCGAGCGGCCGTTGTCCTATATGTTCCTAATCAGCCAGTTCGCTTACATGGCTGAGTTGTCAGATTGCGCTATTTATTTAATTAAAGCATATATTCAGGCTTAATCCGCCAGTTGGCTTAACCATCCAGTTGAATTAGAAGGCGTAAATGGCTTGTTCAGGTGTACATTATTAGGACTGAGTTGCCAGATTGCGCTATTTATTTAATTAAACCATATATTCTGGCTTAACCAGGCAGTTGACGTAGAACACCTAGAAGGTAGTGTGTATATATATTATCTTTTCAACTGCCAGATTACGCTATCCAGATATTTTTGACAGTTGGCTTAGAAATCCGTCAGCCGTTTTAGAAGGCAGCCATTTGATATAATTAAATGTCGTTTACAACCAAAACAATTAAATAAAACACCATTACATCATTCTGTTTATTTAGACGAAATGATAAGCACAATTTCACGAAATGAATAGAAAATAAATATAGAATGGTATATATATATGATCAAAAATAATAATAGCATAAGAAATACGAACGAGGAATATATACAGTATATAAAATAAAAAATATGCAAAACGATGAAGTATAACCATCAATATATTAGTACAGGAATTATATATATATATAAATATATATATATATATATATATATATATATATATATATATATATATGTGTATATATGTATATATATATATATATATATATATATATATATATATATGTGTGTATATATGTGTATATATATATATATACACACATGAATAGGATCCCTCCTAAGGAGACGTAGTTTTACATTTAGGATAAAAACGAAGACGTAGAGCAAAAAAGTCATTATATTTGGCTGCAGCCGACGTTTCGGGAAACTCTACTCATTTTCAAGGGCTAATAAATAAAAGCTAAAATTAATACATGACAAAAATATATAAATGTCGAGAACTAAAACTAATTTAGAGTATAAAATTAAAATTGTTCAAGAATAAAAATTAAAATTACAAAGCAGAAACAGGCATAAGCCAAAATCATATCGAAAGTAAATATTATATAAATGACAAAAATATACAAATGATAAAAATAAAACTCAAAACTTCAAACGTAATATTCAAACGTAAAATAGTTAAAAAAATTTACGAATAAAAAGTTAAACGGAATAAAAAGTTAAACGAAAAATCACAAGAGTAAACCAACATACCATGCTCACTTGACAGCCACAAAAAAACAGGCGAAAAGGAGACAGGGTCACAAGAGAAAATTTTTAGTATGTAGTTATTCTAATTAATATAAAGGGGGTAACAGCTAGAATCAATATTTAAACTGGAGTTCAAAAATTTAATACACAGTGATTCGTAAATACGGAGGGAGGACGGGCATTTTAATGATTTAAGAATTTTATAATTGTTAACAGAAATGTCAACCTTACACTTAATAGAATGATTTCTAATAGCAGACTGTTCCTTTTTCATCAAAACTTTCCCTGTCCTATGGCTAATACCTTATGGGAGCAAAATCTCGCCTGCAAGGAACGAACTATATTGCCAACGTAGTTCCCCTGGGAACACCCAGGGCAGGTAAACAAATGAACAACAGAACAGCTCATCGCAGGGGGGATTTTGTCCTTACACCGGACAAAAATCCAAGGGCATTATTATTTACAAAAATAATCTTAAAATCAGTGTGAAAATAAAATTTCCTCAACACTCAACAATTGCTTTTTCACAAAAGTGTTAAAATGGTAGATATCAGGTAAAACAAGATATTTACAATTCTTAGGAACATCATACGTTGGGATAAGGTTGGGGGAATATACATTATTAAGACAAATATAATGACTTTTTTACTCTACGTCTTCGTTTTTATCCTATATATATATATATATATATATATATATATATATATATATATATATATATAAGGTATATTAATAATTAATATATTAAAAATAATAATAATATACAAAACGAAGGAGTGTAATCAGCAGCATATTTGTACAGGAAATATATATATATATATATATATATATATATATATACAGACACTTATATTAAATAATTGTATATATTGAAAATAAATATACATCAAAATACTTTGTTCTACGGCGCAAAACACTAAATTCACACGTAATCGAGTCTACAGTCACATCATTATTGCTTTGCACTACGCGGTAAATACGTCCAACCAATACTTCACCGCTCAAGGTGTGCGGTCGCCTATACTCGATATAAATGGCTTTCATATCGTTCAATACTATTTTTGTGCCCATTTTACATTCGGTTGACAAGTTATCTTTAAACACGGCTAGAATACAATCAAAAGCACGCACAAAGAGGTCATCGTTAGCCACAACATCATTATTAAATACAAGTTTATAAACACTCCTTTCCAATCGAGGGTTTTTTTCTTACTTTCCCGAGCTTTTCAATCGTGAACTCTTCTTCACTCTGCATAGCGGCAATTGAAATAATCTTCCAAGTCATAACGACAGCTACTCATTATATAGAGATACAGCTCTTGAGGGTGAACAGTGTAGGCGAGCTCTGCCCTGTACCGCTCAAGTACCTTGTACCAAAGTTCATGATATTTCGAAGAGTCCAAACCTTTTAAATATGCATCCAGCTCTAGACCATTTTCGCCTTGGTCATTCCTACATTCGATAAATCCATCGAGCAGAGCGTTGTATGCGTATTCAAGAACCTTGTCAAAATAAATCATATCCGTAACACGAGCGTCTAATATAGGCTTCAGCTTGCGGAATCCAACGATTTCAAATATTCTGTCGAGGATGAAGCGGTTTCTCGTAGGGTCAAGAACATTATTATCAGATGCATTCTTCCACATCAGTCGTATATCAATGCATGGCTGATCGTTATCTATACACAACGTGCAAACACCAGCATATGAATGGGCTTCACTTATCTGTTCTCTTCTTGTACCTACAATTGCAGGTATTTTATAACGGTCCTCTCCCCACTTCTCAACTATCACGAAGACTCTATTCGTCTCCTCAACACTTAAATAAATAACATTACGTTTGCTTGCATGCCTACAAGTCGTTTCAAGTACATAGTTAATGACACCTCTTTCGCGCCTGAACACACGCAATGACTTCGTCACGGACACATCGTACGCGGCGTTGAGAATGCTTCTCAATGGAAGTTCCATCGTATTCGCACGTCCAGTCGGTTCAAGCTGTGAGATGACTATGAGCCACAGGTGGGCGGATCGGCTCGACGGGCGGAGTGAGTCACGCTGATGAAACGTGTAAAGGTTTGTACGAACTCCTGTGTTTCGGAGGGTGAGGTACACGGGTGGGCGGCTCGAGGGGGGAGCGAGTCACACCATAAACTACTGAAGCGTGTACGGGCTTGTTCGAATACTTGTTCTCCATTATATTGGACAAACAGAATTTTCCGCTACATGAAACTATACCGGTTTTAATGTTTTATCACTCAACAGACGTTCATTTCCACAAATTACACATCTTCACAATCCGGTGCACTATTTGAAAGAAACATGTGTCCATATTTATCCCTTTTGTTTAACAATCGATACTCCTCTCTAAAGTCTGTTAAAACTCACACAGACCATTAGCCACAACCCCACCACAAATCTCGTCAAGATATATATTAATATATTGGTAAAATACTTAAGATTCTCCATGATGACAAGATTTACATTCTCAACCGTAGGGTACGAGTAGTCGGTATGATGTAACAAGAAATAATATCGCTTGTCACACCACTCATCAACAAGACTCACTATCCATAATCGTTGCTTATCTTCTGAACGTGTTGTTTCTTCTACTTCGCGGTATATGTGAGCTTTTATAAAGGTTAGATCTACAACATACTTCAATATATCGCTTGTACTACGAAATCCTACAATGCCCTCGCCAGAATACCGGTAGAGTATTTGATATCTTGGTCCTTCGCACGGTTCAATGTAGCCTTAAAAGTATCAAAGGAGGGAGTTTTTCAGTATCCACCACTTGGCACTTTGCCGAATACCACTTCATAAACGTTGAACATGCAATATCAAAGGTAGCCATTACTATTTTTCGTCTACGCGGGAGAATACACGTCTGAGCTCAAGGGTATGCGGAGGTCAACTGAGCACGCAGGGATAGAGATATGCTCAGGTAATGGCAGGAGTCACATGAACGATATTATAGTGGGCAGAGCTTAACTTTTTTCCTGTACACACACACACACACGCACGCAAGCAAGGGAGAAAATGAAACCTTAATTGAAACAAATATTCATGATAAATAGACATATCATTAACAATGCACATATATATATAAATACAATCAAGGATTAAGGTAGCCAAAAAGTACGGTACCATAGGTACTAGGCACCTGGTAACGCTTCCTATATTTTTACGGCATACTTTCGTGCACCTAAGTTCTTTCACACACACCAGTTTCTGCGCCCGAAAATTGTGGGTCCCCACAGTCAGTTGGGGTGGCTGGTCGCCCTCATCTTCCAAGCACACTAGATCCTTTAACGAGTCAAAGTTAACGAATCGACGGTTCGCATGGTTAAGCGTGATACCCTTAGCCTTCACGATATACTTCATATCATCCCCCACCATCACTCGTACCCCATTGGTTTTTGGCCCTGTTGATACAAATGATTCTGAGTATGCACCATCACCATGCTGATCCTTGATCTCGTGAGTTAGCTATCCAAGGAATTCACCAATAGCAGGCATGTATTTACCCTCCCTCGCTGTGAATATCACGCTATCTGTGTCAGCGTACAGCACCCTCCGTCCAAGAGAGTGCAGTAGACCCCAAAGCTTGATGCGGGCGTATGCCGTTGTGAAGCTGGCTACTGGTATGTTTGTAACCCGTGAGGTATCTGTAGCTAGTTCGGTGATGTTGTACTTTATTATTTAAGTATTACCTACATTCACGCTCTCTATAACCTCTTTATCGGGAGCGTTGGCATAATCCAAGACTTCACTATAACTTTGTGCCAAATAAACGTTCCCTTTGCCGGTATTCTGTGCAAATTTCCCCCAAAGACTGTTTAGACACAACTTTGCACTAAAGCGCTTGCCTGGATTCTTAACAATTTTGGAACGGTCAAACTGTATACCTTCATGGGCACGGTAACGTTGAATATAAGCCGTTGTTTCATCTTCGGTATCAACCCCTCGCGGATATCCTGATGCTTGTACCTTATCCTTCAAGAAAGCGTTTATATATGGTGTGAAAAGGTTGGGTCGCTTCTGAAACCTCCACACCTTATGTATCTTCAATATTCTGTAGCCATAGCGAACGGCTAGGGCCAGGTCAAGGCTTCTATATACATCTCTGATCTTAAGCTGGTTGGTTGTGTGCTTATAATCACCGTTGTTCTCTTCTGTGCACTTCACGCACATGGGAAACATGAGCTTGTAATCTACAATGACGGGTAAGATCGGCATCCATAATTCGCGAGGAGGGAGCACGTCTAAGAAAGAGAGTCCAAAGTGGTGCTCATTCAAGTAAGCTGAAAACGCCTCGAAGGTTGGTATGGTAGGACCCACCAGTTTTTCAGGCAAGCATACGGGGTACGGATTGTTCATCACGTACGGGTATAAAGAGCAGAAGTCGTAGTAATGGAGTTTCACGCCCTCCGTAGGCGGAAAGTATAGTTGAATGGGTTTGTACACCATCCAAACAAGCTGTCACCGCATCTGAGGGGATCTAGCAGCATTGAACGTTTGAGCGGCCTTATTTCTTCACGGTACTGGTCATCTGTTTCCATTCGTGAATCGCACTCATTCTCCCACAAGATCTTGTGAGTGAAATGTGAGCCTATAAGTTGATCGCGGTTACGGGTCCATGCGAGACTGTCGGCGGGGGCTCTTACATGGAGGTCCCCTGTGACGGCACACTCTACGCGCGAGCATCCATGCCACCAGCACCCGTTAAAGGAATACACAGTAGGGTGCGTCAATTTTGGGAGTGAAATGACTAAATTGAAAATCATGTGATTTGGTAGCAATTTAATGTAATCATTTGGCATACAAGATAATATCCTTGCTTCAAAAACAATAAAAAATAACTCCTACCTACATCATTTTTAATTCAAAAAATTCCATTTTTCCGTAAATTCGTAACAAAATAACAAATGTGCGCAAACATCCTATCAACATTTAAAGTGGCAATAAGATATCATTCAGAGTCTTTATTTGAAAGTAACCAATGCAGTCATGTCCTTTTTGCTGCGGTTCCTTGACATCAGCGTTCGGCTTGCTACTTGCGCTTTGATGTAGCCTTCTCGCCTCTCGTGACTGTAAACTTGACTAGCTACTTCTGTGACCATTTTCACACATCTCTCCAAACTCTGAGTGTGAGAAGGCCACTTTGGCACTTGCATCGGGGCATCTTTAAGTTGTGTTAAATCTTTGTTTGTTATACATGTTGTCAGTGGTGGCTCCAAAACTTCCGAACTCAAGTTAACTAATTCTGACAATTTCGTGGCATTGACGTTTATCGGAGGTACCTTCCTTGTCTGAACAGAGCAGTCTCCCAGCTGGTCATCATCTATTGATGTTCCTTTAAGCTTTAGAATGAATTCCACAGCCTCAGTTCGCTCTTTGGTACATTGGCTGCAGAGTATTGCTTGCAAAACTGCCTCTGGCCTAGCATACCAAGCGGACCTTCTCACAACAGGTAACACGATGTCCACCACTACTTTCTTTTGGGTTCTCAGTAGCTGTAATTGAAACAAGATGTGGTTGGGCCCCTCCATCCACATTGGATTAAGTTTTACATTGAACCAGTGAGGAAGATAAAACCTAACACTAAATTCAACAATCAACATCAAATTCTGTAGCATTTTGCCCTTCAATGCATGTTTGGAAACCCAAATCCTGCAGAAACGAAGCGCTGTAGTTAACCAACGACTGTGACCTACGGGTCCAATCTCAAAGAGAGCCAGAGTTTGAGGCAACTCTCCTGATCTGATTGCTTGAACAATACGATAAGCGTAAGATTGATCCGTGCTGAGGTCTTTGATAACTTCTTCAGACAACAGTGGAAGGGGAGGGCCTACTTCGACCTTTGGAAATTTTGTATTTATTTCTAATTCCGTTGCTTCATCTAGCATGTTGCCAATGGGGCCCGACCACTCGTTGTTGCTCTTTGTAGGACCATCAAGTTCCTGGATGAGACGACGAAGAGGTAGTTCCCCTTTGTGCAAATCACATACAATCCAAACAAGCCTTCTTCCAAGTTTTTTCTCTAAATGCGTAATAACACCGCCCTGCCATCCAGTGTTCACCGCAGTTGAGTCTCCACCGACGGCCTACAGTGAACTGTGAAGTCTTCTTTCTTGAAGCCAACATATTATTTGATCAGCAATTGCCTCTGCATGTTTCTTGCCTTCTACTTCTGCTTCAGGAACAAAGTGAAACAAATAGCGGCCACCAGGTTCGGAACACACAGAGTAGTGTTCTTCTTTGATGAGACCGGGAAACTTTCTGTCCATTCCCTCTACCTCTAGGAGAACTTTTGTGTCATCTCTTCTTCCATCAAACAAAAGGCAAGAGAGACCTTCCTCCTTCAAATCTTTTTCATGCTGATCAGATATTTCCTTCATTATTTTTTCTTGTGCTCTTCTTATCTTATTATGATCTATCACTAAGGATGTATCCTCTCGGCTGATGAGGCCTGCATCTATCCAAGCCGCAGTGGCAATCTCTGCAGTCACTCGTAGCCCCGTATGGTGGCGAATACGGGCAAGGGCAATGTTTGAGATGTCTTTAGTGTTGTATTTCATTCTCTTCGGCGAAGGTTCAGATGGCATTTTGGAGCTATCATCTGATGTTGCTTCTTTCTGTTCATCTGAAGAGCTTTCAAAGAAGTAAGAAACCTCTTGATAGAGCTCTTCATCTCTTTCGGTGGCTTCTTCACTCTTCTTTTTCTTCCTTTCTTCCCTCTCTCGGATTTTCTCTTTTTTCTTAGCAATAACAATCTGTTTTTTGGTTTCTGAATAATCTGTCGAACCAATCTGCATACTTCCTTGGCCTCCTGCCTCTGTTCTCTGCGCCTTTATGAAAGCCAGCTCCAAAACAGGGATCTTCTTCTCACGAGGACAGCGACAATCAATGTGAGGGTGAGGTTCTCTTCTGCATGAGGGAGAACAATTGGCTTCAGAACACAACTCTATGGGACACTGGCAGTTAAAAATGTCAAGAAGAGTATCAAGTGTGCGCAGAAATTTATTTTTCTTTGCTAGTTTTCCTTTACCAAGTGATGTCTCAACTGCTTTGTGCCACAGCTTTGTTAATTTTAGCTCACTAGTTCTATACTGATTGAGTACAGGTGGTTTGAATAACACATTAGCTTTTTTCCACTGATGCAGAAGAGGGGGAATCATGTCCCTTATGAGCTCTTTCTCTGTGTAGTTCCTTCTATCTTTTGTATTTTGTTCACGAAGGAGTAACCCTAGTCTCAGCATGTCTCGCACTGTTGTTAGTTCTGATACGGGAAGCTACTTGCCTGTACCGACTAACAGGCTCAAGTGGCATGACTACTGACCTCTTGTCTTCAATTTTGGCATCTTAGGAATATCTGAAAAGAAAGAAAAACATTTAATTATTTTATATCAATTACGATGCTTCAAAGTTTAGTCGTTCGATGTTCTAAATTTCAATTAAAAAATATTTCATGGGATTACAACATAATTAGACAGAAGAATATGATAATAATAAATAATTGTAATAATCAATAATCCATACTTACAGTCAAACTGTAATATTCGTCTAGTAGAATAACTATGAAGTAGGTACAAGAGCAATAACAGCAAACCACCGTCTATGACATCTAAGAGGCAACTGAGGACTGAGAGTGAGGGACAGTTCTTTTCATGTTGTGACTTTTACATTGTACAACAACTATATGACCTTGAAAACACTCCATATGCGATCAGTGGGATAATTCTGTGGGAGATGAATAGTTAATCAATTTATGTCCTATTATTTAGTAAAAGAGTCAATTTCTGAAACTTTAAGGTAAAACTGATGTAGGTAAGGGTTATTTTATTTCATTTTGGTTGGCCAATTTCAAGTTTTGACATAAAAAGACACTATATTTTCACTAACAAAATTGATTTGAAAAAAGTTGACAAAATTGACACACCCGAATACACAGTCTTCTCACCAGTGGCTGGATCCTCACTTAGGCCATCAACCCAAAAAACACGACCATTGACCTTAACGGGTACTTCACCCGTGTTGCGGGCATGTTTTATGTATACCCGGTCTGTTGCTGTAGGTGTATGAGCCAGTAAATAGACTTGTGCCCGTAACTGCTGGGTAGAGTGGATCACTTTTCACTTTTTTTTAAAAATTATAGCTGGTCAAAGTTTTTCCCATGATTTGGTTCAGTGGAAGTACACTGACACCATTTTTACCAAAATCGATCAATATTTAGGGGTCGCGCATCGACCTTGAAAATTTCAATTTTGGAAATTTGGCCAAATTGACAATTTTTTACTGAATAAAGATAAATCATCAAATGACCATATTTTCTGAATCCTCTCAGTGAAAGAAATCCTCTCAGATACTTACCAAGTTGATCGGACAAGTGGTTTAGAAGTTACACTCACCTAGAAATAAAATTAAAATTTAAAATACCGTATTTGTCTTCCGTTATGGACGTAATCATAGCATCAGTAGCTGGCGCATCCTAAAATCCCAATTACACACACGCTATGTCTATGACCAATATTTTTACTAATCACAGTTTGCTTTTTACAGATCAACTGTGTCAATTGATTCTTGTTTGATAAGTCTAGACTTTAGTACAATGGATAAACTGTTAACAACCAGGAGTGGGAAGACTCTGAAAGTTACTTATTGTGGAAAAGAGAAAGCAGCAACAACGGCACCACCTTCTCTAAGGTCAGCCACGGACGTCTTCTTAATTGGTCAGCCATCTTCCTCGATCGGTGGTGCCAAATTGCCAACCACCCATCAAGTTCTCCAGTACTTCTTCTATGCCAAGCAGGAAACTACTGACAGGAAGGCCGCCGTAAAAGACACGGTGGCCAATGTTCTGGCATTTTGGAACATGGTACGTATAAAGACGATCACGAGGCGTAACTGCGAGAGAAAACTGGAGTCACTGTGGGAAGAGTGGCGCTCGCTGCAGAAGAGCAAGATGAGAGACATTGACGCGGGAAAAGGCAGGGAGAAGTTTTCAGAAAATCTGAACAAGCTCTGGGACATCGGAGCTCCCGATGCTATTGAAGAGATACAGAAAAGTCGACTGCTCTCAGACAACAACAAACAAGAAGATATTAAATTTTATGAGGATCAACGGGGCCTGCGCCAGGGAACAATGAGTGGGAATGATAAAGTGTTCGTTGTCAAGAGAAAACGGCAACTCTCAAGACAACAATCTCGTGATGAGCCAGGCACCTCAAAAACGAAATTAGGAACCGAAGCTGAGAGCGACGATGAATCTATAGAAAGCTGATCATCGAGCAACTCCGAATCACAGCTAGAACCACCATACCGACAGCCGAGAGAATCAACTGTATCAATCAGCCTTCCTCACCGCATCCTCAATGCACCGGCTGTTATTGAAGTGGCTGATCTCTTCCGGATGTCCAATAATCAGGTGTGTATATATCAGTAATGATCTTTCCTTGACAAAGATATAATAGACGTAACGACGGAAAATTTAGTGATTATTTTGTCACATAAAAACCATACGCATCCTTGTCAATTTCCTTTCAATTTCGCACATAGATGGCAAGTGTCGTGGCGGCAGTCCTACGTTCGGCAGATCCGCCCGCAGACCTGGACAAATTCAGTATCTCGAAGGACACGTCTCGCAGTGGAAGAGTGGCACATCGTTTTGAAGTGTCGACAGCTGTGCAGAAATCCTTCGTATCTCCGAGGCATGCTGTCGTCCACTGGGACGGTAAAGTAATCAAGGTCAGTTTTGCCCTCACCGTGGACGACAGTGAATTAACATGTTCCAGTGACGACAGTGGATTGACATATTCCAGTGGACGATAATGGATTGGCATGTATGACATACGTTTCAGGACTCTCTTGGATCACTGAAGCACCGCCAGGCGATTCTCATCTCCGGAGCTCCCCAATGCACAGAAGGAAAGTTGCTGGCCGTTCCGACTGTTGCTGACGGCACCGGTCTGTCCCAGGCCCAGGCGACCTTTCGTGCTCTCAAAGACTGGGGATGCGAGAACAACGTGATTGGACTGTGCTTCGACACAACTTCCTCCAATGGGGAGGGTGCAGGGTGCGGTGGTCCGGCTGGAGAACATGCTTGGTAAACCGCTCTTCCAGCTGGGCTGTCGCCATCACGTTATGGAGCTCATCGTGGGGGCAGTGGTCATCACCGCGTTTGGAAAAACCACAGCACGAACTGAACCTTTGTTCCAGTATCTGAGGAGAAGGTGAATTTCAAGTCTAAGGCGCATTTGTTTTCTCCAATGATTTTTTGCCTTCAGAGCAATTGAGATATCAGCGTCCTTCTACTAATTATGTTAATAGCAGTCGAAAAGGGAAACTTCAGTCGTTTTCATGCAATATTTTCATAACTCCCCTTTCAGGTGGGACAAGCTCGACCTCTCGACTTATCGCGAGCTGGAGATCGAGCATTTGGCGGAGGTGACGTGGCTGATGGAGCTCCGAGATGAGGCAGTCAAGTTCCCCGGCACCGCTTCTGGTCTTGTCAGAGAAGACTACCGAGAAGTGGCGGAGATTACACTCCTGGTACTCGGGGCCCAGCCACGTCGTGGCACACACTTCATGCGCCCAGGAGCCTACCATCATGCGAGGTGGATGGCCAAGGTTGGTATTTTGAATTAGAAGTTAAATATTGTATTGCCTTCTGCAAACAGCCATTTGAAGTCCCTACCAGAAAAAAATAAGATAAATAATTTATTAAACAAACTTATATGGAGTGGTATCGGTATTTATACATCACAGTGCGTATTCGTTTCAGGTCATCTACTACACGAAGCTCCTGATGTTCAGCGGTCAGCTGGAGTTCGACGACGAGCTGGTACAGAAACTTCAGAGAGTGGTACTATTTACTGCACTCCTCTACGCACCTGCCTGGCTGGTGGCTCCTGTCGCAGCTGATGCCCCGCTGAATGACCTTGTGTTGTACTAGCGTCTTCTGCAGTACAGGGCTGTGGATCGCGAGATTGCAGAGGCTTCACTGGCAGTGATCAGGCGGCACTTGTGGTATCTTAGGCCTCAGACCGTCGTTTTCGCCCTCTGTAGTGACAAAGTGGAAGACACTGTGAAGCACGAGATGGCAAAGAAGCTGTGCCGCCTCGCTGTGCCCGAGGACTTCACGTATGACAACGTCTCGGTTGATGACACGACGCGCCTTCCGGACCTGATCGATGAGTCATTGTGGTTCGTGTTCACAGGCCTGCAGGTGTGCGCGTCTACGTGGCTCACTCTGCCGGTGAATAAGTGGGATCAAGATAAGAACTACTGTGATCTGAAGAATGTCATCTCGCATCTGAGACTTACCAACGACGTGGCAGAGAGAGGGATAAAACTGATAGAAGATTACGCGAACACTGTCACAAAAGACGAGTCACAGCTGCAGGGTCTTCTTCAGCTCGTGGAAAAGAGCTGGAAAGAACTCGGTGACTTCAAGAAGTCGTCACTTGCCAAGATGACGTAGCGCAGAGGGAAAGGGAGTTAGCAGAGAGAGTACATGGCGCACGCCTTAAGATGACGTGTGTTCTAACCACGATTCATACAGTTTGTAAGTATCTGAGAGGATTTCTTTCACTGAGAGGATTCAGAAAATATGGTCATTTGATGATTTATCTTTATTCAGTAAAAAATTGACAATTTGGCCAAATTTCCAAAATTGAAATTTTCAAGGTCGATGCGCGACCCCTAAATATTGATCGATTTTTGTAAAAATGGTTCAGTGTACTTCCACTGAACCAAATCATGGGAAGAACTTTGACCACGTATAATTTAAAAAAAAAATGAAAAGTGATCCACCCTACTGCTGGGTTTGTTTCTGTGAATGACTGCTGAGGTGTCTTTAGAGATGAAGTTATTCTTGAACACTGTAAAACATAATGAGGCGATCGTGGTCGCGACTTGCAGCGGGTCACATTTGAAACGGGCTATGTACATCCTTCTTAAGGCCTGGAAACATACCCTAAGCGCACGCACATCATTCACGCAATAACGTTCACATTCGTCAGCTATATTGTATGGACTAGCTTCATTAAAACTGTTGTAGCGGACAAAATCTTCACGCTCACTACCACTCATGTTGGTGTAGTTAAAGTAATGTTTGGGTGGAGGTAGTCCTACGTAATTCAAAGTTTCGTTAGTGAGGAGTGTATAAGGGAAATACCCTTTTGAAACTTCAGCGGCGACGCTCATGACCTTGAGAAGCTTTGCTAATTTACAAGGTTTGAACAGTAGGGTATTTTTAAACTGTACATTACCTCTTCTTTGCATCTGTATTAGTTTGTTGCCTCTTTTCAAGGGATCACCAGTAAATATCGCCGACGGCTCGTGTTCAAGCAACTCCTTATGAAGGAACTCTATGTCAAATTTCGCCCCGTTATGGGCAAAAATATACAGTCATTTTTTTTTAACTTGTCCGCTAATTTGACAATATAGGATACAAAGATTTTCACAGGGCTGCCGTGTGCAGTCGTTTTAAAAACGTTTGTCCGTTTTCAACATATGTGGCACTCGCCACACTCGATCTCCATACACTCATCACAGATAGTCTGTCTTAAGAGTAAATGTGGAATAAACTCTTTGGTTTCAGCGTTCGTGTAAGTTTCTATATCATAGTACACGGTTATACAAGGGCTATTTTTAGGCTTAGCAGCTTTCCTATAACATACATGCTTCACTACATCCGCCTTATATTTTTCATGACATGTAGAACAGTGAATTTCATCGCATTTATTTTTGAAATTCCCCCAATTATCCATCATGTGAAACATACCGCACTTACAAATCCTCATTTTCCTGCAAGTGCCAATTGATTTATGGAGTTCAAAGCATTTATTAATGAAAAATGTACGTCTACACACAATACATTCCCTCTTCTCGGTTTCAACTACATGACTTTCACATTTGCGGCTTTAACACTGCTCACATACCATGTAACAGTCTTTACAATGTTTCACTATATCATCAGCAAACTCGAGGCATCCCTTACACAAATCATGATGCCTTCCATATTTTCGACTTTTATCATAACTGGCGTAGAGAGCCCTTATGTTACGGATGGGGGAGATACGATGTTCCTGACAATTCTAAAATAAGTAGAGGTCTTGTACTATCTCTCACGCTGCTTTTAAAAACATACACAGTCCTACGACAATCATCCATTCCAAATACGAATACACGTGCATTCATTTCCTACTCTACCCTTCTCAGTTCCTCAGGACCCCATATTAGACTCAAACTCAAGCTTACAATTTGAAGCCAGTTTACGGGCACGCTGCACAACCGTAGGCAGCCAAATTTTTGGCTTCCATGCATTTAGCACAGTGAACATATGCGCTAAGACTATTGCTATAAAGCCGCAACCACGATCGACGTTTAAATGCTTTCTGTAAATAACCGGAGAATTGAAATTAAGAGTATAAGGCGTGGCACTATGACCCTCAACCCGGAATACTCTGTCAATATCTACCATGAAGTTGTCCATATTAAAGGCTGAACTACTTTGAGAGGCTTGCATTATACGGCCCAAGATATATTCTATGTCTACAGCCACCAAACGTCTGAACGGTATTATTAACCAAAAATCATCTACGTCCCCGTCATCTGATCCGAACTTGAAAGACAACCTCGTCTGGACTTCACGTTCGTCTCGGTTCTGAAGGGAAACTCCACAATACGTTCAACTACGCGTCGCAGTCCAACATCGTTGGTATACAGGGATCCAGGGTCAACCCTGACCACGTACCGATTTCTAATCAGGGCAGGGGTGGGGGTAGCGGTGCGCATCAACTCGATTGTTATACCGTCCTCCACAGTATGAGAAGCTGCTGTGGAGGACGTACCCGGAACTGATCAGGAATAATGGGGGATATTTGAGGAAGATACCATTGTGGGGGTTGTGTCGTAAGACGTAGAGGGTTGGCGCTCTATTACTTTGGGTCTAACAACAGGCGCACTCCTGGCACGCTTTATATCTGACGTGGAGGGTTCTTCATCATGCTTCCGCTTTGAACTGTCGCGCACTACAGGTGCCGCTGGTGATGGTTCGTCAGCGGGGAAGGATTCTGTAGCTACACGGCCATGGGTTTCATCTGTGATATCGATGATGGAGGGTTGTACATCGTCGTCATTCACGGTTCTGTGGAAGAAGAAAAACAAGAATATAAGAAGCAGCACTTAAATTTGTAATATTTTGTAAATGACCCACTTAGGGGTGTGACGTGTTAGAGATGGAATCTGTAGAAAAATTCAGGTTCATAAGCCCCTCCACATGTATTATATCTGGCCCTACAGGATGTGGAAAGAATGTATCATATTTACGCTTAAAATCATTAAAGATAGGGGGGAGATGTTCTCCAAATTTGTGCATAAAGTAATATGGTGCTATTCGACGTATCGGTCAGAGTTCAACGAGTACCAAGATGAAATTTTGTGCCACAAAGGTTCATATGACGTTAATTCGTTAAAATATAATGAGCATACAGTCATTGTAATTGACGATCTCATGTTGGAAATAAACAAAACTTTTGCCGAGACATTTAGTGTTCTCCCACCATCTTATCAAAAATAGATACCTGCGCGATGTGTCATTAAGTACACAATATCTAGTCTTATTCGCACAACGTACAGATGGGCACAAATTGGGGTATTAGCCAATCAAATGTTCCCGAATCAACGTAAGGAGTTTTTGGAGGTTTATAAAGAAGCCACAAGTCAGCGTTATGGATATTTGTTTTGTGACCTTCACCCGCGAAACACATGTCAAATCTGTCTTAATGTTATAAAATGTAATGTGCCAATGAAACCCCCTCAGAAGTCTCGCATCCGTCGTTACAAGAACATAATACGTGCGGTCGCTCATAAAAGTCAAACTGTGGGTAAGAAAAAGCGAATTATTGTACAAACAGGGGGATCACTCCTCTTCAACTTATTTTCAGTTTTGGGGCCTTTACTGACTAGATTAATATAATGAAGACGGTGGTAGTGATTCCGCACGAGGTGTATGCTTCATTGGAAAGTTCAAAGATTCAAGACATGCCTCTAGAACCCCGTTAAAGTAGGATTAAAAGAATGCAAAGCGAGTTGCTGGCCCTATTAAACAGTGAAAAGTCACCTGATGAGAAAAGGATCTTGTACCAAGAGACTTTGCAGACATTTCTTCATGAGTAAAATTATAATAATCCGACATAGCTCCCCGTGGTTATTAGGCACAGCTCGAGCAACGCTGAGCATGGCGACACGGAACCTGGACCGACGTTAGAGATGACCAACCAAAGAGTAACGGAACACAACACATCGAACATGCATTAAAAAGCAGTCTCCCACATACATTGAGGAATAAAGACGTAAGTCTTTATAATCTTTTGAGTGAGGACCCCATCATACAGTAGACAGATACAGGCGAGGTCATTGTTGAAGGAACAAGGTTACAAGGATCCAACATCGTTGACATTGTTCATGATCCGGTGAGAAAGTGAGACAGGCCCTCACCAACGGGATAGAAGCATATTAAAGCAAGACTACAAAAAATAAATGTCCCCAAAACATTGATAGGTAATCTGAATAGGTTAAAAGACTTGGATCAAGTCTCGCATGTGTCACAACTGAGTACGCCATCGCCCCCAGCAGCAGCGTCTCTGAAGAGCAGAAAGAAGAGAACAAACGGAGAACCTTATCCACATGTCTCTAAAATACGCAAATGGCTAACATATTAAGTAAACGCTATTATGACATTTCGAACCCATCCTCCTATGGCGGCGTTAATAGACTGTACAGAGGTGTTTACCGAGTAGGGGAAAAAGATGTTGAGAGGTTTTTGCGGGAACAGGATGCTTATACATTTCATAAACCGGTGAGGAAAAGGTTTAAAACAGCGAAAACAACAGCAGCTTCGATTGACTCTATTTGGCAAGCGGATTTAACAGACAGGCAAAGATATTCAGTGTATAATGACGGATACTGCTACATCCTAGTCATAATAGATGTTTTCTCTAGATATCTGTGACTAATTCCACTGAAAAATAAATCCGACCAAAACGTTGATGTTGAAAGAAGATAGGGTTCCTGGCTAATTTTGTACGGATATGGGGAAAGAATTTATAGGTCGCGCTTTTCAGAACATGCTGACAGAGTTTAATATCAGTTACTACACTAGCAGTTCTATACATAAGGCCTCTTTTGCTGAAAGAGTTCAACGTACCATAAAGGAACGCATGCATCGCTATCTCACACATAAAAACACATACAGATATATAAACGTTCTCGGTTCATTGGCGTCGTCATACAATCGTTCACACCACCGTACGATTGGCAAAACACCTAACGAAATTTTAGAAAGAGGTACGGGTCCAGAGCTGAGAAGAGATGGAGCACCGCCACCACACTCTACACATTTCAAAATCAATGATTATGTAAGGCTAGCTCGTTCGGGAAATAAATTTGCGAAGGGATTTGAGCAAGTATGGACACGTAACATTTTTAAAGTTAGTGCTATGATACCTAAAGGCGAGATAATGATGTATTATTTTGAAGATTTGAATGCGGAAGAGATCGCTGGAAGTTTTTACTGCGAGGAGTTGCAGAAAGTGACATTTAATTAAGGAAAAATGTGTTTAAAATTGAAAAAATTTTAGGCAACAAAGGTTCAGGAAAGAGAAAACTGTACCTGGTGAAATGGCTGGGTTACCCAGAAAGCTTCAACACCTATATAAAAGCTGCTTCAATACTGAAGCTTAAATAGTATGCAACATGGTGCCTAGCCACTTCTATGTCACACTCCTGTCCTCTTCTTCTCTCTCTGTACATTCTTACAACACCATGACCAACTTTGTGACAGAACTCTACAGACCCATTGAATTGGAGCGTGATTCGTATGAGGTGAGTTTATGTGAACTCCAGTTAGTAACCAAATTTTTAACTCTTCAAAATGAGCAAATCATATTTCATTTCTGATCCTTGGAAGAATCGATGAGTGCGAAAAATTAGACATAACCTTAGAAAATACTATGCGATCAGTCCTGTTCAATGAGGTACAGTACTAGAGCACAAATATATCGCTAGGAATCGGTCATTATGACACAGCCATGGACATTGTGACGGGGTTAAACAAGTCTTGAAAATTCGTACCTGACAAATGATTTACTTTTTGAAGTCGTAAACATAGACACGCCTGCATGCACAATGAAGTTAAAATCAACGCTTCGTAGAAATATTAGAGATAAAGAGCTGTTCACAATTGTGGTTGAGGGCCGATATAGCGCAGCTCTCCAAAGAGATACCTTTCACGAGGCACAGCATGACTTGTCCAGCTTAATGTATCAGTTGAAGATGGAGAAATTGGGTGAAAGCTCTCCATCCCCAGACATGTGGTATATTTATGGCAACAACGTAGAGCATCAATTTGTTGGGGACACCCAGGCACGCCTGCAGCGCATTGCACACATACCCAACCATAGAAGGAAAAGTTTGAGCATTACATATGACAAGCCCCATTATGTGAATGTTGCGACTAATCTATTAACCAACATCTCGATATATATAAAAGAACGATTGAGGGAAAAAATTTCCCATTCCGTGATGGGAGCTTAACAGTGAAGCTACACTTTCGTCGTTTATAAGGACCTGAAGGCCATTCACAGTTTATCGAGGAGAGAGATATCAGCGTGGGAGTGTGCTTGGACCCATTTTATCAACCATACTACGCACCGCTTTCCCACTGTTGAAGAGGGGTGCTAGATATCTAGGGATGAAGGCGTTACAATCAGGTTTTAACGCGGCAGAAGACATAATGGGTGGAACTTAACCTAAAGAAGCTCTAAAAAAACATTTAAAACGTACACGGGACGAAATCATCAAAGATGCAAAGAAAAAAATGCGTGGTGGCGGAAAGAAGAGAGCTGCCAGGAAGAAGGAGTTACCATCACGTGGCGCTAAACGTAAAAGGAAATCATAAAAGAAGTGCTATAAGTGTATGGAGCCTATGACTGATCATTTTTTTAAATGATATAATCTGAGGACACTACTTTCACGAATCATAGGCTGATTACTGGTTGTCGAAGGAGGGGGTATTATTTCTGACTCGTCATGACGGTTTCCTCCATCCGTGAAGTTCATAATGCTGTAAATCGGAACTGTCCCTCTTTGATATGCCCCCCACTCAGGTCTCTATTGAACGTAGCGACTTTATTACAATTAACCCATTAAACACAATTAGTTCGCCGAGTGCCCCTACAGAATTCGTGATACCCAGCTCAGGCCCATACGTTTTTGACCCCAGCTGAATGCACATGTACGCTAAACTGCGTATAGCCTATTCAGATGGAACGGACCGCGATGATAGTTACTCTGCATACCCTGAAACCAACTTTCTACATTACATATTCAGCCAGTGTGAGGTGTATTTAAATCAGGTTAACATCTCGGAAGGAACGGGGTATTATCACTTACGAGCCTATCTCGAAAATGTCCTCAACTTTTCAAAAGAAGCGAAGGACACCTTTTTAACCGCCGAGGGCTATTTTCAGACTAAAGATGAAAGTGGTATAAAAGATAAATTTAAAAATTATAAAAAAAAGATATACGAGTGTTTTGGTTTTGGTCGTCTTCATACAAACTTCACGTTCCAGTAGAAACTGCTTATGAACGGCATCGATCTAAAACTAAAGCTCAACCGCAAAGCTCAACAGTCCTGAGATCTGCATAAATCTGGGGTCTGATCAAGAAGAAGGCGCAAAACCTGTTGTGATTTACATAATGGAGATGTATTTGCGTGTACGCCGAGTTAAATTAAATTCACCAAAACAAACAGAAATTCAGAAAAACTTAATATACACCCCAGTAAAATACACAGTTAACAAGATACAGATCAAACTATACACGATGCACGACGGGTTGGCCTCGAAGCAACTAGAAAACGTGGTCCATGGAGTTCTACCTAAAAGGATATTAATTGTAATGCAGGACCACGCCTCGACGAATGGAAAATATAAAAAGAGTGCCTTTGAATTCGAGAATTTCGGCCATAAAAATATAACTCGATACGTAAATGGCATCGCGTCGGGAGGGACTATGATTGCTGATTACTCATCATACGCTGTGTTCCCGCTCTGCGCGAGAACTTATAGTAGTCTGGCTCATAATGCAGGTGGCTGTGATGAACTTGGGTTTGGCGTAACGCAAAAAGAGTTTGTCGAAGAATTTAACATTTATTCATTTGATATTACCCCTGACTTGTCTGCTGGCGTAAATAGGCACTTAAGTCCACAACAGAGTGGGAATATCTCAGTCAGGTTGGAATTTGCCAAGCCTATAGACGCGTCTATTTGTGTATTTGTGTACCTCGAATCACAAGCACTAATAGAAGTTGATCGTTTCAGGAACGTGGGACAGACTTTTAAAATGGACGCGAATACACTCCAGAGAGTAATGAAAAGTGACCGATTCACTCGCTCCAAATTTATCGGGCGTGTTTGCGAAGAATGAAATATTGAAATTGCCAACTACGAAAAACTGGTACAGGATTATCGTGAACTCCGACATTGCTGGGGTGAGGGATTCATTGGTTTGCAATCTATTTTAAAAATAGGGAAAGAATGTACTATTTTGATTCACTCGGCACTCAGCCCTGGAATGATCCTGTTTGTAAATTATCGAGCAGATACATGTACCTGAGATTGTATGGAACCTATACCTTTCAAGGATATTTAGCAACACGTGCGGCATGTACAGCCTTCATTTCTCTGCACATGTCACGTGGAAGGGATTTATAAATTTTTTAAAATTATTCGATTTGTGCGACACTGAAATGAATGACGAGTTGGTATGCAAACAGATAAAAAAAGGTCCCCATATGTTAGCACTCGCTGTATTGTGTAAAGCTGTATATGTATATTGTGTAAAGGCGTATTTGTCGCCATTAAGACATTTAATGGATGCTGGTTCCGCTTTGTACATGTTTTCTACCATTTAATAAATTAAATGAAAATACAATGTGTTTTGTTCTTAACCCCCCCAAAAATACTTACATTACTTCTTCGATTACCTGGCATTCGTTGGACCAGATGTGGGCTAATACCTCGACCTCTGTATTCAGTTCGCTGGGTTGGTTGTGCGGTAAAGCGTCCATATCATTTATTCCCCTTTCATCAAAACGAAAAGTAGCTATAACACGTTCAAGTTCCGTCTCGCTTCTTTACTGAGAAGTTAACATGATTAGTTCATGCTGAATCAAATAAAGTTAAGTAAAACTAAATTAGTTTAATTAAAGAGATACAATAAGAGAAAATCCCGATTAAGACACCTGGCAAATTGTAATCACAAAGCATATATCCTGACAGGTTTCAAACGTAAGCATCGGGTAATCTTAAAAGTTTTGGTAATTTTAAAATCCTATCTGTAGAACTTTCTATAAATTTTTAAATAAAGCCACACCATATATATGCCGAAATAACTGCGAAGGAAACAGAATGGGACAATAATTAAAAATATTTTTTTAGATATTTTTATAAATTATTTAAGACTGATTGAAACGATGTATATAGACCAGAATAAAGCACAAACTATTTTTCAAAACGTATTTATTGTGGCCTTTTATAAGTTAACACTGAATGAACCGCAGTACATAATCACAAATTAAATACTTACATCTCTGCGAAGTCGTTAGCAATGCATGGCGTGGATAGAAGTTCATTCTGGTCCACATCGTTGAAAAGATAAATTGCAGAGAGCGATGGGATATTCTCGTTTTCAAACAATTCGAGGGAGTTGTAGAGCTGGCTCATGCTGGGGTTTTTCAAAAGCACTGATCCAAAAACAAATGAAATGAGGCCCTGAGATGAACGTGACGTGACCCCTTCTATAAACGGGTCCTGATGGTGATCAACCCACAATACACGATTCGTGAGCTTCCTATTGGCTACCAGTGAATTTTGTGCGGGGCTTAACGCATAAGCCCGTCTAGCCTCCAAACAGAGGTTCTGGGCGACGCCCAACAGGGTTGTGATTGGCTGCTCCGTGAAATCTGGAGCGTGTCGTGTCAGGTATTCCCATTCGGAGAGAGAGAGAAATGCGTTGTTTTTTGATCTTGTATTCTGCCCCGATGACATGGTGGGAGATTTGAACGTATGATAAGCAACCAATTATATGAGGAACTTATATATATATATATATATATATATATATAATATATATATATATATATATATATATATATGAGGAACTTATATACATATATATATATAAGAAAGATAGAGATAGCGCGTGAGAGAGAGAGGGATCCCTGATAGAATATCCCGGTTACCCATTTATCTACCAACCGTGGAGGACGCGCCGCCACCGGGTCTCGAACCCGGCGCATATAATTGTGTGTGCGTGATATTTTATGGGCGTATAGGTGGGTGTGTACGTGTCCAAACGAAGTATACACTTTGCCAACTAGCTGATAATGCCTGGAGGCACTGGCTGATTAAGCCAACTGGCTGATTAGGAGCATATAAGACAGCGGCCGCTCGGCCGAAGTCTTAATATGCTCTTGGCTCCTGCCAAGCAAACACCTCTCTTCCTTTCTCTCCTTCTCCTCTCTCTCTCTCTTGGGGGGATACCTCCGACTCCAAGTTGCATAACCCCTTGTTGATCTTGCAACAACCCCCTCCCCCGGGTGCCTTGCAACAAGGGGATGTGGACTGGCACTGGTGCTGGTACTTGCAACACTGATCAACATTTGCAATTGCATTGCACTCTCTCCTTTTGCACCCATCCTACTTGCATGCACCTAAGTGACCATACACTGATGTAGATATTTTTTCGTTTCATGGCCGTTCTCAAACAACCGCAACGCGTTGTGGACGATTCGGATATGACCACAACGCGTTGTGGACGATTTAAAACGACCACACACCGATGTCTTTCATCAATCTCTATTTAAACAGGACGTATATTGAAATGATATTAACACGACGTATATTTGTCGACGTATTCACCGATTAAAAAGCAAAAGTTTAGCAGATATGCTACAAAAAAGATAAAGTCCTTTAAAAAAATTTATCAATAATTTTCCCGTTAGGTTTTGATTAATTTTAAGCAACTTTAGAATGAGACATAAATGTAAAAATTAACCAACTGGTTAGGTTAATTGTGTGCCCGGTTAGGTTAATTGTACGCCCTTGACGATTGGTTAGGTTAAGCCGTGATATTTTCGTTAGTTTTAACGAAAATATCACGACTTAACCTAACCAATCGTCAATGGCGTACAGTTTACCTAACCTGGCATTAAATTAACCTAACCGGGCATTCAATAATTTTCAAATCGTCCACAACGCGTTGTGGTCATATCCGAATCGTCCACAACGCGTTGTGGTCGTATCCGAATCGTCCACAACGCGTTGTGGTTGTTTGTGAACGGCCATGAAGCGAAAAAATATCTAACATCGGTGTGTGGTCACTTAGGTGCATCAACAACGCGTTGTGGCTGTTCTTTTTCGCTCACTGAGCGATTTCGATGTTTGTGGATAATAATGACAGTTGATGCGAAATTCGAAACACAAAATCAGATAGCGATAAATAAAGCAAAAAGAGTCGCGGGAAAGGTACTAAGAACGTTCAAAAGAAGGGGCAGGACAGTAATGATTCCCCTGCTAAAAACAATGATTATACCAAAACTTGAATACTGCTTAGTTTTGATGTCCTCATATAAAAAGGAAGAAACTAGAAGAGACGCAAAGACATTTTACAGCCAAGATTGATGGCTGCAAAGAACTCAACTACTGGGAAAGACTACAGTACGTAAACTAAATCTGTACTCACTGGAAAGAAGAAGAGAGAGCTACACCATAATCTATATATGGGAAATGATCGAAAAACTGGTACCAAACATAAAACTAAACCCAATTACCAATCAAACAACACTGGAAAATAGGAAAGGCAGAATGTGTAGTGTTCCCAAATTAAAAGTCTGAAAGGGACCTCCTCAACATTAAAGGAAAATAGCTTGGTTGTCAGGTTGCCAAGAATTTTCAACCAGCTTCCAAAAGACCTCAGAAATGTCACAGAGGTCAAAGTTGAAGTCTTCAAGAGAAGACTAGACGCCTGGCTCAGGATGGTACCAGATGAACACGGTGTACCTGTCTATATACGGTGGAAAGCGCAAGAAAGCAACTCGCTCCTCCACCAAGCCAGACCTAGAGGGGTCGCCACCAGCTTGACCTCAGTGTGAAGAGAGACCAACGCACGAAACAGCAATAAGTTTAACAAGGTATATACACTGTGTGTGTATATATATATATATAATATATATACACACAAACTCAGAATGGTCCCCTGAGAAACTTATATGTTAAACACAGACCATGCATGGAACAAGGAACTCTTCTGGGAAAATTAAATCCACTATAGTCCGAATAAGTAATGGTAAATGACAGGATCCAGCTTTGGGACATGGATCTAGGGTTTACCCTAGATCCATGTCCCAAAGCTGGATCCTGTCTGCTTTGTAGATAGCTGGTGAGGGAAGCTATATTTATGGGACCTCTTTGCGAGAGACCCGTTGCCCACGTCGGGCTAGCATCATGAAAAAGAAAAACTATGGTATTTGTCATTTACCATTACTTATTCGGACTATAGTGGATTTAATTTTCCCAGAAGAGTTCCTTGTTCCATGCATGGTCTGTGTTTAACATATAAGTTTCTCAGGGGACCATTCTGAATTTGTGTATATTAAACGGACGTGTTACGTGCCTTGAAAAGTGGACGCTCAATGTCCCGGTTGAGGTTTAAGTTTTGTTTTTTTGTGCTAAAAATACAATAGTTACCCCTTTTTCTTTGATTTATTCAATCCGACGTGAATGCAACGAGTCTTTTACTTATATAGAGGTTCTAAATGTAGTGGGACTAGGCTTGCTTTAAACCCTAGATCCATGTCCCAAAGCTGGATCCTGTCTGCTTTGCAGATAGCTGGTGAGGGAAGCTATATTTATGGGACCTCTTTGCGAGAGACCCGTTGCCCACGTCGGGCTAGCATCATGAAAAAGAAAAACTATGGTATTTGTCATTTACCATTACTTATTCGGACTATAGTGGATTTAATTTTCCCAGAAGAGTTCCTTGTTCCATGCATGGTCTGTGTTTAACATATATATATATATATATATATGAATAGATAAATAAGTGCCACATTCATCATGGTTTAGTAATTATAAATTTACCCCCACTTGTACAAAAGCACAGTTCCTTACACACTGTACATATATGAACTAGCACAGAAGGTCTGACAGGTGAAATATGTAAGATATGATGTTTGATTAATAATAATAATAACAATACTACTAATACTAATAATAATAATCGCACTAATAATAATAATAATACACTGTCAATTTTCGATTTAGCTCCGTTACTCCTAAGTAGCCGCCAAAACTACTTTTTTCCGATACAACTCAATACGGAAAACGTTGATATGTTTCACCGGCAAGGAATCTGAAGTATTTAATATGCCTAACTTCGTTTGGTTTATTAATTAATTATAACTTTACGTTTCGAGATTAACTCATTTCATCATCAGAGTCTGTAGATTTTATGAATATTCATTAGTTGAATAGAAGGACTAAAACAAATTGCATACAACGATACATGGCACAAATACATCAAGGCCACATCAGTTATAAAAAAATGGCCAACACAAATTTATTTTCCAATAGAGTAAGCTAAAATTGAGACAGTTCGTTCAGCGCACATTCAATCTTTTAACAGTCAAGTTTATGAGCAAGTAAAATTACTCTCAATTCACAATCTTGTAACCATTTCTAACAATTCATAATTGATACCAATAACTTTTAACTTTATTTATTAGTTTAGCGCCTGTGTGAAGAATTAATAGATCAAACAAGTAGAAACACTAATAATTATAGCTACTGAGAATAATAAGTTATTGGCAGGCTTCAAATCCCATAAAATTTTGTACTTACCTTTATTTCCAAATAGACGCCATAATTTTGATAATAAGATTCCCACTGTCAACTGTTAGGACCTAAAGAGTACTCCAAAAGATTGCTAGTCCATTCAATGGTTTTGCCTCATGACATAAATGAAGTTTCATGTAGTTAGAAAAGAACAAAAAATAAAATAACGATTTTAATGATTATACAAAAGAGTCAATTTTATATAAAGAAACCTAAAAATAAAAAATAAAAGGGCACTTTTCTCATAACACCTTCCAATCAGTGTATTTGGTTGTAAAATGTTCTATACCTAACGTAGAAATGCAGTAGCATGTGAAATTAATTTATAATATAATTTTAAACAACAATGTTCAAAAAATTAAGTACAGCCACTCATCTTGTTGAAGAACGGAAGTAAAAAACACTTTCTCTCAATACGAGTTGTTAAATAATACCTCCTTAGTTACGTTTGAGAAAAATTGGCTGCTTTGATGAAGAGGGAGATGTATTGTAAATATGTGAATCTAGTACTAGGCTGTGTGAGAATCCTTTTCCTTTTCTGTATTTTCTCAAGAACCTAGCTCCTTCATATTAAAACTCGCCTCCTTGATATAAAGATACTTAATTTTATTGTTTTGCTTATAAGACTACAAATGTTAAAGTTTTCTTCATTTTTATTGCATCTTCTGCTACAGATTCACTCATTTTAAACAATTTCACTATTGAAAGTAGCTAAATATTCAGAAAAACTTGTATTATATCTTTTTCTAACAATTTTCTGGGAAATTAATACTAAAAAAAAATAAATTTTTTATACCATAAAAGTATTTTGACTAACACTTAAAATTTGGAAAGCTGAAAGGATCGTCTTGCGATTTTAGGGATTCCTTAAAAATAGTGTTGACTCGTCCTGTCTTATCAGCTTAGTTTAAGAATTGTCAAAACCCATTGTATTATTAAAATATTATCTCTGTAAACCAATACTTCTGCACACTTGTATATGCGCGCTAAATTTAATTACACCTGTTTTCTCAACACCAGATATCATGGCTGGGCCAATTAACATTCAAGATTAAGTAGTTAAGTTATTTTGGGGCTCTTACCAACTAGGTTAAGTTAAGTTAACACATATTTTGAAAATTAACTAGTTAAGTTAAGGTTAACACATATTTTGAAAATTAACTACTTAAGTTAAGAAATATTTTGAAAATTAACTAGTTAAGTTAAGAAATATTTTGAAAATTAACTACTTAAGTTTAGTTAACAAATATTTTGAAAATTAGCTAATTAAGTTAAGATAATTTGAAAAGTTAGCTAGTTAAGTTATTCAACTAACTTTTGTTGTGATAATATATGCAGAACGTTTTGCTGAAATAAATTGTATGTACGGTCAATCGTTGATTAATTATCACTGGGGAACAAAAAAATTTTTTTTTCTTGGTGCCTAAGATTTTAGACCTAATTCTAGATACGTTCATGCCACTGATTCAGAAAATATCATCCATTTTGTTCTAGCAGCTCTAGTGTTTGAGATATTGCATACGTCATTACCTACTTTATTACCCTTCTGGAACGGTATTATAAGTTGCTTGTAAATCTAAATGCATCTGTATAATTAAATTGTAGCTATGATTTTGCTGATGTTGCTGTTTTGCATGTGTATTGTACATGTACTAACGTGAATTCTTTCCTGTTACAGGTGTTGACATGGCTTCATCACGAAGAAAGTGTTTAAATCATCCAGATGTGTTTTGTTTTATCTGCGGAGAGTACACGTTCATTGAACAGAGAAAAACTATTACTGATTTTGTGAAAAAAGCTTATTTTGCCTATTTCAAAGTACAACTAGGGGACCAAGATAAGCCATGGGCTCCTCATGTTGTGTGTAAAACGTGTACGGAGCATCTGCGGCAATGGACCAACGGAAAGAGGAGGTGCCTGAAATTTTGTATACCAATGGTATGGAGAGAACAGAGAAACCACAGTGATGACTGTTACTTTTGTTTGGTGAATATAAAGGGCATCAATGGACGTAACCGGAGTAAATGGACGTATCCTGACATAGACTCAGCTAGACGGCCTGTTTCACATTCAGATGAGATACCTGTCCCATCATTCAGCCATCTTCCAGAGCTCCCTCAAGAAGATGATGAATCTGCTACTGACAAAGAAAGCATATGTGGGCAAAATGACAGTGATTTCGAAGGACCGTCATCAGTTGCGGAAGGTTTTAGTCAACACGAATTAAACGACCTCATAAGGGACTTAAGTCTTTCGAAGAAATCGTCTGAATTGTTAGCTTCCAGGCTGGGAGAAAAACATTTACTGCTGCCGGGAACCAAAATCACGTTATATCGCGACAGAGAAAAGGATTTACTGCCCTTCTTCTCAAAAGAGAACGATTTAGTTTTCTGCAACAATGTGCGCGGATTGCTGATGAAAATGGGCATATCGGAATACACACCAAGTGAATGGCGGTTATTCATAGATAGCTCCAAACGGAGCCTAAAATGTGTTCTTCTACACAACGGCAACAGATACAGATCAATCCCAATTGGTCACTCAGTCGGTGTGAGAGAAGAGCACGGGACAGTCGCCCTAGTCCAAGAAAAGATATCATACCGAGACCACCAATGGGTGATCTGTGTGGATCTGAAAATGGTGAATTTTCTCCTGGGCCAGCAGAGCGGGTACACCAAGTACCCGTGCTTTATATGTCTCTGGGAGAGTAGAGCTAAAGATGAACACTGGGTGAGAAGACAGTGGCCTCTGAGAGAAAACATGGTGGTTGGAGAAAAAAATATCATCAAAGAAGCTTTGGTTGACAGAGAAAGGATCATATTGTCACCACTGCACATCAAACTAGGTTTGATGAAACAATTTATAAAGGCTTTGAACAGAGATTGGACGTATTTTGGCTACATATGTAGAAAATTTCCTGCGCTGAGCATGGAAAAGCTGAAGGCAGGTATTTTCGATGGACCGCAAATCCGGGAACTCATGAAAGACCCGCGTTTCCAAGATTCAATGGACAACATTGAGGCACGTGCGTGGTCATCGTTTAGTATGGTTGTGAAGAATTTCCTTGGGAACTATAAGGCCGATAACTACGGTGAACTAGTGGAGAATATGCTCTCTTCTTTTTGTAAACTTGGCTGTAAAATGAGCATCAAACTGCATTACCTCCACAGTCATTTGGATCGTTTCCCAGATAACCTCGGTGATCTAAGCGAGGAACAGGGTGAACGATTTCACCAAGAACTAAGGACCATGGAAGAACGGTACCGCGGACGATCGGATACTCACATGATGGCAGATTACTGCTGGAGCATCCAACGCGAATGTCCTGGCGCATCTCATCGCAAGAAATCTCAGAAACGCGGTTTATGTGAGATGTCTCAATGAAAGAACTTTTTTTGCCGTTCGTGTCTCAAGCTTGTTTGAATTTAAGAAATATTTTTCGTACCTTATGCTTGTTTGATGTTAATACACTATTTTTGCTGACATTCATCATACTTTTGTATTCAATTGACAACAACAGTGATTGCCAGTCAGCAATTATATAATATTATATACATTATATAGAAATATATATAGATATATATCATATCTTGATAAGCAGAGCTGATGGAGAAAAACTAATGTCATTTTTAGAATCAGCGACCTCAATATACCCAGAAACAGGTCTAACATCTAAGTCACCAAAAGTTGTGTTCCCCAGTGAATTATCTGCACGTCAATTAACCGCACTCTTTTGGCCTAGTAAATTGTTCATATTTCAAATTTTGCGCCATCTGCACAAGCCCAACAAACCCAGCTGGGAAGAAAGCACCAGCGGTTCTGACAACCAACACTGCACGAACAAAACATAAACGAACCTCAGCTAGGAATAAACAGACTGTTCTGTCGTTATTTTTACTGCTAGTATGAGTTCTGAGAAGCGTAAAATACCTTCGGGTGGCAGAAACAGATTAAGACACCTCGGGGCCCCGGGGCGATGAAGAATATGGGGTCATTTTCTATGTTTTTTTATTAACAATACATGTACATTAGGGTAGCCCTTAATATATATAGAGAAAATTGAAATTTGTATATTTGTTTCTGTAACCCCCCAATTTGTTCAGTTCCTAGTAAAACCCACGTGTACAAAGTATTTTTTAAATCCAAGCATATTTAGAGGTCGTCCCCGTCTGTTGAAGTTTACTCAGGCAGCCAGGTCCCCCTTCTTCAACAAGAAGTATTAGCTGTTCGGTGGCGGAGGCTCGTGGAAGCCTACTCCACTCATTGTCGCCTGGTTCGAGGTGCAAGTCTCTTCTTGCAGTCTGGGAACTGCCGCCTGTGATCAGCGGCAACTTGGAGAAGGAATTGCAACTGCTCCTCTCCACGAGTCAACTTCTTATTGAACTCTTGTATGAAAGCTACTCCTCTCTCCGTTCGGTCGTTGACCATGGCGAAGCTTTCAACGACTCGCAGAGCTTTCTTGAAGGAGCCCTCCGCCGGCCAACTCTCCGGATCTTTGTGAAGGAATTCATCCGGAATCTGGAGGTGAGTGAAGAGGGCCTTGGTGTTCCTCGTCACAAATTGCTCTAGGCCCTTCTTCTCATCGACGAAGGCACTCAAGGTGACTCTCAGACGCTTCGTCGGATGGTCGACGGCAACTTCGTCCAAGGCTTCGACCATGAGTTTCTTCATGACTAAAGGTACTCTGTCGTCAAAGAAGGCCATCTCCACGAGCTCCTCCGACAGGTACCAGAGGTGGTGGGAAAGCTTCTTCCTGGTGGCGGTGGAAATCCCTTGATGTGGTAGCACATCAGCTCCTTCATGAGACGGAAGTCGTTCCAGAGGAGCCGTGTTCCATGCTCTCTTGTAGATCACCACGGCAAAAACCGCGAGATCACGCACTCCTCTCTCCTTCTATGGTGTCATCCGGAACTACTCCCGGAAGAGCCACATTTTGATCGTGTATAGCACCTTCGCCATCCATCAAGCGCGATGCATTGCTACTGGAGCTGTGAACTTGATTCCACGCTCCGGTGTGCTTACAAGGAAGATTGTACTGAACTTGAGGAACTTCCGGTAATCGTCGCGAACATGAACCGTTTGTCTTCTTAAGAAATCGAGCAGTTCGACCCGCGAAGATGCCATGACGCTTGTGTAAGTAGAGTGTTCCGTCGTTCTTTACATTAATTACACTGTGTTGTTTGCAGTTAAAATGTATATATGTATGGCATGCGAAGGTGACCTCTCAGGGCATTTGATTCCGCTCGTATGTAGGAGAATTACGAGTACTGACTAACCGGGGTCCTTGGTGTAGTGGTTAACATATCCGACAGGCAATTGGATGATCCCGAGTTCGATTCCTGGGAGGTATCTCATTTTTCATTTGCTCGTTCTCCCTCCTCATCTTGTGCGGAACACTCCTCTACACAAGCGTCGTTCTTTACATTAATTATACTGTGTGTTGTTTGCAGTTAAAATGTGTATATATATATATATATATATATATATATATATATTTTTTTTTTTATTTTTTTTTTGGAAATATTACTTCTATATATAGGAGCTGAACGGAAACCAATTCCCTCCTTCACCAAACGCTGCAAATAAGTCGGGGTACTACAGAGGGGTGAACCACAAGTTGATTCTGTAGAACAGACCATCAATGAGCGAGTGTATAATTAACTGTATTGTTTTATTAGATCAGTCTCATTCAAATATAATCCAAAATAAAAATCTAATTTGGCAGTGAAAATAAATCTGCGGAGAGAATAAGCCAAATTTCAAAAAGACACGCCTTCATTTGAAAATATATATATGGAGAGAATAAGCCAAATTTGATAAAGACGCCTTCATTATTCGTGAAGGTGACCAATCAGGACTTCATTGCCCAAAGCATGGTTCTGTTACATGGGTGTTACGACAGCTGATTGGCACACACGTATAACATAGTCCACCCAGTTACATTGACAACCAATCAACAAACTTACGAACCGCCTATTATTCTTCTAGTGGTAGTGTTAGCAATTGGGAATCATGCATATAAAAGGGAATATTTTCAGCAGGAACTCACAGCAGATATTTTCACTAGTGAGTAAACACACGCATCATGAGTCAGTCAGAAATTAAGAGTTTACCAGATTTATATGAAGAAAACGACTGCCGCGGTGGCTAAAATTAGTCTTTTTAACGTAACCGAACGGGACGGATTATTTTCAACGCAAACTGTTGATGACATTTGTAATGATGATCCGTACTTTCCGGCGCAAGGGATTGCAGTTGAAATGTTAGTATAAAAATTTATGTACCTGTATTCTATTTTTTTTTTTGTGGTCTATATTTAGTCGCGAACTTGTTATTTATTTTAGTGTTCCTGAGACTGTTATTAGAAGAACGCTCTTCAGTACCATTATGTGTTTCCTTCATGAGTATTTCATATATATATATATATATATATATATATATATATACACACTACCAGTCAAAAGTTTAAGTACACCCTGAAATATTCTTAAATTTCAAATTTTGTTTAAAGTTATCATGACACAAATTCATAAGTACAAATATGGGAACTTAAATAACAACAAATCAGGATGATTTACCAAAAGCAGTCTAAATTTTAGATTCATCAAAATAGCCTACTCTAGCAGCAATTTCAGCAGAACAAATTCGAGGCATACGCAAACAAGAGAAAGGAGATAGTCTGGTGAAAGATGCTGCTAGCACTCTTGTAAGAGTTCCCAGAGCTTCTGAGCACTGGATGGCTGTTTGACTTTCACTCGTCGATCCAGTTCATCCCACACTAGCTCGATGGGGTTCAGATCCGGGGACTGTGCTGGCCATTCCATAACTGTGAGCTGACGTTGCCTTTCTTTCTGTTTCAGGTAATTTTGTCACAGCTTGGAGGTGGGTTTAGGATCGTTGTCTTGCTGCATTATGAACTGTTGGCCAACTAGTCGCAGTCCAGATGGGATGGCAAGGCGCTGTAAAATGCTGTGATAGCCACATTAGTTCAGTATTCCAGTGACTTTGTGGAGATCTCCAACTTTCTTCCTTGCAAAACATCCCAGACCATCACACTTTCTCCAACTTGTTTCACTGTTGCCAAAACACATTGCTGTGTCATTCTTTCACCCGCTCTGCGCCGCACAAATACTCTGCGTTTGGATCCAAAAACTTCAAACTTTGATTCGTCAGTCTAAAGGACAAATTTCCACTTCTCAACAGTCCATTTTTAGTGTTTTTTAACCGAGGCTAACCTTTTCTTTTTGTTCTGGAGCCACAGCATTGGTTTCTTTGTTGCAGTTCGTCCTTTTAATCCTGCCTCTCTTAGTCTTCTCTGAACATTTGATGTTGAAACTGTTGTACTTCTGGAAGGGCTGTAGAAATTTATTTTTATCTCATTACATTTTTTTTGTAAAATGTTTCATCTAAACAACATGTATCCTCAATTTTTAATTATAGAATAATTTGCATCAGTAATTTCTAATTAATATTATGGTAAAGTCCTGTAACTCTTTGTAACTCTCTTCCTCTATATATATATATATATATATATATATACATATACATTGAACTGCAAAGAACACGCAGTATAAATAACGTAAAGAACGACGCTTGTATAGAAGATATTCAGCGCAAGACGAGAGAGAGAGAACGAAACAAATGAAAAAATGAGGTAACCACCCGGGAATCGAACCCGGGATCTTCTGATTGCCGGTCAGATGCGATACCATTACACCATGGGCCTCACTCTTCCAAATGCCGTAATTCTTCTACATACTCGCAGAAACCAATGCCCGAAGGGGGCACCTCCCGCATGCCGTAACATTATATACATTCAACTGCAAAGAACACGCAGTATAAATAATGTAAAGAACGACGCTTGTATAGGAGATATTCCGCGCAAGACGAGAGAGAGAGAACGAAACAAATGAAAAAATGAGGTAGAAGTATGTAGAAGAATTACGGCATTTGGAAGAATGAGGCTCATGGTGTAATGGTATCGCATCTGACCGGCAATCGGAAGATCCCGGGTTCGATTCCCTGGTGGTTACCTCATTTTTTCATTTGTTTCGTTCTCTCTCTCTCGTCCTGCGCGGAATATCTCCTATACAAGCGTCGTTCTTTACGTTATTTATACTGCGTGTTCTTTGCAGTTGAATGTATATAATGTTACGGCATGCGGGAGGTGCCCCCTTGGGGCATTTGTTTCTGCGAGTATGTAATTACGGCATTTGGAAGAGTGAGGCCCATGGTGTAATGGTATCGCATCTGACCGGCAATCGGAAGATCCCGGGTTCGATTCCCGGGTGGTTACCTCATTTTTTCATTTGTGTCGTTCTCTCTCTCTCGTCTTGCGCGGAATATCTCCTATACAAGCGTCGTTCTTTACGATATATATATATATATATATATATATAATATATATATATATATATATATATATATATAGAGGAAGAGAGTTACAAAGAGTTACAGGACTTTACCATAATATTAATTACACTGGTCAACAAAGATTTTTCATCAGAGTAAAATTTGTGGTGGCTGGATAGCATTTTTCACGCTGATTCCAAAACTGCATTCAGATTTTTTCCAGCACGTATAGTTTTCAAGATGAAGACATCTATATAACTACACAGATTTAACCATTTTAAATAGGCAAAATACTAATATTTCAACATTTGATTGTGTTTATTTTATTGTGTTTTTTTAGTTTATTCATCTTATTTATTTCAATTATCTTAATTATACATCTTATGTATTTCAGGTGTGAGCTTTTACGTCTAGCAGCATTGTGATTCAGGCAACAACGCCGTGCTTTGTGTGTCAAAAGATCAGTCCAGTCCAAGAACTTGTTGTGTTAAGTTGGTGTACATTTTTTTTGAATTTATAGTTTACTCAGGTCAGTCAACATGCCTCGACAATGTAAGAATGACCCCGACAAGTTCTGTTTCGTATGCGGCCAGTTGACAACTAAAACACAGCGACGAAGTATTACAACCGACATTAAGAAAATATACAAGCTATACTTTGGTTGCCATCTAGGTGACCAAGATAAACCATGGGCGCCACATCAAATCTGTTCTGGCTGTTCAAATGGATTACGTGATTGGCTTAACAAAAAGAAAGCTTCAATGCCATTTGCCATACCCATGATATGGAGTGTGAACTTAGTGTGAACTTAATGGGGTTTTCTGCCAAGAACAAACACCAGATTGTATATCCAAACTTGGATTCAGCACGTAGACCAGTAAAACATGATGAAACATTGCCCATTCCAATTCCCCAAAGTGATAGGCTAGATTCTATCATAGATGACATGGAAAGTGATGAAGGTGCAACTGGCGTTTCCGGACCATCTACAGAACCAGAGTACACTTTTGAAGGTAGACATTTAGAGCCTAAAAAGTTAACCCAAGGACAGTTGAATGATCTTGTTAGAGACTTATCGCTGTCTAAAGAGAAATCAGAGCTTCTTGCCTCAAGACTAAAGGAGAACAATTTACTTGAGAACAATGTTCGTATTAGTTACTACCGAAAGCGGAATTTTGAATTAACAGCATTCTTTTCAGTAGACGGTCCTCTCTGTTATTGCCATGACATCAATGGACTATTTACAGCCATATCTCAGACGTATGTGGCATCTGAGTGGCGCCTTTTTATTGATTCGTCGCAGAGAAGCCTGAAAGCAGTTCTTTTGCATAATGGTAATATAATGCCATCCATCCCCATTGCCCATTTCGTCCATCTAAAAGAGACATATGACAATATGGATATACTACTTAAGGCAATCAAATACGACAGTCATCAATGGAATGTTTGTGGAGATCTAAAAGTTATAGGAATGCTTATGGGTATGCAGTCAGGATTCACAATATTTTGTTGTTTCCTTTGCCTGTGGGACAGTCGCGCCACTATAGAACATCACACCAAAAGTGACTGGCCACTTAGGTATACATATGTCCCAGGGATAAGCAATGTCCAGTCTGTCCCTTTAGTGGATCCCCAAAAGATCTATCTGCCACCTCTTCACATTAAACTTGGTTTAATGAAGAATTTTGTTAAAGCAATGGGTAAAGTCAATTCTGAAGGGTTCCAATACCTTTCAAGGAAATTTCCGAAGGTTACTGCAGCAAAATTGAAGGAAGGAATTTTTGTTGGGCCACAAATAAGGGAGGTTTTGAATGACACTGAATTTGAAAAAGTCCTAAGTCCGCTGGAATTGCCTTCAAAGAAATGGAGTGTCGAATGTCGTTAAAAATTCACTTCCTGCATTCCCACTTAGATTTCTTTCCTGAAAACTTTGGTGCAGTGAGTGACGAGCAAGGAGAGCGCTTCCATCAAGATATTCAGATGATGGAGAAGCGCTACCAAGGTTATTGGAATGAAAGCATGATGGCGGACCATTGTTGGATGCTGTATCGTGACAATCCAGGCCAAATTTACAAAAGGAAATCACACTCACAGCGCTTTTAATAAAATAATGTATATATTCTTTATTTATAAGTACATTGAAAAAGGTATATGATGTATGTGTTGTTTAGCATTCCTAAGTGTGATCTATACATCCATAAATTTTCTTATAGCAATATCAAAAACTTAAAAATATCAAAACCAGTGTATCTATATAACTATACGTGCTAGAAAACAAATGAAACCAGATTCGGAATCAGCGCGAAAAATGCATTAAGAAAAGTGTGATCATGTTTGTGATGAGAAAAAAAAGTTTCATTTTGTTGGCCAGTGTTATTAATTACTAATGCAAATTATTCTATAATTAAAAATTGAGGATACATGTTTTGATGAAACATTTTACAAAAAAAATGTAATGATATATATATATACTCTACATATGTTTTTTATGAAAAGCAAATGGGTTTTTATTAAAAAAGTTTCACAAAAATATATGAACTAATAAAATTAATTTAAAATTAGCATTTCTCCTTAAAGGCCAGACGAGGAACTCACTCGTGTTAAAGCTACTTTTCGAGATAGTTTTGAAAACATGTCGTGGACTGGTATACTGAGGTGGAAGTTTCGTCGCGCAGTCAACCCAGCGATTGCCAAGTCATCAACGAAATAATGATAGCTTTTTCTTATTCTTGTGTCTCAGGTGGGAGCTTTGTATTGTATCGTATTTTCATCAATTTATTAAATGATAGAAATCATGTTTTATGAAATAGTACAATTTTTTATATCCATCTTAAATTAGTTACAGAATTAGTTTCCGTTTCCGTTAAATGATAGAAATCATGTTTTATGAAATAGTACAATTTTTTATATCCATCTTAAATTAGTTACAGAATTAGTTTCCGTTACATTTTAAATAAGCTACAGAATACACCAACTAATATTATTGGAGACAATATTAATGCAATTATTCATTTTATATATTAGAGCAAAACATCATACAACACATCGAGTGCGCACAAACGCGAACCTTTTTTTTAACTGTCTGCGTACCATTTGATCATTCCGCTCAGTGTGACACGGGTCGAATAGTTTAAAAAAAAATATAAATTCCTTTCCACTTGACATGTGCCAGAGAAATGAAAAGCAATACATGCCACATACGTTACTAAATACTAATTTATTCCGGCAACTATGATATAGTTGCTATCACTGAAACTTGGTTAAATACCGTGACTCGGGACTTGTTGGGGGAACTTGATATACCGGGTTTTAAAATCTTTACTAATGATAGGTTACATAGATTTGGAGGCGGCGTTTTGCTGTACATTCGTAATTCCCTTAGGGCTATCGAGGTTAAGTTAGATTTTCCGGCAGCAATTAATGCGATCTGTGTTGAAGTTAGGGCGCGTAGTATTAGTTTTAATTTTGTCGTTGTTTATAGACCTCCCGTTCAACCCCTCGATATAGATACTAGATTTTACTCACTCTTGGTAATTTTATTGACAATCGGAATAGTATAATTGTCGGAGACTTTAACTGTCCTAATGTTAATTACGAGAATTTACGGGTAACGAAGAGGGTTTGAGACTGGTTGAGTTTATGGACGATAACTTTTTACGACAGATAGTTACCCAACCAACGCGCGGTGATAATATCTTAGATTTGGTGATGACGAACGGCGAGAATATAGTCGAAAGTTTAGAAGTAGGCGAGAGTTTAGGATGTAGCGATCATCAAATTCTTAGGTTTAAGTTATTGATAGAAAACACACAGGATAGTAACGTAATAGAAGTCCCTGATTTTCGTAGGGCTAATTTTGATAGTTTTGCTGATAGGATGAGAGTAGTGGACTGGGATACCTTATTTATGGGTAATGATACGAATTTGCGTTGGGTGGCGTTTAAAGAAAGTTTTAGGAATATTGAAAGGGAGTTTATTCCTCGTAGGCCCAAGCGCGTTAGAAATCGTGGTAGGCCGAAGTGGTGGACTAGGGAAGTAGGCGAGTTCATAAACGAGCGTAATAGAGCGTATAGACTTAACAAGCGCAATGGCCAGGTAGCTAACTTTAATAGATATATCGAGCTTAGACGTCAGGTTAAAAGATCAGTTAGGAATGCCAAGCGTAATTTAGAGATAGTTATAGCTGCGGATAGTAAACATAATCCAAAAAAGTTTTTTGAATACGTAAATAATCGTAAGCCGGTAAAGGATAACATAGGCCCTCTATTGGATGTAAATGGCGCTTTGGCTTCTGACGCTCAGGCGATGGCGGGTATTTTCAATAACTTTTTTGCGACAGTTTTTACCCTAGAGGACGTAAATAATGTCCCCGACGTTGACGATATCGTTCCATTTAGTAGCGAGACTATTTTAGATGAAATAACTGTTTACGAGGCTGAGATTGCGCATTATATCGATAGGCTAAAAGTTAGCAAGGCTCCAGGCCCTGACGCTTTTTATCCTAGACATTTGAAAGATTTGAAAGACGTTATCGTAGGCCCCTTAGCGAAGATTTTTAATCAGTCACTCGAAACGGGGATTATTCCTGAAGACTTCAAATTAGCTAACGTCACGTCTATTTTTAAAAAAGGCGACCGCGCGGTAGCTAGCAATTATAGGCCCATTAGCTTAACGTCAATTGTCGGTAAACTTTTGGAATCCGTAGTTAGGGATCGTATTATCGATCACTTAGAAAGTAGGGGTTTGATTAATAGTAGTCAGCACGGGTTTCGACGCCATAGGTCTTGTTTAACAAATTTGTTAGAATTTTATAACGAAATAGTGCGCGAATACGATAGGCATAGGGCAGCTGACGTTATTTATTTAGATTTTAAAAAGGCGTTCGATACAGTTCCGCATAGGAGACTAATTGCGAAGGTTAAAGCGCACGGTATCCGCGGTCAGGTAGCTAACTGGTTAGAAGAATGGCTTCGTGCTAGGAGGCAGAGGGTCGTAGTTAATGGTAGTGAATCGGGGTGGTTAGAGGTAGGTAGTGGTGTCCCACAGGGTTCAGTGTTAGGCCCATTGTTATTCGTAATTTACATTAACGACATAGATGTAGGATTGATTAGTAACGTGTCAAAATTCGCGGACGATACTAAAATAGGCGGTAAGGTTGTTAACGAGGACGATAGAAATAGGATCCAAGACGATGTAGATAGGATTATGGAGTGGACGGATAAGTGGCAGATGCAATTTAACGTAGATAATGTAAAGTTTTGCATATAGGTTCTCGCAACAATAATTACGTGTAACACGATGGATGATAGGGATGTAGCGAGCGTTGACGAGGAAGAGATTTAGGCGTACGCGTAACTAAAGATTAAAGGTTAGGAACCAGTGCCTGGAGTCTTGCGCAAAAGCTAATAGGATGTTAGGCTTCATAGCGCGTAATTTCGAATTTAAATCGAAGGATATTATATTGCCCTTTACAAGTCCCTAGTCAGGCCTCATTTGGAATATGCCGTTCAGTTTTGGTGCCCGTACTTGCGTGAGGATATTGATAGGTTAGAAAAGGGTTCAGCGTCGTGCCACGAAACTTATTCCGGCATTGCGCAATAAGCCTTATGAAGATAGGATTAAAGTGTTAGACTTGTATTCACTCGAAACTAGGAGATTAAGGGGGGAGCTTATTGAAGTTTTCAAAATCGTTAATAACATCGATAACGTAAATTTTGACAAATTGTTCACTCGATAATAGTAATACTCGCAATAACGGATTCAAGTTGCGTGGCAGACGTTTCATTACTAATATCGCTAAAAACTTCTTTACGTTTAAAGTAATTGATAAATGGAATAATCTTCCCGCGTCAGTCGTTCATTTACCAGCGTTAATGTGCTTAAGAACGTCTTGACAGACATTTTAAAAATATTAACGTTGTTTAAAATTAAAAAAGAAAGTTAACAACAGGAGCTCTGGTGGTGCTGCTCGAGGATGAGTCTGTTGACGATGAATGCCAGCTTGTGACATGCCAGCGTGATGCCAGCAATAAAAAAAAAAATAAAAAAAAAAATAAAAAAATTAGACTAACACGAATGTAGATGTAGCTCATAGCGTAAACTAACCCACTTTTGTTTAACTTTACCTACTTTTTTTTTTTTCTTATCCTCCTTACTTTGCATGTCTCTAACTCTTTTCTTGCATGTTTGTAGTTTGCATGGTATGACAGTGAGTTAAGACTGTGTTTGCATGGTTTGTAAGCGTTCTTATTTTACTTCTTTTCATCTTTCACCCATCTCCTATATTCTCCGACTATTTTTCTGACTTGTCGGCAGTGGCCGGCGGATGATGGTGAGACTTTTTTCCCTCTTTTTCTGAATGAATGTTAACCCACGAATGATAGGTGTTGCTCCTTACTTAACCCCTTATTTCCTCTCTTCTCTTAACCCCCTACTCTCTCCTTTCTCTCGGGCTAGCCTTAGAGTGGATCTTAGGGTCTTTGTTAGCCTTAGCTTCTGTAGATCTGTAGATCTGTAAAGTATCCATGGAATCTGTAAGGATTACAGACAATTTCAGGAATGTGTAGCTGTTCGAGAAATTTTACAATAATAACGTCATTCTATGGATGCATTCCGAGTGAATTAAAATAGTAGAGGCGGCCCTATTTTTAAAGTACATAGCTATTCAATGAATCCCTTCACAACAAATAATATGCGTATTTACAATAAGACCACCGCACTTTCTCGTAGTTGGCAATTTCAATGTTTCATTCTTCGCAAACGCACCGGTAAATTTGGAGCGTGTAATTCGTTCACTATTCTTTACTCTGAAGTGTATTCGCGTCCATTTTAAAAGTCAGTGACTACGCCTCTAAATATGTTAATTTCTATTAGGGCTCGTGATTCGAGGTATACTAGTACACTAATAGGTGCGTCTATTGGCTTGGCGAATTCCAGTCTGACTGAGATGTTTCCACTCTGCTGTGGACTTAAGTGTGTATTTACACTAGCAGATAAGGGTCATTCCAGCGTAATGGTGATCACAGTAGCAGGAAAAAAAGGTGACTTTTTTGCTGTTGCTCATAAAGTAATGAACGTACCAGAATAAAATTTATAGTGAATATGAAGGGATGTTAGTAAATGGTATTGATACAATCAACATAAAAAAAATCTATTAATATTTTATATATAATAATTCAAGTGCGTCGTAACGATGATCATAGCAATGCATTATCATGTTTCTCCCACCTTCATACTTTGCTCAATTCCTATGAATTCATTAAGAATAATCAAGTGTCGCTATTTTTAGTAGTTATCTGACATTTTAAGCTATCTTTGGCCTACCTGGTTATTGCCGGTTTTCATTTTGTTTTTTTAAATAAATACGCCGTAATGGTGATCACAAAAAAAGTAATGGTGATTACCGTGCGATTTATATTAAGTAAGCATTTAAGAAATATATGTACGTCTTATGTTATGACCTGCCTGCACTGTAAAACATATATACATACCTGTAGACATGTTTATTTATATATATATATATATATATATATATCATAAAGGGGTTTCAAGTGAGCGCTTATTGTTTTTAGTATATATTTGAACACATTTTCATGATAATACCATGAACACAATTTAGTTTTCAATGATCATCTTTAACTAGTTATTGTATATATTGACAAAACTTAGTTTAGAACTTTTGAAATCATGATCACATATTATTCACCAGTGTTTCAAATCTGATGTACAATCAATTACCAAATTAAAATAAATTCATTACGGTACTGTGTAGACAACATGACACGTAACTATCCTTAACTCAAAGAACTATATATATATATATATATATATGATACACACAGACCGTGCATGGAACACGAAACTCTTCTAAGAAAATTAAATCCACTATAGTCCGAATAAGTAATGGTAAATGACAAACACAACACTATAGTTTTTTCTTTTTCATGATGCTAGCCCGACGTGGGCAACGGGTCACTCGCAGAGAGGTCCCAAAAATATAGCTTCCCTCATCCAGCTTTGGGACAGGATCTAGGGCTTAAAGCAGCCTAGCCCAGCTACATTTAGAACCTCAATATAAGGAAAAGACTCGCTGCCTTCACGTCTGATTGAATACATCAAAGAAAAAGGGGTAACTATTATAATTTTTGCCAAAAACCAAAAATTAACCCTCAACTGGCAGAATTGAGCGTCCACTTTTCAAGGCACATAACATGTCCGTTTCATGATGAGAATGAACTCAGATGTATTCAATCCGACGTGAAGGCAGCGAGTCTTTTGCTTATATTGAGATTCTAAATGTAGCTGGGCTAGGCTGCTTTAAACCCTAGATCCTGTCCCAAAGCTGGATCCTATCTGCTTTGCAGATAGCTGGTGAGGGAAGCTATAGTTTTGGGACCTCTTTGCGAGTGACCCGTTGCCCACGTCGGGCCAGCATCATGAAAAAGAAAAACTATAGTATTTTTCATTTATCTTTACTTATTCGGACTATAGTGGATTTAATTTTCCTAGAAGCGTTCCTTGTTCCATGCACAGTCTGTGTGTATCATATAAAATCTCAGGGAACCATTCCGAGTTCATTCCCATATATATATATATATATATATATATATATATATATATATATATATATATATATATATATATATATATATTAGGGTGGCCCTCATTTTGTAACTTTTTATTTTTTCTTTCTCACCCCTTCATTAGATGCTTCCTATTGAGAAAGTTTTTCATGCAAACTTTTATAGCGTTTGGACAATATTTAGTGTGTGCTCAAGCTGTCCGAGATTTTAAGCATCCTAACTCCGTAGTTGCCTTTTATAATACATTCCGGATTCACTCACACTCAAATTCAGTATTCATTTAAGATAAAAAAGTTGTACAATTAGTATTTATTAATATATTTCTAACAGCAAGCTTCGTTTTCGATCCACAGCTCTGGATTATCACGCAAGAATTAGACTTCAAGCCCTAGAAGAATGAATGAAACCTTCGTTCTAGCAGACACGAAGTCGCTGAGTTTCTTACCTTGGATGTCACTCTTATTCAGATGAATTCGTTTTGGTGCGTCATGTTGTCCTTCCCATTGTAGATTCTTAACCATAGCTCTTTTTTCTTGCAAATCCAAGTCTCTGTCAAAGAAGGCAAGGCCCACCAGATCTTCACTCAAGTACCATAAGTGAGCAAAGATTTTATTGAGAGCTCCTTTTACCGCAGGTGTGTCGCTGACTGAGAGAGATTGTAGTAGTTGTAGATCATTGCTTGATGCAGATGCTAGCAAGCGAGAGAGGAACCAGAACTTTACATATAACTGCACACCGAAAATGCAGAAGTTTTGCATGCCTTTGATTTCTCGTTGCGACAGTTTAAATCTGGTATCGCGGAACATGAAGATTTTAAAGGCGTATATAAGCCTGGCCATGAACCGAGCTCGATGGACTGCTCTAGGTTTTCGAAATTTGACCCTTTTGGTGGAACGTTTCCCAGAAAAAGAAGGGTAAGTTCGAGCAGCTCTTGATAGTCATCTCTCGGATGAACTTGATCTAACTGGAGTCGACAGAAGCAGACGATAGTGTCCTTCACAGGCTCTACAGCGAGCAGGACGACCTCGTTATTTTTGCCAGGACTGTAGTCATTGGGGACGATGTTGTGCCAAAAGGTCTTGAACCGTTTGAAAAACAATCTCAGGTCCACTTGATATTCCCATTGTTACCGCGAAAGCTTCCTCTGACATGATTTCATGTATATGATGGCGACATGCCAGGTACAAAACTTCAGACCCTAAATGTTGCTCGAAGAGAACACATGCTCCATTTACTCTTCCAGTGTTGCTCGCTGTGGTGTCGAAGCTAAGGGCTTTAATTCGATCACGAACACCCCAATCATCGACGACATCAATCATCGCCTGCGCCATTGCTTGGCCAGTGCCATTTGCAAGCTTCGGGATTGAAAGGATCTGATCTAGTCCAGATCCTGAAACAACGATTGGGAGACGGTCGACCTTCTTATCTCGTTAGGTCACCCATCAGCTTGCCGTCCCAGTGAAGGGTGAGAGGTGTTCGCGGATCAAATTTCTTCAACTCTGCAGCTCTTTGGGCTCGATGCTTCTTCCTGTTTCTTTGCAGAGAAGCTCTGTTGATGTTGTATTCCCTAACGTTCTGACCAGAAGCACTGATCACTGACGCGATGGTAAAGACCGTATCACGGTCACTAGTTTTAGTGCGATCCAACGATGAAAGAACTTCTGGATAGAGGATATTCTTGCGGCCACTTTTTGGATGAGGTGATGAAACTACGACTCCTCCAACAGCTCCTTCATTCTCTGAATCCGTGTTGTTTTCACCTGTTGAAGATGAAGAAGATTCCAGGACGATTTTTCTGTTAAGTACGAGATTCTCTCTTTCATGTCTCTTCTTAAATTCATCATTCCAAATTCGCTTCTTCGTAGCTGCTTCCTCCTTTCTAGCCAAAGCCATATCAATTCCAGTAATGGAGGAGCCTCTTCTGCCCTTTTCTCTTTGTGCCAAAAGGAACGCTTTATCCTCCTCATTCTTCATCAACACCATAGCATTTTGGTGAGCAACGTCGAAAAGGTCATCAAAGCAGGATTTCAGCCCTTCTTCTTTCTTTCTTTGTGTATCCGTCTTCCGGGACTGATTTTTTTTCAAAAGATCCCACTTCTTCATCAGACTCTCTCACTGTTTCACTGCATGTTGAACTGGCCGCAGTAGAATCCTCGCCTTCTTCCAAAAAGTCTCCACTTCCGCTATCGTCAACTGAGCACCCTTGTGCTTATTCTTAATCGACTGAAGCAAATGTAGAGAGTACCTCATAACATCCCCATTACTTGGCAATTTTGACCTGATAAACAATTTTGAGTATGTTCAAGCAAATAAACCGTATGTTTTTTTCGAGTTCCACTAGCCATCATAAAAAAATCTATATACCTAGATAAAAAGAAAGCGTAATGTCGTTTAGCATATAAGAACATAAGATCATCGCTACTATTTGTTTCAAATTAACCATATATAATATGGCAAGTCATATAATAAGCAAATTTTACCAATAACCCATCACGCCTATTTGATAATATTATCATATATGAGAGAGTCGAGAGAGAAAGTTTGAAGTCCTTGAGCACACCCTATATATACTTATATCTCACTAAAATTTTGTGTTATTTTCTAGTGACATAGAATCCAACTGAACGGTGAGAGGAAAAAAAATCGTAACTTAAAATTTTAGCACCACTTAAGGGCCACCCTAATATATATATATATATATATATATATATATATATATATATATATATATATACAAGAACTTTTGATAATTTTAGTACATATTTTGTGGAAACAGAGAGCTCCATTTCCATTTGAAGCCATTTCTATCTTTATTAGGTTTGGGCAACAAATGAATGATTCTTGACATATAAACATTATCAATGTCAATTCTCTCTGGAAATACAAATGTATACTCATCACCTTTGAATGACACATAGCGTTTTCTCATGTATGAAATTGTGTACTCACTTTCATATCCTTTGTAATTTTTTATGTTAATAACTTGGGCAACATAGTGTTGATTTTTAAGATACTGAACTATAAGAAAGTCATTTAATTTAATTTCATTGAAATTACTTGATATAATAACTTGTTTTGGAGTGCTAGGAATGTTGAATGCAATGTTTTTGGTTGTCTTTACATTGGTAAAAGTCTCAGCACTACCATCATCCTTGTCCTTGTGTGCTTTTTCTTTGTTTGTCATCGCTACTAGCTGAATCACTCTCCTCATCAGACTCACTGCTTGAGCTGTCACTAGAAACATTTTCAGAAGGTAATGGGGAACATAATAGCTCATTGTCATTATTGTCTTCTTCACCTTTGTCTGGCTGCATGTCACACTCTTTGTAGGGTGTCGGGTCATAAGTGTTAGCATACAATGCAACAACATAAGAAGCCATGACTTTAACATGACGACATTTTTGGATTTGCTGGGCTACCTTACACCCTTTACACAAGTCCTCATACACTTGTCTAGAGCTTTCAATATCCTCAGTTAGGATATACAAGCACAGTTTTCTTGGTGAGCTCTTTTGCTGTCATGTAGACATCCTTAGCAGTTTGTGCACCCTCTCCATGGTAGCTTTCTGAAAAGCTCCAATCTGCTGTGCATGAGTGAAGTGCATTGTAGTGAGTTAGAGCTACCATTGAGGGTTTGTTTTTAAAATGGGTAGCAGCACCATCCGTCCAAATGTTCACATGGTTGATTTGAAGATTTAACTTTGTTCGAAGGTAATCCAGAATGTGTTGATTGAAAACCTGGACTTCGAGGCTGCCATGTGAGGAAGTGTCACTGATCACAGCAAAGGATATGTCTGTAAGTGTGTTTGTATCAGGTGACATGTAGTATACAATGGTGGTGTAAATTGTAACAGTGTTGGCTGTGCTATGTACCCAATGAGCAGCCATTACCTCGTTTTGGTGTCCGATTGTATAATTCTGTGCGAAGTCAGTCTGTAAGATTATCGTGCTCTCTGTTAGTTTTGCTTTGTTCTCTCTCAGTGCTTTGGATTGCGTGTACATGTTGTATCTCTGCTTGCTATAAAAGCGGATCTGGTTTTGGAGTTCGTGGATGGCTTCGTCACAAGAATATTGGTTTCGTTCCAATGCACCCTTCTTCCACTGGTTGACGTTAATAACTGTAAACTCGTCCTCCAATTCCTCGTCATGTAGCCGTTCGTATAGCAGTGATGTAAAGTCTGTTGCAATGCGGCACTGGCTGCAGTCTCCTTTCATGCATTGGGAGTTTTCGATATTGCAAACTAATGGTGGTAACAACTCGTTGAAATGTTTCATCTCTTTCCACTTGAGCGAGTTGAAAAGCAGAGCTAGATTCTCGCAGTAGGGGCAGCAGCATGTCTCTTGGCTCTGAGAATCTATAAGAGCAACATGTTTAGGCCTGAGAGAAGAAAACTTTGACAAACCCACTTTTGCATCAGGTGTTTCATGAAGGAAGAGCTGGTACGCTTCACTGAGATTGTAGGAGAGTGTTCGTTTTGCTACTTTCTCTTTTTTTCCATTTATTATTACAGTGACGACATCTTTGCGTGAGGGCTTTTGACGAGATATATCATCTCGGTTGTAGAAGTCTTTTACTTTTTGCACAGTATCCTGCGAGATGGTGATGCTTGGTCCTATTTTTGGTGTTGTCACTTCTGGACTCCACCCAACAAGTCCAGCTAGATGCTTAATTACAGCGATCGTCTTGCTGGGAGATTGTGATAACGTGGCTGAAGTGGGGATAACAGCTCTACCTGTAAAATACATATATATATACACATACATATATAACGCACACTGTGCAATATAGGCCTATATACAATATATAAACTGCAAGCTACTTGGCAATCGTATACATAAAAAATGCACCCTTTAAGGATTAATGGTACACATATGTACCATGGTAAAATACTAGTAAAATATATAAAATAGGAGTTAATTTATTAATAGCTACGTGCATTATATACACTTGTAATGGTAAGTTAAGCAATAAAGTAATCAAGATGCTACTGCCACATTTTTTATTCCTCAAAGGTTTAAATACTGTGTACGAGCTACATATGTGTGTGTTTATGCTTACCGAGGGCTTGCCGAGTGGCATATCCTGGTAATTTTGAGCTGCCTGATGATCTCGAGCTACCTAGTGGTCTAGGGCTGGAACGGGGTCCCGGTTCATTGACAGTTTCAGTTTCATCTGCAGTTAGTTGCTGAGCGGCCTTCAACTTGGCCCTGTATGATCTTGTTCGTAGCTTCACAGATTATCTTCGTTTCGTTTTCTTTGTTCCTGACAGGCTGGCAAAGTAATTTTTGCATTTTGCTTTATTTTTTTCTCTAATTTCATCAGCATCTACTCTAGTTTTACATTTCAATCTATATTTTCTCATGCTGGACTAATCGGGGCCATACTCAGCCCGGCTGAGGGAGAGTAGGGAGGCACAAAGGGAGGCACAAAATTGTCTATAATATATGCTATATAAATAAAATAGATTACAAAGTGTTAGATGCACTACTTTCTGCATGTTACGATCGTATAGAATTAATACTATGAAATAAAATCCTCTTTCCTAGTTTTTAGTGATAATAAAACAGAGGATAAAGAGTGATAAAAACTCACCACGAGCCGCCACTGGGCCATAGTGGCTAAATTTTTATTAAAAATCAATCAAAATATCAAAAGACAACTCGGAAATAGTAAAGGATCATTAGTAGACACAATTTCTAAGATATACCTGGTGTCCCAATAAAATGTTTACACATCATATTAACATATATATATATATATATATATATATATATATATATATATATATATATATATATATATATATGTTAAACACAGACCGTGCATGGAACAAGGAACTCTTCTGGGAAAATTAAATCCACTATAGTCCGAATAAGTAATGGTAAATGACAAATACCATAGTTTTTCTTTTTCATGATGCAAGCCCGACGTGGGCAACGGGTCTCTCGCAAAGAGGTCCCATAAATATAGCTTCCCTCACCAGCTATCCCTCACCAGATAGCTGGTGAGGGAAGCTATATTTATGGGACCTCTTTGCGAGAGACCCGTTGCCCACGTCGGGCTTGCATCATGAAAAAGAAAAACTATGGTATTTGTCATTTACCATTACTTATTCGGACTATAGTGGATTTAATTTTCGCAGAAGAGTTCCTTGTTCCATGCACGGTCTGTGTTTAACATATAAGTTTCTCAGGGAACCATTCTGAGTTTGTATATATATATATATATATATATATATAATATATATATATATATATCAACATGCACACTTTAGATGATAGTAATATGCGCTGATGTATTAGTATATTTATAGTACTTAGTAATAGTAGTATAGTAATGGTGTATTGTACTTAAATAACAGTAGTATCCCTTGTTACAGGAAATGGCGGCATTGCAGTTATCGTTTGAGCAACGTAAGTGGATTCTGAAGCACTACTGGAAGACGGAGAATATGGCTGAGGTACAGAGACATTGGAGAAATGAGTTTGGAACATTACCACCATCACGGGTAACAATTACAAGATTACGTGATAAGTTTGAGACTGACGGAACAATGCAAAACTTCAACAAAGGCCAATCTGGAAGACGTCGCACTTCAACTGACAATGAAAGTGTTGAGACCGTGTTACAGGCCTTCACAAACTCTCCAAATAAGTCTACAAGGCAATGTTCTCGTGAGACTGGTATTTCTAAATCCAAAGTTCATCGCATTTTGCGACGTGAAAAGTGGAAACCGTACATACCTAGACTGCTCCATGCAGTGAATGAGGACGATCCAGATCGTCGAAAAGAATTTTGTGAGTGGTTTTTGCACATGTGTGATGAAAAACAATCTTTTCCTGATTTCATTGTTTCGTCCGATGAAGCCACTTTTGAACTTAATGGTACTATCAATCTATACAGCTGTGTGTACTGGGCCACCGAAAATCCAAACGTAACAGAAGAACGAGCACTTAATCAACCAGGAGTTTCAGTGTGGTGTGGTCTGTCTTCCAGAGGACTGATAGGGCCATTTTTCTTTGAGGACACTGTCACAGGTGCTGCTACTTATCAATGCTGCAAGACAACATTGTACCTTCAATCAGAGCTCTTTTTTTTGGAAGAAGAGTGTTACTTTCAACAGGATGGCGCGCCACCACATTACCACAATGACGTGGATAGGACGTAGGGAATGTACGGAGTATCCACCACGATCTCCTGACTTAACACCCTTAGACTTTTACTTGTGAAGCACTCTGAAGAACACAGTGTATGCTGAAAAACCACGGACACTACAGGCCTTGAGACACGAAATTGAAATAGCCTGTGCCAACATTCCACTCCGAACAATCCGAACAGTATGACGATCTGTTGCGCGCCGTTGTCAAGAATGTATTGATGCTAGTGGCGGACATTTTGAACATTTAAAACATTAAAGTAAGCAGTACAACCATGAAGGTATTGACGCTGCTGGCTGATATTTTGAACATTTAAACATTAAAGAAGCCTATTTGCTATTTATTTACTATCCGCCTATTTTGCTTATTGATATATACTGTATGTTAATATGATGTGTAAACATTTTTTTGGGACACTCTGTATATACTAGGGTGTCAGGAAATGATTGCCCCCCCCTGTAGAGCAAAAACTAGAAGAGATAGATAAAAACCGGCGAGACCACTTGAAAGAGCGTTAAAATCTGAATAAAAACCATTATATTCTATTCCTGTGATTTTAATTCTTACCATTTTTTTCCCCACAGAAACCATGGCATCATCTATTTTGAACGATTCAGAGAAAAAGCGAGTTCTTGACCGCATTCGAGCTGTCACATTTCGTGAAGCAAAGGAAGCTGGTGCAACTTTCATAACTCGACACTGGGTGGCTGAGAGATTAAAAAGATCAGAAGACTTTGTCAAAAGGAATTGGAATAAGAATCCTGAAGACTGTGAAACAAAATTTCGAGGAGGAAGACCGGAGAAATTATCTCAAGAATCGAAAGACATTGTGCTTGCTGCATCACGGCGCCGAAAGAACAGCTGCTCTGAGGTAGCGAAAGAGATACTTATCCGTCGTGGTAAGATAGTCAATCGGCAACTTGTGCATCAATTTCGAGTTCGCCAAGGCTTGAGTGCTTGGCATGAAATAGCTAAGCCACGGAAGAGTGATCTTAATATTGAAGATCGGCTATGGTTTTGTGATTATCTTGAGGAATGGACGGAAGACGATTTCCTTCACTTGGTTGTCAGCGATGACTTCTTCGTTTATGTCTCCAGAAAACCAAATTTTCAGAATGATCGGGTTTGGGCAACAACTCCTGATGAAGTCCCAGACGACCAGAAGTATCGAGAAATAGTAAAAAATCCAGCATGTGTGGGTGTTTTCATTATGTTCTCTATTCGGAAGCTCATCTGGGTTATCAAACCAAGAGGAACCAGTTGGGATGGGCCTTATTTTCGAAATGTAATTTTAGCCCAACATGTAATTCCGTTTTTGAAAGACCCCGAGTGTGTTTTGGATGTTGAACAGGCAACCTTTCTTCACGACAAAGCCCCCTGTATGAAAGCACTTGCGACTCAACAACTGCTTAAGGACAATAACATTGATTTTTTCGGAAATAATGAATGGCCTGGCAATTCTCCCGATCTTAATGTCTGTGAACATGTCGGATCCATCATGAAGGATCGGGTGGAGTCCTTAATGCTGGAACAACCCATTCAGAATCGGTATTCAACAGAAATTATGACTGCAAAGATCAACGAAGTCCTTGAAGAAATGAGTCATGATACCGATCTCTTTGAGACACTTCTGGGGTCATACCCCCGTCGATTAATGGCCGTCAGAGCTGCAAATGGCGGCAACACCCGATATTAAAACAAGTGTTTTTTATTCAACATTAAACGCTCTTTCGCGTGGTTTTGTCTGTTTTTTTCTATTCCTTTCAGTTTCTTCTGTACAGGGGGGGCAATCATTTCCTGACACCCTTTACATTGTTATAATTTCTAATCATTATGTCCCGTAATGGTGATCACATCTGGTAGGCTGTGAGCACCATTGTGGAGCGTAATGGTGATCACAAGAAATGTTTTTTCTTCTTGTGTAGGTGTGTAGCGAATTCCAGCCAATTTAGTGAGTGCTGTACAATTTAGAGTGTGCTACTTTTAATAAATGTTTGACATTTTTTTGAAATTTTGAGGTGCAATATTCTCATGTGCAATATTCTCATGTGGTGATCCCTGCTACTTTATTGACGAATATGAAGTTTTAACCCATTTTGAAAATATTTGACCCCGGATCGGGGGCATTCAAATTTTGACACCAGCCTGTGACATCATCAGACCGATTTTTCATATGTATTTGGCCAAAAATCTTTATTTAGTAACCGATTCGAATGATTCTGGTATCAATTGATGCAGAATTGGAAATACTTTCTTTTTCATACCAAAACAGTAACTTTTACTATAAGTGTTTGGTCGAAAACTCAGGTAATCTATAAAAATTAGACAAATTTGGTGCAATACAGGAGATATTGTGGGTGTGACAGCCACCCTGAAGCATCATCCCAGATCAGCTTCGCGGCAATGGGCCCATCTGAAAAGCATAAGAAATAGGCTTATTCCGATGGGTGGGAACAATTTTGAACACGTCAAAGTTGAAATAAACCTTTCACAGAAACGGAATGAAAAGTCAAAATTGTCAATGACATGATCAAAACCCCATTTTTTTTTAAAGCATACAAAAGTAATATAAAAAACATTCCTTTGAACCCTCCTTGCCGTCGAAGACGCTGAAAAAGGAGAAATTTTTAATAACAATTCATAATATTAACCCAGATTAAATACTGAAAATATTTTAATGCATGAAACAGTATATACAGGGTGTCCATAAATGTTTACCCTGAAAAAAGTATGCTCTCATGTTTTAATGACGAATCTTACATCCATTTTCTTTTAACAGGTAATCTCGTACACGCATAGAGTTTCTCTGCTGGTGTGTTTCGTCTACCGCATTCGCCGCTAGGAGCGCTGTAGTAGCTGTTCAGTTAAGATGGCGTCTGTGACAGAGAAGGCACAATGTGTTGTGTGGCTTGCAGAAACAAAATCTCCTGTCAGTGTTCAGCAAAAGTTCAGAACAAAGTATGGAAAGAATCCACCTGATGTGAAATTAATTAAGTCGTGGATGAAAAAATTCTCGGAAACTGGAAACGTGGAAAAGGGAAAGAGCAGTGGTAGACCATCAGTTTCCGATGGGACGGTGGAAAACATTCAAACTGCTTTCACACGGTCACCAAGGAAATCGGTGAGACAAGCTTCATGCCAACTAAAGATACCGAAGTCTACAGTGCACAAGGTGTTACACAAACGTTTGAAGTTACACGCCTACAAGGTACAAATTGTTCAAGAACTGAAGCCTGATGACCGTCCAAAACGTGAACAATTCGCTATTGACATTTTGAACAGCATTGACGAGGATAATGACTTCTTGTTACGTGTCTGCTTTTCAGACGAGGCTACGTTTCATCTTAGTGGTAGAGTCAACAGACACAATGTGCGTATTTGGGGATCGGAAAACCCACGTGCCGTAAGGAAGCATATTCGGGGCAGTCCGAAGATCAATGTCTGGTGTAGACTAATGCATGACCAGAAAATTAGTCCTTTCTTCTTCGCTGAGAACACTGTTTCCGCAAATGTGTACCTGGATATGCTCACCAATTACACCATCCCCCAGCTGCAGGACGGGCAGCCAACTGTCATCTTCCAACAAGATGGGGCACCCCTCACTGGGCGCATGTTGTTCGTGAAACTCTCGACGCAACTTTTCCAAATCGATGGATTGGCAGGGACGGGCCAATCCCATGGCCACCAAGATCACCAGACATTACCCCGCTGGATTTCTTTCTCTGGGGTCATGTTAAAGATTTGGTTTATGCAACAGTTGTTCCAGATATCAGGACATGCGAGAACGCATTACGGATGCAATTGCAACAGTTAACCCACAAATGTTGGAAAATGTGTGGCGTGAGTGTGAATACCGTTTAGACATTTTACGTGCCACTAAGGGTACACATGTGGAAGCTTATTAAGTTCATTAACTATGTATCAAAACTTTGTATGTTTATCTACTTATGATTAAAACTGTTTGAATAAGAGTGTTTATTTAAAAGTCATAGCATGCTTTAATCAGGGTAATCATTTATGGACACCCTAAAGAACACTTACCTTTTATTTTTTCAAGTAGTTTCGCAAACTGCTCCTCTTGTAGATGTCTGGAAGAAGGCGTCTTTCATTTTCAACAAGTTGAAGGAGGAAATGGCGTTGCTGTTCATTAATGGTGAAGCTCTTAGCATAATCTTCAATAAGTTTCACCCCCCTTTCAGCCGTATCGTTTGTTACCTTCATGTCTCGCACGTAAGAAGCTAAGCGAATATAGTCCTCGTGTTTCTCCCATTCTTCTACTGCTCTTCTCAACCAATCCCCATTTGATTTAAAGAGCCTCAGAAACTGCCATGTTTTTGGACCAGTAAGGTCGGAAAGCTTGGTTCCTTCCCTGAGTATAGGGAAGAATGGATGGCCAGTTTTCATGTCATAAATCTTTTTCTCTGACTTTTTTAAGGCATTGGCAATCTTAGCCTTCTCTGTATTGTTGACCTTGTGTGAAAATAAGGAGAGTGGTATCACTTCTTCCACAAAGTACCACATTTGCCTTTCAAGGGCTTTAAGACCTGCACCTACCACTTCACTATGTTTTTCATAGGTTTTCAGATCGTGGTATAAGCTTAAATCATTAAAAGAAGAATCTGCGGCGTTGTCCGAATGTAGCCATGCTTTAGCGTAGAACAATGCATTAAAAAGACATATCTGCTCAAGAATTTTCATCATATTCTCATCGTAGCCAGCCTGGTATCCAAAAGCATACATTTTATAGGTATATAGGATTACAGACATCCATCGTGCACGATGAGCTGCTCTTGGACGGAGCCAACGTACTCCTTTTGGGGGTACTTCACCTAAAATTTGGATTGTCAACTCAGCGCACTCCCGATAATCACCACGTTTGAATGCATTCTCAGTCAGCAAATCGGTTAATGCATCTAAGACTTCTTGCCGTTTAGACCTTAGCTTTCTGTCCTTGATTTTCAGTGTTCTGAAATCTTTTATGCTAGTGTCAATGCCTTGCCACTTTTCCTTCCAGAACTCTTTGAAAATTTCATAATCTGGTGAAGTGCTTCCTCCAAATATTTCTACAAACACACTGTTGAGTATCCGCTCATATAGGTGATGCCGACAAGCAAGCCACAATACTTTCCTACATAGATAATCTTCAAGTCTCTTACAGGCTCCAGTATGGCGCCCTGAGTTGGAGTTTGTAGTATCAAAAACAAACCCAATAACATGGCGCTCTAAGTTCCACTTTTTGATCATATCAGAAGTTTCAGTAGCCTGCGACTCGCCACTAGTATTTGGGATTTCAGGAACAGCCAACAGCGTGCCCTCTTTGGCATTTGGGGCACCCGATACCAGCACGGCAAGTCTTTCCGATTTGCCTCCTGCTTTATCTGGTATCAACTTACTGTCCCAGTGGATGACCGAGAAAGGTAGGGCAATAAAATCCTCTTTTATTTGTCTTGATGCTTGATCTCGAACCATCTCTGCTGCACGCTTGGCAGAACTTTTAGATAAGGCCAGCTTGCTTAGATCCATTCCACAAGCAGAGGCTACTGCTGCCGTCATTGCTGTCCTCTGTCCCAAAGAGATGTTAAGGCGATCTGCCATGGAGGATACGTTTTCGGAACGAAAAATTTTCTGTCTTTTGGGTGTGTTTTTAGGAACGGTGAATTCGTCATCGTTATCGTTGTCACTGCTGGACGTCGATGAAGAAGAATTGGCTTTCGATGGCGTTTCAAGTGCTTGGAATTTCTGCAGTGTCCTTTCTTTTTCTTCTCTTTCAAATTTTTTTTAGCTTTCCTTTCGTGTTATGTTTTTCACTACTTTTTTCTCGTAACTTTTGTCAACATTTCCCAGACAATATCTTCTCTCTGTCCTTTGATCTTCGAGAAATGTTATGTCTATCATTTTTTGATTTTCGTCTTTAACCTTGTCTCTTTTTATCTTATCTAAGGCGTCACGCCGCGATATCAAATAATTTCTCTAACTTCCTTAGAAAGTCTTTTTGTTTTTGCTCAAAATTAGGTTTACCTCTGTTAGTGAAGAACGCTCTTTTATCAAATCTTTGAGTTTGGATTTAGGCAGAGGATTCTTTATTACATTTTTGGTAGGAATGCTTGCCATATCCCAGACGACCTTCACTTTCCTCAAAGCAATCGCAATCACTTCATCCTGAGAAGCATTTTGGTATTCTCCTCTAGTTAAATACGTAAAATACTTCAACACATCACCATTGGATGGCAACACACTGCTTTTATCAGTTTTTATGTCAGTCGAAAGTTTTACTTCACTTCGCCTTAGCGAATAAGCATTAATATCCATCGTCTGAAAAGAAGTACAATAAAAGATCTGAAAAGAAATACAAACACATTAATAATTAAAATGCATTAATAACATTAGAACTACTAATAACAATTAATATTAATAAGTACAATAACATTAATAACTAAAGAACTTTAAATTCTGAATCAATTAACATAAGAATCAGTCGAATCGGTTAATAAATAAAGATTTTATGGCCAAATACATATGAAAAATCGGTCTGACGTCGTCACAGGCTGGGGTCAAAATTTCAATGCCCCCGATCCGGGGTCAAATATTTTCAGAATTTGTTAAAACTTCATATTCGCCAATAAAGTAGCAGGGATCACCACATGAGAATATTGCACCTCAAAATTTCAAACTTTTATTAAAAGTGGCACACTCTACTGTACATACCTAAGGGTAAATTAAAAAAGGATCTGAGTTGGCTTCAAAGAATACCAAAATCTGTGGATTTGACAAAAAAATGTAAAAAATGTAACGGTGATCACAGAATTTTGGGGTAACTTTGAAACTGTGCCATCTAAGCCTGAAGAGTGTTACACTTCTGAGTAAGTGGTATAATAGAACTACTGTATAGTAGAGTCAAATAAAACCCACATAAACAATGTCCAATATAATTCCACCTTCCACAATAACTGACATTGAATATACCTTCATTTATTCATGTGTAAATCATACCGCTTACACCCTTAGACTAAATCACGATTAAATATTTTTACGTAACAGCTAGCTGTAACTTGCACAAGAAAGTAGACAATTTCCCCTTTCAAATGAGCTATAGTATGATATATTCAGGTAAATTTTGAAATTTCGCCCTTAGGATGACAGTTGTATGGAATGACCCATGAATCAGGTGTGATGTGAAACTGATAAAGGTTAAAGTGATCGATGAGTTGTTTCTACGTTACCCCAATCCCAAGCTCATCACAACCACCGGCAATATGGGCCAGATTACTATATGTTCTCACGCAAAGCGGAAACACAGCGTCTGATGAATAATCCCTATCCAATGCACCGCCCAGTGCAACGCCATTGACGTAAGAGTTATATTTTTAAGGCCAAAATTCTCGAATTTAAAGCCGTTCTTTTTATATTTTCCATTCACCAAAGTGTGTTCCTGCATTCCAATTAATATCCTTTTAGGTAGAACTCCCAGGGTGATGTTTTCTATCTATTTCGAGGCCAACCCTGCTGGCACCGTGGATAGTTTTATCTGTACTCTGTTAATTGGGTATTTTTCTGTGGCATGAAGTAAGTTTTTCTCAATTTCTATTTGTTTAGGCGAACTTAATTTCACACGACGTACGCGGAGGTATGTTTCCATAATATGAATCACAACGGGCTTTGCACCCTCTTCTTGATCAGCCCACAGATTTATTCAGATCTCAGAATTCGGACGGGTGAGCTTTATTTTCATATCAACCCAATTCACAAGCAACTTCTCCTGGAATGTGAAGTCTGTATGCAGGCGTTCAAAACACTCATATATCTTCTTTTTAGAAGTTATAAATTTGTCCTTTATACTACGTTCGTCGTTAGTCTGATAATAGCCTTCGACAGTTAAAAAGGTATCCTTCGCTTCTTTGGAAAAGTTCAGCACATTTTCCAGATAGGCTCGTAGGGGACAGTACTCCGTTCCTGCAGAGATGTTGACCTGATTTAAATATACATCACACTGGTTGAATATGGAAAGTTTGTATCAGGGTATCCAGCATATTTGTCATCGCAGTCCGTTCCATCAGAATGGGCTATACGTAGTTTAGCGTACATGTGCACACAGCATGGATCAAAAAGTAAGGGTCTGAGCTGGGTATCACGATTTCTATAGGAACACTCGGGGAATTAATTGTGTTTAACGGATTAATTGTAATAAAGTCACTGGGCTCAATAGAAACTTGAGTTGGGGGCATGTCAAAGAGGGACAGCTCCGATTTACATTTTAAACTATACAGATGGATGAAGCGTGCCATTACGAGTCAGAAATAGTGCCACCTCTCTCGACAAGTAGTAAATAGCCTATGATTCATGAGAGCAATGTCATTAGCTTATATCAGTCAAAAACATGGTGAACCATAGGTTTCAGTCGCTCAGAACACTTCTTTTTTGATGTCCTTTATATTTAACGCCACGTGCTGGTAATCCCTTCCTCCGGACAGCCCTCTTCTTCTCCCACCACCACGCATTTTTCTCTTTGCATCTTTGATGATTTAATCCCGTGTCCGCTTTAAGTGTTTTTTTTAAAGCTTCTTTAGGTTTAGCCCCCGCCATTATGCCTTCTGCCGTGTTAAGACCTGATTGTAACGCTTTCCTCCCGAGGTATCTGGCGCCCTTCTTCAGCAAAGGGACAGCAGTGCGTAGTATGGTTGAATAAATGGACCCAAGCCAAGCCCACTCCCACGCTGATATCTCACACCTTGATAGACTGTAAAAGCTTTCGTTCCATTATAACTCCAATTACCGAATGGGAAAATTTTTCCCTCAATCGTTTTTATATATATTGAGATATTGTTTAATAGATTAGTCGCGACATTCACATAGTTAGGTTTGTCATATGTAATGCACAAACTCTTCCCTCTGTGATTGGGAATGTGTGCAATGCGGAGAAGACACGCCTGGGTATCCCCAACAAACTGGTGCTCCGCTATATTGCTGTAAATAGAGCACATGTCTGGAGGTGTATAACCATCACTCAATGTCTCCAATTTCAACTGATACATTAGGCTGGACAATAGGGTGGCCCACTTTTCAATTTTTTTTTAAAAGTATAGGTTATCGTAGTTTTTCCCATTATTTGGCACTATACTAGCACATTGGTACCATTTTTACAAAAATTAATCAATATTTAGGGGTCTCGCATCGACCTTGAAATTATGAGTTTTTTTAAAATGCGTACTTTTTAACTTTTTACTGAATCAAGATAAATCATTAAGTAGGGATGTTTTCTGAATCCCCTTCATGAGAGAAGTCGTTTGGTGTGCCTTCCAATGTCATACGACTAACGGTTTAAAAGTTGTGCCTGTATACAGGTAATACCAATGTGCTAGTATAGTGCCAAATAATGGGAAAAACCACGATCACCTATACTTTTCAAAAAAATCAGCAAATAGCAGACAAATAAGGAAGAAACAATAACTTAAACAATCACTTTCGCATTGTATTGACCACTATCACACGTCACTGGCTGCAACGTTGTCCCTCTGTGCTATGTCATCGTGGCGAGTGATGACTTCTTGAAGTTGTCGAGCTCTTTCCGGTTCTTTTCCACCACTTGCAGAAGATCCTGCAGCTGTGCCTCGTCCTTTGTGACCGTGTTCGCATAGTCTTGTATCAGTTGGACTCCTCTTTCAGCGACGTCATTGGTGACCTGGAGATTAGAGATCACATCCTTCAGACGACAAAAGTCCTCGTTCTCGTCCCATTTATCAGTTGGGAGGGTGAGCCACGAAGACCCATACATCTTCAGACCTGCAAATAAGAACCAGGAGGACTCGTCGATCAGGTCGGGGAGTAGCGTCATCTCGTCGACTGAGACGTTCTCGTATGTGAAGTCTTTGGGTACAGGGAGGTGGGACAGCTTCTCTTCCATCTGTTGCTTCACAGTGCCATCCACCTTGTTGCTGCATAGAGCGAAGATGACGGTCTGAGGCCTCAGATACCAGGAGTGCCGCCTCATCACTGCCAGTGACGCTTCTGCCACCTCGCGGTCCACTGCCCTATACCTCAGAAAACGCTGGTATAGTACCAGGTCATTCAACGGCGCATCAGCTGCTACAGGGGCGAAAACTTTTTCGTTCCCGCTCATCGTTACCACCCGAGGACCACGTTGATCGAGGTAGAAGTCAATGTCTTCTTTCTTGTCCTTGTCGGACAGCAGTCGATTCTTCTTTATATCTTCGACAGCGTCAGATGCTCCGATATCCCACAGCTTGTCCACACTGTCCGAAAACTTCTGCCGTTTTCCTCCGGCGTCAGTTTCTCGTTTTCTGCTCTTTTGGAGTAAGTGCCACTCTTTCCACAATGCATCTAGCTTCCGTTCGCAGTTGAGCTTTGTGATTGTTTTAATGCGGGACATGTTCCAAAACTTTAAGACGTTGTTTACGGTTTCTTTGAATGCGTCTTTCCTGTTAGCAGTGTACTGGATAACACTGAAGAAGTATTGCAAAACCTGCCGTGTTGTTGGCAATTTGCTACCACTGATGGAGGACGACGGTTGGCCCACTAAAAAAATTTCCGAGGCCGATCTTAGAGAAGGTAGCGATGTTATTTTCGCCTTTCCTTTTGATGACTCTCTATTTGTAGCTTCAAGAGTTCTTCCAGTTATGGTTGCCATCGATTTGTCCATGACAAAGGATGAGGAACTCAGACAGAATTTCAAAATGTTATGATCTGCAAAAAAAGAAATAGGTTAGGTACCTGGCACAGGCATAGTGCATTTTCTAATTACCTATATACATTATACATTCCGCCCGGGTATGGTGACTCATTTTTTTGAAAAGTATAGGTGATCGTGGTTTTCCCATTATTTGGCACTATACTAGCACATTGGTATTACCTGTCTACAGGCACAACCTTTAAACCGTTAGTCGTATGACATTGGCAGGCACACCAAACGACTTCTCTCATTAAGAGGATTCAGAAAACATCCCTACTTAATGATTTATCTTGATTCAGTAAAAAGTTAAACAGTACGCATTTAAAAAAAAAAACTAGTAATTTCAAGGTCGATGCGAGACCCATAAATATTGATCAATTTTTGTAAAAATGGTACCAATGTGCTAGTATAGTGCCAAATAATGGGAAAAACTACGATCACCTATACTTTTCCAAAAAAATTGAAAAGTGGGCCACCCTACTGGACAAGTCATATTGTGCCTCGTGAAATGTATCTCTTTGGATGGCTGATCCCTATCGCCCATCGGTTATAATTTTGAACACTCCTTTGTCTTTAATATTTCTGCTAGCCTATGATTTTAGGATCAGAGTATATGCATGGGGATCTTTGTTTACGATTTCGTATACTAAATCAGCTGTAAGATTTTAGCTTTTTAAACTAACGTTTAAGTCTCTCACAACATCCTCGGCTGCATCATAGTGACCCGGGCATAGTGTTACTACTGTAGTGTAATACATTGCAACCCCATTCAGGGCGGTACACATGGTTTTACCCCGAGTTACCCCTACCTTTTCACACTCGTTGCAGTCTCTAAGAACCGTAAAAACAGGTTCTTTATAATCAATACTTAAAAAAAGTGTATCCATCTGAATTTCGCATATTCCAACCTCACACGTATCGCGACCCAATTCAATGGGTCCATGGAGTTCTGTTACAAAGTTCGCCAGAGTGTTGTTAGGGTGTACAGACAGAGAAAAAGAGGACGGGAGTGTGACGTAGAAATGGTTAGGCGCCATGTTGCATAGTATTTAAGCTTCATTCTGCATCAGCTTTACTAATTCAAATGTCACTTCCTGTAGCTCCTCGACGAAAAAGCCTCCTGCAATTTCTTCCCATTCAAATCTTCAACGTAGTATAGCATTATCTTGTCTTGAGGTCTCATATCCCTAACTTTAAAAATCTCACGTGTCCAGCCTTGCTTACATCCTTTCGCGAATTTATTTCCTGAACGCGACAGCCTTACATAATCACTGATTTTGAAACGCACACCGTGTGGCGGTGCTCTACGAATATCTCTTCGCACATCACGCTCTTTGTGCGTACCTCTTTCTAAAATCTCGTTAGGTGTTGTCCCAATCGCCCGATAGTGTGATCGGTTGTATGATGAGGCCAGTGACTCCAGAATGTCTATATACATATCTGTATGAGTTTTTATGTGTAAAATAGCGATGCATGCGTTCCTTTATGGTATGTTGAACTCTTTCAACTAAAGAGGTCTTATGTATAGAATTGGTAGTGAAGTAACTGATATTAAACTGTCAGCATGTTCTGAAAACCTCGGCCTATAAATTCATTCCCCATATCCGTACAAAAATAGCCAGGAATCCTGTTATCTTTTAATACCAGCGTTTTGGTAGCTTTATCAACTTTTTCAGGCGATTTATTTTTCAGAGGAATTAGCCACAGACATCTAGAGAATACATCTATTATGAATAGGATGTAGCGGTAGCCATCATTATACACTGAGTATCTTTGCATGTCTGTTAAATCCGCTTGCCAAATAGAGTCAATCAATGCCTCGGTTGTCTTGGCTGTTTTAAACCTTTTTCTCACCGGCTTATGAAGTGTATAAGCGTCCTGTCCTCGCAAAACCCTCTAAACATTATTTTCCCTACTCCATCATTGTAAACACTTCTGTACAGTCTATCAACGCCTCCGTAGGAGGCTGGGCTAGAAATGTCATAATAACGTTTTCTTAATATATTAACCATTTGCGTATTTTAGATACACGTGGAGAGGGTTGGTCGTTGTTGTTTGGTCTCTTCTTTCTCCTCTTCAGAGATGCTACCGCTGGGGGTAATGGCGTTCTGAGTTGTGGCACATGCGAGGCATGCTCCAAGTCTTTAACCTATTCAGATTTCTTATCAATGTTTGGGTACATTTCTTTGTTGTAGTCTTGCTTTAATATGGTTCCATTCTGATGGTGAAGGCCTGTCCCACCCACTTTTTCACCAGATCATGGACGATATCAACGATATTTGAGCCCTGTACCTTTGTTCCTTCCACAAAGATCTCACCTGTATCGGTCCACTATATTTCGGGATCCTCATTCAATTGATTATAAAGACTCAAACCTTTATTCCTGAATGTATGTGGGAGGCGGCTTTTTAATACATGCTCGATATGTTGTCGTGCCGACCCGTTATTCTTTGGTTGGTTAGCTCTATCGTCGGGCCCAGATCCTGTGTCGCCATGCTCATCGTTGCTGTGCCTAATAACCACGGGGATCTCTGTCGGATTCTTATAATTTTTGTACTCATGAAGAAATTTTTGCAGAGCTTCTTGGTTTAAGATTCTTTTCTCATCAGATGATTTTTCACTGCTTAATAGGGCTAACAATTGGATTTCCATTCTTTTAAGCCTGCATTTACGGGATTCTAAAACCGTGTCTGGACTCTTTGAGCTTTGCAGTGAAGCATCCACCTCGTGTGGATTCACAACACTGTTTTCATTATATTAATCTAGTAAGTAAAGGTCCCAAAACTGAAAATAAGATGGGGAGGAATGATCCCCGCTTTGTAAAATAATTCGTTTTTTCTTCCCCACAGTATGACTTTTACGAGCTAGTGTGCGTATTATGTTCTTGTAACGGCGTAGGCGAGCCTTCTGAGGGAGTTTCATTGATACATTGCAATTTATAACGTTAAGACAGATTTCACAGATGCATTTTAAGAATTCGGATTCAATATTTTTAACAAATATCTGTTGCATTACCCGGGGCAATCGATGATATATTTTTATTAATTAATGGTAATTGTTTAGCCTCTTTGTCATCCTCGAATATTCACCGTTTCAGGCTCGTTTGGAAATATATTCGTTCTTCGAAGCACCCTAAACGTGTTTAGCGGATGAAGGTCACAAAGCAAATATCCGTAACGTTGACTTCAAACTTTATAAATTTCGAAAAACTCCTTACGCTAATTTGGGAACATTTGATTGGGTAATACCCCCAATTTGTGACACATCTCTACGTTGTGCGAATAAGACTAGATATTGTGTATTTGACGACACATCACGCATGTATCTATTTTTGAAAAAATAGATTCTAGTTGATGAAGAACAAGCTTATGTTAAGATGGTGGAAGAACACTGTAAATGTCTCGGCAAACGTTTTATCCATTTCCAACATGAGATCGCCAATCACAATGACTGTTCATTTCCGTTTAACGAAATAACGTCAAATGCGCCTTTGTGGAACAAAATATCATCTTGGAACTCGTTAAATACTGACTTTATGCACAAGTTTTGAGACTATCTCTCCCTTATCTTTAATAATTTTAAGCATAAACACAGTTTTACCACATCCTGTAGGTCGAGATATAATACACGTGGACGGGCTCGTGAACCTGAATTTTTCTACAGAATCCATCTGTAACACGTCACACCCCAAGTGGAACATTTACAAAATATCATAAAAATTTAAGTGGTGTTCCTTATAATCTGCAGTCTTGTTTTTCCTCTTCTTCCACAGAACCGTGAATGACGATGAGGTACAACATCATGTACCCATCATGGATATTACAAGCGATCCAGATGATGGTGTAGTTGTGGTTACAGACTCCATATCCGCTGACGAACCCACACCAGCGACACCTGCAACACCAACTCGCGACAATTCGAAGCGGAGGCATGATGAAGAGCCTTCCACATCAGGTATAAGGCGTGCCAGGAGTGCGCCGGTTGTTAGACCCCAGTAATAGAGCCCCAACCCTCTACGTCTTACGACACAACCCCACACTAGTTTCTTCCTCAAATAAAAATACGTACCCTTATTCCTGTTCAATTCCAGTGCATCCTCCACAACAGCATTAGCTTCTCGTTCTATAGCGGAAGGTACAACATTCGAGTTGGTGCATACCGCCACCCCCACCCCGGCCCTGACTAGAAATCGGTACGTAGTCAGGGTTGACCCTGGATCCATGTATAGCAATGATGTTGAACACGGTCTGCTACGTGTAGTTGAACGTATTGTGGAGTTTGCCCTTCAGAACAGCGAAGAACGTGAAGTCAGGACGCGACTGTCCTTCGGGTTCGGGTCAGATGACGGGGGTGTAGATGATCTTTAGGTAGTAATAGCATTCAGACGCTTGGCTTCTGTACACATAGAATATATATTAGGTCGTATAATGCAGGCCTCTCAAAGTAGTACAGCCTTGAATATGGACAACTTCACGGTAGATATTGACCGTGTCTTCCGTGTTGCGGGTCATAGTGCCACACCTTATAATCTTAACTTCAATTCTCAGGCTATTTACAGGCGACATATAAACTCCAAGCGTGGTTGCGGCTTCATAGCATTAGACTTGGCTCGTATGTTTACTGTACTAAATACACGGACGCCATAAATTTGGTTGCCTACGATTGTGCAGTGTGCCTGTAAATTGGCTACAGATTACAGGCTTGAGTTTGATTATAATATTCGTCCTGAAGAGCTGAGAAGGGTAGAAGAGGAAAAGAATGTTTGTATAGTTGTATTTAGAATGGATGATCGTTGTAGGACTGTGTATGTTTTTAAAAGCTGTATGAGAGCTCGTACAAGGCCCCTACTTATTTAAGGACTGTAAGGAGCTACGTATCTCCCCACTCGTAATATAACACGAGATATGATAAAAGTCGAAAATATGGAAGGCATCATGATTTGTGTAAGGAATGTCTCGAATTTGCGGATGATATAGTGAAATATTGTAATAGTCCGGTAGCACAGACCCTGATTTTACTGGAACCCTGCATTTTTTGTTATAAAGCAAATTTTTACATATTTGAAAGCTTATACCACCCCATTAAAAAATCCATCGAGTGTACACCTGTCACCCGCTTGGCTTTTTCAATACGGCCGCCATTTTTCAAGATGGCCGGCGAAACTGAAAAATCCCATATCCTGGTCAATACTTGATGGATTTTGACGATTTTGGTGTCATTTCTAGGGTTTTTTAGGATGATGAGTCGATCTGGAGGGGTTGCAGATACTTTGGGAGTCGTTTTGACACACATTCGTCAATACTCAAGGTCAGTGGAGGTCAAACGCCCCCCGAAATAAGGAGTATCCCATATCCCGGGCAGTCGTGAAGATATTTTGGTGATCTTACTGCCGTTTTTATGGTTTTGGGCGAGACTAAGTAGTTCTATAAGGTTTAAAATGAAATCAGGGATTATTTTCCCCATGGTAAAATGAATTCCAATATGTCTAATTATTCCTCTTATTTTTTTCAGGTTGTTGACATTATTGCTGATGGTGCTGCCCACCTGGTGGTTTGATGACGTCTTGGTTGTGCTGATTCCAAATTTGTTTTTTGACTGCTGAATATGGAGAATATACCAGGTGAGCATTGTTTAGTTTTCATTTGCTGAGGATAAATTATTTCAATGCGATTTGTACTTTGAAGAATAGGTAAACAAAATTCTTATTTTTCAGGTTCTACAAAAGTTGCAGACGAATGTTTCTTCAAGGATTTCCTGCGTAGCTGTCCTGGAGGTCAGAAAGGTCTTTCAAATTGTGGGAGGATTCAGAAAATCATAGAGAGCAGCGACATCAGAGGGCAGCCAGATGTTTGAACGAGACTAGAGCCTCTCTTGGAAGATGGAGCAAAAATCCTTTGTTGTCACGAGAACTGTTTCCACTTATGTGTTCAAGCGGAATTTATTAGCATTCATGAGAGAGAATGTGATACCCCTACAGTGGAGCCAAAAATACTACGTAGCGCTGTTCTCAGTGAAGGCCCAGTATATGACCCTAAAAAAAACAGTCTTTTGTTTGAAAGTCAATGAGTGAATATTACCCGAGAAATATGACATCAAAGTTCCTGTGCAATACCGCATTCCAGCATCTAGGATTATGACCGATTAGCTTGGTGATAAAAAAACAAATTACAAAGATGTGTTGATAGAAAAAGTGTAAACTGAAAAATGATGAGCAGGGACAAGTTGTACTCAGTAGGTTGTTGGGCATGAAAGGAGATTTACCGGCTGAAGAAGCCCGATACTATAAAGATTGTATGTCTACTTTCCATGTTGAGGTTGAGAGAGCTCGCCAGAATAAGTCAAGGGTTGAACCTGAAGACCGCCCCTTCATTGCTTTGTGTGTAGAATTGTGGAAGGACAAAATGAAACCATGGAATTCAATTGAAGTAGGGAGAGTCGCTGCGTCTGCATGGGACGCGGAATCCCTTGCACAGTGTTCTGTGCATGTGGCAGCGGCTTGGATTGCAACAATCCATTGACCCAAAACGCAAACGAAGAGCAGACTGATCATCCTGACTATCCTGACACAACCATGTCTTTTGATATTTGCCCCCAATAAATGGTTACCTAATGTGAATAACTGCATCAAAGTTGTCAATGCCAATCCCCCAGCTAGGTGTGAGCTTTGTTTTGCTTACGAGGTCATATCTTGTAGCTTTGCAACCTTCCATAGAATGCATGTGCCCTGCACTTCAGCATAAATTGTGGTTTATATCCGAATATTCATATCCATATAATGTGGGTTATGTCATTTAAGCATTATAATCTGGTTTTATCTGCAGAAAAGATGTTACGTGCTCAGCAGTTAGCTAGATTGTAGAAATTGTCACTGAAATAAAACAAATACAGTGATGTCAATTGCGGCGTTATCATATTTCAAGGCCAAACTTTAACCTCAAATGACCTTGACTTGACCCATGGAGTTGCAAAATGATATCCTACTGTTATCATGTGCCTATAGAACTACTTAGTCTCGCCCAAAACCATAAAAACGACAGTAAGATCACCAAAATCTCTCCACGACTGCCCGGGATATGGGATATTCCTTATTTCGGGGGGCGTTTCACCTCCACTGACCTTGAGTATTGACGAATGTGGGTCAAAACGACTCCCAAAGTATCAGCAACCCCTCCAGATCGACTCATCATCCTAAAAAACCCTAGAAATGACACCACGATCATCAAAATCCATCAAGTATTGACCAGGATATGGGATTTTTCAGTTTCGCCGGCCATCTTGGAAAATGGCGGCCATATTGAAAAAGCCAAGCGGGGGACAGGTGTACACCCGATGGATTCTTGAATGGGGTGGTATAAGCTTTCAAAATATGTAAAGATTTGCTTTCTAACAAACAATGCATGGTTCCCACCCCGTGCAACCGGACTATAAGGATTGCCACATGGCATGTGCACAGTGTGAAAGCTTCAAATGTGAAAGCCGTCTGGTTGAAGCTGAGAAGAGGGACTGTGATGTATGCAGACGCACATTTTTCAATAATAACTGTTTTGAGCTCCATAAGTCAATTTGCATGTGCAGGAAAATAAGAATCTGTGAATGTGGTATGTTTCATATGATGGATAATTGGGGGAATTTCAAGCATAAATGTGATGAAATTCACTGTTCTACATGCCATGAGTAATATACGGTGGGTGGAATAAAGCATGTATGTCATATGAAAGATGTTAAGCCTAAAAATAGACCTTGTATAACTGTGTACTACGATATAGAAACATTTACGGTTGCCGAAACCAAAGAGGTTATCCCACATCTACCTGTTAGCCAGACTATCAGCGATGAGTGCATGGAGGTCGAATGTTACAAATATGGTAAACGGACAAACGTTTTTAAAACGATTGCACACGACAGTCCCGTGAAACTCTTTGTGTCCTCTATTGTCAATTTAGCGGACAAGTTAAAAAAAATAACTGTGTATATTCTTGCCCATAACGGTGCAAAATTTGACAAACAGTTCCTTTATAAGGAGCTGCTTCAGCACGATTCATCTGAGATATTTACAGGTGATCCCTTGAAAAGAGGAAACAAACTTATACAGATGTAAATAAGAGGTAATGTACTGTTTAAAGACACTTTATTATTTACACCATGTAAATTAGCCAAGCTACACAAGGTAATGGGCGTAGCCGCAGAAGTTTCAAAGGATATTTCCCTTACACATTCCTCACTATCGAAACTTTAAAGTACGTAGGACTACCTCCACCCAAACATTACTTCAACTATGAATATATGAGTACATGTGAACATGAAGATTTTGACCACTACTACAACAGTTTTAATGAATCTAATCCTTATAATATGGTTGATGTTTGTGAGCTTTATTGCGTGAATGATTTGTACGTGCTTAGAGTATGTTTTCAGGCCTTTAGAAGGATGTACATAGACCGTTTGAAATACGATCCGTTGCAAGTCGCAACCACAATCGCCTCATTGTGCTTTACTGTGTTCAAGGACAATTTCATGCCTAAAGACACCTTAGCTGTCATTCACAGAAACAACCCTCGCAGTTATGGGCACAAGGCTATTTACTGGTTCATACACATACAGCAACAGACAGGTGTACACATAAAGCATGCCCGCAACACGGGAGAAGTACCCATTAAGGTTAATGGTCTTGTTTTTTGGGTTGATGGTCTAAGCGAAAATCGTGCCACTGGTGAGAAGACTGTGTACTTCTCTAACTGCTGTTGGGGGCAGGGGCACGGATGCCCCCGTCCTGAGTGTGGAATCGTAGGAGATATCCACGGTAGATCTCCTGCCGACAGTCTTGCATGGACCCCCACCCGCGATCAGCTTATAGGCACCCAGTTCACTCACAAAATCTTGTGGGAGCATGAGTATGATGCACGGATGGAAACAGATTGACAGTACCGTGAAGTGATAATCACGCTCATCGTTCAATGGTGCTGGATACTCTCAAATGCGGTGACAGCTTGTTTGGAGGGCGTACAAATCCCTTTAAGCTATAATTTCCGCGTGCGGAGGGCGTGAATCTCCATTGCTACGACTTCTGTTCTTTATATCCCTACGTGATGAAGAACAATCCGTACCCCGCAGGAGCACCTGAAAAACTGGTAGGACCAGCCCTGCCCAACATTGAGGAGTTCTCAACAAATTTGAACGATTTATGGATGTATTTATGGATGCCGGTCTTACCCGTTGTTATAGACCACAAGCTCATGTTTCCCTTGTGCGTGAAGTGCGCATGCGCAGAGGAAAACAATGGGGCTTGTAATCATACAACCAACCAGCGTAAGATCAGAGGCGTATATCCAAGCCCTGAGATGTCACTAGCCGTTCGCCATGGATACAGAATATTGAAGATATTTGAGGTGTGGAGGTTTCAGAACCTACTCAACCTTTCACGCTATGTATAAACACTTTTTGAAGGACAAGATAGAAGAATCAGGGTACCAGCGAGGAGTTGAGACAGAAAATTAAAAATTTGCGTATATTCAGCGCTATCGTGATCGTGAAGGGATACAACTTGACCGGTCCCAAATTGTAAAGAACCTTAGCAAGTGCTTTAGTGCAAAGTTGTGCCTATATAGTCTTTGGGGGAAATTTGGACAGAATACAGGCAAGAGGAACGTCCATCTAGCTCAAAGTTATAACGAGGTGTGGGATTATGCCAACGCTCCAGATAAAGAGGTCATGGAGATTGTGAATGTAGATAATACGTACATAATAAAGTACAGCATTACCGAATTGGCCACAGACACATCGCGTGTTACAAACATACCTATAGCCAGCTTCACAACGGCATACGCACGCATCAAACTTCGGGGACTATTGCACTCTTTTGGGCTGAGGGTCCTCTACCCAGACAAAGATAGTGTGATATTCACAGAGAGGGAGGATGAATACATGCCGCCTATTGGGGAATTCCTGGGAGAGTTGACTGATGAGACCAAGGTTGAGTATGGTGATCGTGCATACCCTGATTCTTTTGTATCGACAGGTCCAAAAAGTTATGGGGTACGGGTGAGGGAGAAATGAAATATATCGTGAAGCCTAAGGGTATCACGCTTAACCAGCCGAACCGACGGATCATTAAATTTGACTCGTTGAAGGAGCTAGTGTGCTTGGAAGATGAGGGTGACCAGCAGTCCCAACTAACTGTAGGGACCCACACTTTTTGGGACCAGAAGCTGGGGGGGCGTAAAGGAACTTAGGGGTACGAATGTGTGTCGTAACACCTAGAGTAACGTTGCCAGGTGCCTGGTTTCTATGATACCGTACCCTCTGGATACCATTATCCTTGATATATATATATATATATATATATATATATATATATATATATATATATACTGTATATATATATATATATATATATATATATATATATATTATATATATATATATATATATATATATATATATATGTGTGTGTGTGTGTGTGTGTTTGTGTGTGTGTGTGTGTGTGTGTATTTACTTGTTAATGATATGTTTATTTTATTTATTACACATATTTGTATATATACAGTGTGTATATATATTTATATATACACCTTGAATAATTCGATGATATGTTTATTAAATAAATCGTGTATCAATTAGCGTTTCATTTTCTCCTTTGTGTGTGTGTGTGTGTGTGTGTGTGTGTGTGTGTGTACAGGAAAAGTCCTAAGCTCCCCCGCTTGTATGAGTGACCAATAGTTACGTGAATCCTGCTAACCCTACGTGCTCAGTTGACCGCTGCAAGCCCTGGATCTCAGACGTATATTTGGAGAAATCTCACAGAAGAAAAATAATGATAGCTACCTTTAATATTGCTTGCTCGACGTTTATGAAGTGGTATTCGATAAAGTGTGAAGATGTGGTAGATACTGAAAAATTTTCTTGCCCTCCCTCCTTTGAGACTCTTAAGGCTACATTGAACCGTACAAATCTTGAGGAACAAGAGGTTCAAATATTCTACGGTTATTCTGGCGAGAGCAATGCAGGATTTCGTGGTAGAAACGATGTAATGGTCTATGTTGTAGGACTAAGCTGTATAAAAGCTTACATATACCGTGAAGTGGAAGAAACAACACGTGCAAAAGAGAAGCAACTCTTATGGTTACTGAGTCTTGTTGATGAGTGGTGTGACAAGCGGTTTTATGTTATGCTGCATCATATCAAGTACTCGTATCCTACGGCTGAGAATGTAATTGTTGTCATAATGGATAGTTTTAAATACTTTTACCACTACATTAATATATATTATGACGAGGTTTGCAGTGAGGTTGTGGCTAAAGGCTTGCTTGAGTTTTTAATAGAATTTAGAGACTTGTATCGCTTGCGAAGCAAAAAGGAAAAATATGGGCACATGTTTCTCTGAAATAGTGCGCCGTGTGTAGATAAAATGTTTAGTTCGTGAAAATACCTCTGAACGAAAATGTCTGGTGCGCATTCTGGGGAGTGGGAGTGATAAAACATTAAAACCTTCATGTGCCAGTAAAATTCTCTAAATGATTGTCCGATGAAATGGGGTACAGGTATTCACATGATTCTTTCACATTGGAACAACATCGTACACGATTCATCAACTTATGTTGTGACTCACTCCTCCACACCTGCCCCCCGAGCCGATCCGCCCACCTGTTGCTCATAGTCATCTCAGAGCTTGAACCGACTGGACGTGCACTCCTCACAATAGAATACGATGGAGCTTCCTTTCAGCACCATTCTCAATGCCGTGTACGATGTGTCCGTGACGAAGTAATTGCGCCTGTTCAGGCGTAAAACCGGTGCAATTAACTATGTACTGGAAACGACTTGTAGACAATCAAACTTTGGTGAACGGAATGTTGTTTATTTTAATGTTGAGGAGATGAATAGAGTCTTCGTGGTAGTTGAGAAGTGGAGCGAGGATCATTATAAAATACCTGCAGGTGTAGGTACAAGAAGAGAACAGATTAGTGATACCTCCTCATATGCCATTGTTTGTACGTTGTGTATAAATAACGATCAGCCATGCATTGATATACGGCTGATGTGAAAGAATGCGTCTGATAATAACGTCCTTGTCCCTAGGCGAAACCGTTACATCCTCGACAGAATGTTTGAAATCGTCGGTTTCCGCAAGCTGAAGTCTATATTAGACGCGCGTGTTACGGATATGCTTTATTTTGATATGGTTCTTGAATACACATACACCGCTCTGCTCGACGGATATATCGAATGTAGGGATGAACAAGGCGAGAATGGTCTAGAGCTGGATGCATATTTAAAAGGTTTAAACTCTTCGAAATATCATGAACTTTGGTACAAAGGACTTGAGCGGTACAGGGCTGAGCTCACCTGCACCGTTCACCCTGAAGAATTGTTTCTTTATACGGGGCTCCAATAAACCTTAGCCCCCCCGCCCATGGTCTAAACTCTAAACCATTAGAGGTACAGTAAAACTAAACATATCTTACAAAAGAGAATTTAATCCTGCATTTAATGAGAAACAATTAAAACTTGGTGTTCCCCCATTGGCTTCCAAGACAGCCTGAATTCGCTTTGGGTAGCTTGCCAAAAGTGACGTGAATAGATCTTGATCGTTACGCAAATTTACTAAAACAGTTTCAATGTGTTGCGTCATTGTATCCTTCGAAAATCGATCTGCTGCAGGTTCTTGAAACAAGACACATTCAACCTTGTCCTTTATAACTGATCCAATGTGTTCACAGAGGTTCAGGTCAGGAGAATTTCCTGGCCATTCTTCATTTCCAAAGAAATCGATCTCATGGTTCCGCAACAACTGTTGAGTGGCTAATGCCTTAAAGCAGGGGGCCTCATCGTGCAGAAGTGTGACCTGATCGACATCCATAGCATTGTTTGGGTTTCTTAGAAAAGGAATGACATGCTGGGATAGAATAATATCACGAAAATACTGTCCATCCCAACTCTGACCATTTGGCTTCAGCACCCACATGAGCTTCTTTGCAGTGAACAAAATAAACACACAAACACAGTCTGGACTTTTTAATAATTCGCGATAATGTTCATTGTCATCGATTTCATCTGGTGTTGTGGCCCACACTCGATCATTTTGGTAATTAGGCCGACGTGTTACGTAAACAAAAAATTCATCGGAGACAGCTAAATGCATGAAATCATCCACATCCCAATCTTCAAGTTAATGGGCAAACCACATTCTGTTATCGATGTTAAGTTGAGTTTTTTTTGGCTTTAGAAATTCATGCCAAGGCTTTAAACCTTGCCTATGACGGTACAGTCGAATGATCTCACCACTAACGATCTTTCCTCTCAACACTTGATTCTCTCTAGAAAGTTTAGCACAGCTGTTTTTCCGCTTACGCGTACCGCTTTCAATGATGTCCTTTGTTTCCTGAGAGAGTGGCAAATTTGGGCGCCCAGATTTGGTTGTATCCATTTCACATTCATCCAAAGTTTTATTCCAATTTCTTTTGACGAAGTCCTCACTTCTTCGCAACTTTTTGGCAACACATGAACGTGTTATAAAGGTGGCTCCAGCATCACGAGCTTCCCGAAATGTTATTGCTCGTATGCGATCTATCACACGTTGCCTCTCCGAATCACCAATTAATTGAGAAGCCATTATATTATCACTTTATCAGCTACAGTAATTTTAATACCTGCAATAAATAAAGAATTTTATATATTTTTATAATCACTAAAAACTATTTCGATATAAGTAAACATGTAAGCTGCAAATGGGGGGGGCTAAGGTTTTTTGGAACCCCTTATAATAAGCAGCTGTCGTTACGACTGCCGCTAGGCATTGTGAAGAAGAGTTCACGATTGTAAAGCTCGGATCTGTAAGAATAAACCTTGAAAAAATTCTGAAAATAAAATTATGAAAAAAATTTAGAAATTTATACATTTTTAACACATATTAAACATGATAAACATAAATAAAAGTGTGTTTTTAAAAAATTTGTCCGATTTCATTGAAATAGATAGTTAATTCTGGGACATCCTATATAATATCGTAAACAGTTTTTTAATATCCATTTAATAGTACCGTAATGATCAAGCTATCACCTTATGGAAATAGTATTTATTAAGTATTTAATATTTATATATATTTTATTTTGAAGATAATAGCGCTCAGAGAAAAGTTTGGACAATTTTTCACCATGAATCTAAATGTACGCACGACGAACATTTCTTGCGCACACGGACTAAAAAAAATTAGAGGGAACATTGGTCGCCATGACCTTTTTCCGTCCGTATTTTCACCAGTTTCTTCGTACCATTTAATGGCACAAGCAACCGCATTCACAGAAACTTTTATTTTTTTTGCAATTTGCCTCAGTGATTGGTCCTCATCAATGTTCCCTCTAATTTTTTTAGTCCGTGTGCGCAAGAAATGTTCGTCGTGCGTACATTTAGATTCATGGTGAAAAATTGTCCAAACTTTTCTCTGAGCGCTATTATCTTCAAAATAAAATGTATATAAATATTAAATACTTAATAAATACTATTTCCATAAGGTGATAGCTTGATCATTACGGTACTATTAAATGGATATTAAAAAACTGTTTACGATATTATATATTCTTAAAAAAGAAAACATTTTATCCATTCTAAAAATATGAATAAAATAAAAAATAGTAAAATAAAATTCAACAAAATAAAGAAATAAAATAAAAATAACATTAATTGAAAATTACTATTTTAGTTATCATTTCTCAAAACAATTTTTAGCATTTAGCAATTTAAAATAGACTATCAAGATTAATACGTGATTTTATCCATTCACAAAATAGGAATAAAATAAAAAATAATAAAATTCAATAAAATAAAATATAACCAAAATAACATTAAATGAAAGTGCCTTTCATTTAAGTATGATTAAGATTTCTCCCTACGATCTTTAGCATTTGCCCATTCCAAATAAACTCTATGAAGATTAATACATCCGTCATCATTGAGGTAACTTTTAATTCGCATGAGCATGTCCAAATGAAGTCGGGCGGAAGGGATTAATACTTAAAAGAGCGACTATAGAGTATGTTGATACAAATGGTCAGACTTTGTGTGACGGTATATTTTTGAAATTACTTCATTTACTGTCGTGACTCATGATACGCTTGAGCCTGTGCGCATTTTATTTTGCTGTGTGCGCGGGTTCCACAACGCATGTGCGCGCGCACACGCGCACACCTTAGAGGGAACATTGGGTGTGACAGCCCTCCGGTCCCGAGTCGTGGGATTCTAGAGAAATTGGCTGCCAGTTGCTTTAGGTTCTCTCTCTCTCTTTCGGGAGGGCGGGTAAAGTATGTTGTACAATCCTGTTCCGTGGGTTACTAGGACCCCATCCCATCCCTACTCTGTCCTTTTAGCTTACATTAAGGATGTTCTCCTCTGACAAAAAAAAAATAAAATAAAATTCTTTTAGTATTAAGTCGTTTTCTCTTCTTTTACTATTAGGACCCTACTGCTACCTTATGCGTGGGAAGAGAGGCTTTGGAACCTCTACAAATAACACCATTTAACGCTCGTAGGTTGTGAGAGACTGGGATGGAGGGGTCCCAGGCGTAGGGGCGCCATGAATGGAATGTGGCTATTGCCCCGTTAAGCCCATTCCTAACGCGTAATGGCCTGACCAGCCCCCTGCGACCGTTCTTTGGTGACCAATTGATGGTGCTTGGCTGTACTGCTCTGAGGTGAGAGAGCTTTACTGCCCAGCTGGCTGCCAGGCCAGCGTAAAGTCTCGGGCGTAGGCTCTGGGTCTGGTGGGATATCCCTTGAACACTGGATTCTAAGAGTCTGGCCGCTTGTGAGTGACTAGTAAGACTTAGTAAGGGGCTGCATCTCGCTGTCGCTCCTGGCGGAAAATCCGTGACGCCTGCGTCGCGAGTGTTTGTCAGTTGGTAGCTGCGACACTTTTGGGACTGTCCGGCCCTGGGGAGACCTTTGGTCGGTGCGGCAGCAGCGAGAGGTGCAGTCTTCTGGAAGGGATGAACGTCACTTGCAAATAGGTGGATGCGTCTACGCGCGGGATGAATTCACCCCCCCCTCCTTTTTTATATACTGGTCAGAACGTTTTTGATAGTTTTCATTGATAGAATGCTTTATCTTATTCAGAGTATTCAGGAAAAAAAAAAAAGAGAAAATATGACAGGGCCAGCTAAATTGAAAGCAGAATGCTTTAAATGTAAAGTTAATCATTGGTACGTTGACTTCCCCGAAGGTAGTATCAGCGATATCACCTCCCTTAGTGTATGTTTGTTTTGTGGACAAGATCAAACTAAAAACACACCAGCAGATTTAAACTGTAAGATTAAGCATCTAGAACAAAGCGTGGCACGCTTGGAAAACACGGTGACTATTTCGGAAAATAGAACGGAGGAACAAGAATTCAAATTGGTCAAAAATAAAAGACCCTCCAAACCAAAACCAAAACATAAGGATTTGGAACCCATTACCATCAAAAATAAGTTTCACTTACTTGCTGATGAGGAGGATTAATCCTTTTTAATTGGGGATTCTATGGTAAGGAATCAAGGGGACTTTTTCGGAGCAAGACGCGTGACCAAGAGAAAACTCCGGTATTTTCCGGGTGCCACAAGCCAGATAATTAATAGGGAATTAGGCAAAATTAATATCAAGAATAAGAGTTGCCCTATCATTGTCCATGTTGGTGGCAATGACGTTTTTCTGGGAGGGACAAGAGGGCAAACAGAGTCCATTATAAAAGAATTCAAGAACCTAACTGACAAGGTTAGGGATAGGACAGACATGGGTATGGTCGTAGGAATTCTCCCTCGAATGCGTGCTAGTGACTATACTCTAAGTAAAGCCACTGACATAAATAAAAGAGTTAAACGCATGTGTGATGAAAAAGGCCTAAAGTTTGTCGATATTTTGCCTACATTCTACGGAAAAGGGGAATACTTTGGTTCGGACGGGATGCATTTTAACCAGAAGGGGAAAAAGAAGTTTGGTGATTTACTGAACATTAATTTGTATAATCTTTTTAAAGTAGGACCCCCCAAACCAGCAATTGATCCTGCTCCCCAAACAGTTAAACCTACTCCCCCAGCAGTCGGTCCTCCTCCCCCAGCAGTTAGTCCTCCTCCCCCAGCGGTTAGTCCTCCTCCCCCAGCGGTTAGTCCCCCTACCCCAGCGGTTAGTCCCCTCCAACAGCGGTTAGTCCCCCTCCAACAGCGGTTAGTCCCCCTCCAACAGCGGTTAGTCCCCCTCCAACAGCAGCGTTATTTTACACATAAAAGCACGCTCAGATATATAAACGTTCTCGATTCACTGGCTTCATCCTACAACCGCTCACACCACCGTACGATCGGTACAACGCCTAACGATGTTTTAGAAAGAGGCAGGCGTCCGAGAAGTGATGGACCACCACCACCACCACCACAATCTGTGCGTTTCAAAATCAATGATTATGTAAGGTTGACACGTTCGGGAAATAACTTCGCGAAGGGTTTTGAGCAAGGATGGACACGCGAGATTTTTAAAGTTAGGGCTATGAGGCCTAAAGGCGAGATAATGATGTATTACGTTGAAGATTTGAATGGGGAAGAAATCTCGGTTTATTTTTAACCGCGAGGAACTTCAGAAAGTGGCATTTAATTTAGGAAAAATGTGTTCAAAATTGAGAAAATTTTAGCAACCAAAGGTACAGAAAAATGTACCTGGTGAAGTGGCTAGGTTACCCGAAAAGCTTCAATACCTATATAAAAGCTGATGCAGTCATGAAGCTTAATTAGTATGCAGCATAGCCCCCAACCATTTCTACGTCACGCTCCCATCCTCATCATCCCTGTCTGAACATCCGAACAACACACTAGCCAATTTTGTAACAGAACTCCATGGTCCCATTGAATTGGGTCATGATTCGTATGAGGTGGGGATATGTGGAATTCAGCTGGATACCGTCTTTTTAAATATTGAATATAAAGATGACGTTTTTACAATTCTTAGAAACTGTGATGAGTGTGCAAAAGCCGGCGGGGTAACTCGGGATGAAACTATACGTATCGCCCGGACTAAGGTCGCACAGTTTTTCAGTACAGCTGTGACACTAGGACCGGGGCGTTATGGCTCGGTTGACGATGTTGTGAGACTTAAACATATGTTTAAAAAACTCACACCTTACGAATGATTTAATATACGAATTCGTAAACAGAGGAGGCACTGCACATACTCTAATGCTAAAATCAAAGGCTAACAGAAATCTTAAAGACGGAAGAGTGTTCAAAATTATAACCGAGGGGCGTTATCGAGCAGCCTTCCAAAGAGACACCTTTCACGAGGCACCGGATGACTTGTCCAACTTAGTGTATCAGCTGAAGATGGAGAAATTGGATGTAAGCTCTCAGCCTCCAGACATGTGCTATATTTACAGCAATATAGCGGAACACCAATTTGTTGGGGATACCCAGGCACGACTGCTGCGCGTAGCGCACATTCCCAACCATAGAGGACGGAGCTTGAGTATTACATATGACAGACCCCATTATGTGATTGTCTCAACTAATCTAATAACTAATATCTCAATATATATAAGAACGATTGAGGGTAAAAATTTCCCATTCGGCGACGGGAGCTTAACAGTGAAGCTACACTTTCGGCGCACTGAGTTATAATGTTCAGGAAACCATTCACGGTATACCGAGGGGTGAGATACCAGCGTGGTAGTGGACTTGGTTCCATTTTTTCATCAATACTGCGCACAGCTGTACCACTACTGAAGAGGGGGGCTAGGTACCTTGGTAGGAAGGAGGAAGGCTTTACAAACAGGTTTTAACGCAGCAGAGGAAATGCTCGCGGGAACTAAGCCTAAAGAAGCTCTAAAAAAACATTTAAAACGTACGCGGGATGAAATGATCAAAGATGCGAAGAGGAAAATGCGTGGCGGAGGAAGAAGAGAATTGATAGGAAGAAGGGGGTACCAACACGTGGTGTAAAGAAGAGAAGTTAGGAAGAAGAAAGGGTCACGTGGTATTAAACGTAAAAGGGTGCCAAAAAGGAAGTGTTCTAAGCGTACGAAACCTGTGACAGATCATTTTTTTAACTGATATAAACTGAGGATACTACTCTCACGGTTCATAGATTGACTGATACTCGTCGGGGGAGGTGGCACTGTTTCTAACTCACCATGGCACGTTTCATTCATCCTTGCAGTTCACAGTGCTGTAAATCGGAGCTATCCCTCTTTGAGATGCCTCCAACTCAAGTTTCTATTGAGCACTGACTTTATTACAATTAACCCTTTAAACACAATTAGTTCTCCCAGTGCACCTATAAAATTCGTGATACCCAGTTCAGGCCCTTACTTTTTTGATCCGGGCTGTATGGACATGTATACTAAACTACGCATAGCTCATTCTGATGGAACGGACTGCAATGATAATTATGTTGCATATCCTGAAACAAACTTTCTGCACACCATATTCAGCCAGTGTGACGTATATTTAAATCAGACTAACATCTCAGCAGGCACGGGGTACTACCACCTACGAGCATATCTGGAAAATGTCCTCAACTTTTCAAAAGAAGCGAAGGACACCTTTTTATCCACCGAGGGGTATTACCACACTAAAGATGAGGGAGGTATAAAGGATAAATTTAAAAATTCTAAAAAAAAAGATATATGAATGTTTTGGACGCCTGCACACGGACTTTACATTCCAGGAGAAGTTGCTTATGAACGGGGTAGATTTGAAATTGAAACTTACCCGCACGAGCCCTGAGATCTGTATAAATCTGGGCGCTGACCAAGAAGAAGGCGCGAAACCTGTTGTAATCCACAATCATGGAAGCATATTTGCGTATACGCCGAGTGAAACTAAGTTCCGCGAAACATATAGAAATCGAGACAGAGCTGGTACACGCCACAGTGAAATACCCAATTAACAGGGTACAGATCAAAATGTATTCGATTCCTACAGGATTGGCAGCGAAGCAGCTAGAAAACATCGCTCTTGGCGTTCTACCTAAAAGGATATTAATAGGGCTGCAAGACCATGTCTCGACAAATGGAAATTATAAAAAGAGTGTATTGAAATTCGAGAATTTTGGGCTTAAAAATATTACTTTATATGTCAATGGCGTCGCACTGGGTGGGACTTTGAATATGGATTACTCATCAGATGCCGTATTCCCGCTCTGTGCGAGAGCTTATAGCAGTTTGGCCCATAACACAGGAGCATGTGATGAGCTCGGTTTCGGAATAACGCAGAAAGAATGTGTGGAACAGTTTAATATTTACTCATTCGATCTTACGCCTGACTTAACCGGGGGCGTAAATACGCATTTAAACGCCCAGCAGACTGGGACCGTGTCATTGAGATTGGAGTTGGCTAAAGCTATAGACACGCCTTTAAGTGCACTCGTGTATCTAGAAACACAGGCCCTAATAGAACTGCACCGTTTCCGTAACATAAGCACAGATTTTTAAAATGGATGCAAATGCCCTCCAGAGAGGGATGAAAAGTGACTGTTTCCCGTGTTCCAAATTTATCGGGGATTTTGCAAAGAATGAAATAATGAAGCCACCTAGCACGAGAAACTGGCACGGGGCCATCGTTAACACCGACATTGCGGGTGGCGATGGAATTCACTGGTTTGCGATTTATTTTAAAACTAAGGAAAGAGTATATTACTTCGATTCACTTGGGCTCTCCCCATGGCATAACTCGACAATCGTAAATTTTATCGCGCAATTACGTGTGCCTGAGATAATTTGGACCCCATATCAGTTTCAATGCTTTTATACTGAACCATGTGGTTTGTATTGTATCTTGTTTCTCTTACACATGTCGCGTGGGAAGGGATTTGTAAATTTTTTAAATTTATTCGATTTGTGTGACACAAATATGAACGATAAATATGTATGCAGACAGATAAAAAAAATTCCCACATGTTGCAACCCCCTGTAATTTGTAAGCTCTATATTGTGTAAATCTGTATATACATTTGTGACAATAAAGAACTGGGAGCTGCCCCTTTTTGTACATATTTAATAAATGAAAATAATGTGTATTGTTAATATCCTAAAAAGCACTTACATAATCTCTGCGATGACGGCGCATTCGGATGAGCTGTTGTGCGACAACAACATGACATCTGATTCGCAGCGTGTTGTGGATACCACTTCGTTCGCCACCCTTTCTCCAAAAGTTTTTATAATTTCTTCTAACTCCGTTTCGCTCCTGTAAAATAAAGAGAAAACTATTTTTAAAAACGAATGCACTTCTTAAAAGTGAATTCGTTTCTAAAAACCTACCATATATATATACGGAAATAGTGATGAAAGATGTAGAGAATAACTGAAAATGCTTTGCAATTATGGCTTCTTTATAAGATAACACTGATTGAAACGTTAGGTTATATTATAAACGAGAAAAGAGCCGGTTAAATCAATGAGCATAATTTACCGTGTAGAAAAGTCTACCTACTTTTAAAATACTATACGGGTCAAAACACTCACATTAGTTCGTCTGCAAATTCGGGATCGCTGGGTGGGGTGCTAGGCGAAGCACTCGCCCTCCTTTCGCCGAAAGTGTTTATAACACGGTCTAACTCCGTGGCGGTCCTGTAATTAAAATAAATGTCATGGATTTCAATGCAGTAACTCGTTTTGTTCTCTAACATCAGCGTTATTTAAACGGGGAAAAAATAGTGTTATTCAATGCTAATAAATGAGATTTGTTTGCGTTGAGACACTGTCTGCGGTTAAGCTAAGTTATTTCACTTTGCAGTATCACGGTGTTTTATAAATTAAAATAAAGCTAGGTTAGGTTAACGACAGATTGAAAGCGTAAACAGATATAACGATGAAGGAGTGTGCGCACGAATTGTGTGTGTGTGTGTGGTGTGTGTGTGTGTGTGTGTGTATATATACACGAGTCATTAGGCAATGACTAAGCACATTATTCAAAACGTATGCAAAGCTTAAAAGTTTTGGGTAGTTTTTTTTAAAAACAAACTATCTGCAGAGCGTCCTATAATTTTTAAAAAACAAACAGATATAATGACTAGGTTAGGTTAGGTTAACATCAAATTGGTAGTGTAAGCAAATATAGCGACGAAGGAGAGTGTCCACGATATATATATATATATATGTGAGTATCTCTAATTTGCTATGGGTAAACGAGAAACAAACAAAATGCGGTGGGCATAATTTTACGCTGTAGAAAATCACTGAACAAAGTTGGGTTTAAACTCTATAAAATTTAAAACTGCCGAGAGAAGCACAAATAAAACATATATATATATATATATATAGGGTGAACCAAATGTAGGTGGACAGTAAATGATAACGTTTATTTTGAGAATACATATTTAATTTTTTTGTATACTATAATACAAATTAAAATTTAAATAAATTTAGTTATAATATTTAATATAATATAACACAAACACCATAGTTATAATGAACACCATAGTTATAATATAATATAACACAAACCGTATTCAACCTACTGTCCACCTACTTTTGGTTCACCGTGTATGAATAAAGGCCGAACTTCTGTGCAGATAATAGTTCACTTCGCGTTATTATGTTTTTTTATAAATTAAAATAAAGCTAGGTTAGGTTAACGACAGATTGGAAGCGTATACAGATATAACGACGAAGGAGTGTGCCCACGATGTGTGTGTGTGTGTGTGATATATACATATATATATACATACGAGTCATTAGGCAATGACTAAGCACATTATTCAATACGTTTGCAAATCTTAAAAGTTTTGAGTATTTTTTTAAAAACAAACTATCTGCAGAGCGTCCTATAATTTTTAAAAAACAAACAGATATAACGACTAGGTTAACATCAAATTGGTCTAAAATCCTACCATACCATACCATACCATACCATACCATATATATATATATATATATATATATACGGAAATAGTGATGAAAGATGTAGAGAATAACTGAAAATGCTTTGCAATTATGGCTTGTTTATAAGATAACACTGATTGAAACGTTAGGTTATATTATAAACGAGAAACATTACTCACATTTTAGTAAGGGCTTCGTTGATTGTTTCATTGACAGTTTCGTACCCTTCGGCGATGCTCTGAGACGAGAAAAGTTCGCGATTATTTGTGACACTAAAAAGATACACTGCTGCATGACTGCCGTGATCTCCTTCAAAAAACAGCTCGGGAGAGTTAGAGAGATCCTCCATTGTTGCGGGATTCGATAGCCGGAGAAACTGGAGCTACGCGGCGGAATGCCCCATTTATAAGGGGCATATGATACCGTCCCACAAGCGGGGTCCATAGTTTCCTATTGGGTCGCTGCGAGAATTGGGGCGGAGTTTAGGACTTGGTCAAGCATTTTCAACCAACCCGAGAGCAGCGCTCCCTTTTCACGAGCAGTGAATGGGAGGAGCCACGAAGGGTAGGGCGTGGTTTAGGCATTTGCATATTCAAAAACGAGAACATTCTGGTTTACAGGTTTACCGCGCGGTCATTGGCAGATAGCCAACAGGTCTGGATGGAGTATCATACCCTTTTGTCGGATTTACCAGTACATTCACGTATTCCTGAATTTCGAAAAGTTTTTTTTTTTAGATTTGCTCTCAGAGACACCTGCTTATTGTGATGGGTGGCGCATCATACCTTTTTGACGGGCAGAACAAAGCTTTGTCCTTATTTGCCGATATAAAACGTGCCTTTTCCCAGTTGGCAAAAGCATTTGTAAAAATGTTAACAATTAAACCGTGTGTGTATATATATATATATATATATATGTGTGTGTGTGTGTGTGTGTGTATTGTTTGAACAGTGTCGAGATATACGGTTCTATTGTTTCCCCATCTCGGCTTATCTTCGGGAAGGAAATGTGTTTACAAGTTTCCAGAATTTTTATTGTTCTCTGCCCTTCTGGTATAATTCAATTTGAAATATTTTTCTCTATTTTTCTGTGTTGTATTGTGTGTGTTGCGAACGCTATCAGCCATGCGGCTCATTTGTGGTTGAAGGTTCGTGATCTTCGAACTGAAAACATAACACGTATTGTGTGATAGACTAAATTTGGTTTTAAAAATAGCATAAATAACAAATTTTATTCTGTTGAGAACTCCTACATATATATATATATTATATATATATATATTATATATATATATATATATACTGAAAGCTTGTGCATAAAATGAAACCCTTTACCTGGAATATTCTTTTGTTAGACAGATAGAAACAGTTTTTTTCATCAGTGACCCTTAATTTAATTTGTAGATGCACCACAAATATAATATTAACTTCCTGCCCCTTCCAAAACATCCGTATATCTTTTTTTTTAGAATTTTAAAATTTATTCTTTAATTGCAAGAATACCGCAGGATAGAGTTAAAACAAATATTATTAAATACGATTAAGTATATATATATAATGAATCAGAGCCCGCAAATAAATCTAAAAAAGAGTGCAGTTTATTTTATTTTTTAATTATAATGGCTTTTCTACAAATACGTGAGTTTGGTTGTTTGTAAGATATATTATCTCGCAGAAATACTTAACTTTAGTTTGTAGAAAATATAGACATATATATATAATATATGTATAATTATATATATATATAAACATATATATATATATTATATTATATATATATATATATATATATTAGGGTGTCTCTTATTGGGTAGTCAAAAATTGAAATGTTGAATTATTTTATCTGCGCCCCCTAAAATAGTTCCATTTAGCATAAAAACTAAAACTTGAAAGTTTGACACAAATTGGCTCATATTTAGGGGTCGCCCCCGGCTAATAAAAATGGTGACCATGGCATAATAGCTCCTGACATATGATTATGCTCATTATACACATAATTCCTTCCTTTTTTTTTAGTTTGATTCGTTTTTATAAGTATAGGCCTTCTTATTTATCATTGATCCTTTTCTAACCTATCCTTGATGTTGTTATAATCCATCCTTTGGTCCTCAATCCTTCTTTATCCCAATCCTTTTTCTCCTATCCAAAATCCTTCCTGGCTCTTTTTTTATATACAATCAGCAATGAAGCATTGCTACAAAAAAAAACCATTAGTTTATTATATAGAGATAAATTCAAAATGCCAGTGCTATTTACATACTTTAATTACTTTAATTAGCATTATTTCCTTATACAACATTTATTTAATATACAATGATTATACAATATGGTGTATTTTAAGGTGCGACCTCATTGATGGTTATTTTTTGAGAAGAACAGTTTTTGATGGAACTGGGTGACTCTGGCGGTGTTTTGCAACAATTTGGAGCAGGAACTGGAGCTGCTCTTCCCCCACTGTCAATTTCTTATTCAGCTCTTGAACTAAAGCTACTGCACGTTCTGCCCGGTCATTTACAACAGATAGAGCTGCAACAATAGCTCTGGCCCTTAAATATTCACAGTTGGATGTCCAAGTGCTGGGTGCCTTGTTCAGAAATCCTTCTGGCAAATTCAGCTTAGTAAAGAATTCTCTAGTATTTCTTGTAACAAGTTGGTGTAGTCCTTCACCAGAGCAGAAGGTCGATTCAGGAATCCGAGGACGCTTGGGTGGTCTATCAGTGGACTCATCTTCTAATGCCTTTACCATGCGTTTCTTTACATCTGTAGTAATTCGCTCATCAAAGAAAGCAAGACCAACTGCTTCTTCAGACAGGTACCATAAGTGGTTAGAGAGCTTTTTTTTAGTTGCATCAGAAATCTTTTTGTTAGGATAATTAATCAATGACCTCATAAGGAGCCAGTCATTAAATGGGGTTTCAATAGGGAGTGAGGATGTTGTCCAAGCCTTCATATAGATGAGAACAGAAAAAAGGGAAAGATCTCGAATTCCTCGTTCTTCAGTCTTAGTCATCTTGAACTGGTTTCGAAAAAGCCACATCTTGATAGAATAGAGCGCTTTGGACATCCAGCGAGCTCGATGCATGGCACCTGGTGCACGAAACTTGATGCCTTTATTGGGGACACCTCCAAGAAAGATGATGGACAGATCCAAAAGTTCTTGATAGTCATCCCGTAGCATAGGTGCCTGGGATCTAGCAAACTGAATTAGTTCAGTTTTAGACTGGATAATTGCTTCTTTAGTAATCGTGTCTGTCTCACCTGTTTGGAACTGGCTTTGATCAACAGAAGTCCAATTGTCACGAAAACGCTTAAAGATCAATATCTCTGGACCAGTTGATGTAGATCCCAATGTTGCTTCAAATGCAGCTCCCAACAATAAATCTAAAACATGGTGTCTACAAGGCAAGTACAAAACATCATGTCCCAATTTTGCTTCGATGAGAGCACAGGCTCCACTATATTGACCCGTGTTTGAAGCTGTTGTATCGAAACAAATTGCTTTTACTCTCTCTGTAATTCCCCATTCATTCAGGCAGTTAAAGACGGCTTCAGCTTGTGCTTCTCCAGTTGAGTTTGGGATTTGGGGACACCAAGCAGCTGTTCAACACCAGGTCCTGACACAAGTACTGGGAGACGATCAATGTGCTTGTGCGAGGTGAGGTCCTCCATCATCTTGCCATCCCAGTGGACTGTCATAGAACATTCTCCATGGAAATGCTCCTTAAGTTCTTTAGCATGACGAGCTCGGTTCTTATTTCGAAGGCGATGGATAGAATGTTGGTTTATGTTGTAATCTGAAGCGTCCAAACCAAAGCTTTTAGCTGCCTCTGCGAGGATAAATGTTGCCTTTCTAGAGGAAATTTGTGTACGATCCAGGGCAGCAGACATCTGAATAGTCATGATGTTTTTCATGCCTCGTTTTTTCTTAGATTTTGGTAAAGCACAAGCTCCTTTGGGCTCCTCCTCCTCATTCTCACTTTCATCAGTGTTGCTGGAAGATGTGGAAGAAGCCAGTACAACTTGACTAGTAGACGCCTCCATCAAAGATTCTGACTTTCTTTTTCTCTCTGCCTCAGCTTCCAACCGTTTGACTGCATTTTTTGTGCGGTGAAGATGTACAGTGTCCACACCACCGATTGAGCCAGGACGACCTTTTTGTCTTTGCAGTTGAAGGAACTCCCAGTCCTCACGATTCTTGATCAGCTTCTCAGCGTCTCCATGGGCGATGTCAAAGAGATCTTCCAATCGCTCTACAAAATCAGCCTCCTTGGTTTTATGGCTCTGGCTTGTTCTGGAAGCATGCTTCTTTAAGCAAGTCCATTCGTTAAAGAAATTCTCTAACTTCTTCATGGCACGAGGTTCCTGCTGAGTAGGAATATTGGCCTTATCCCAGATAACTATTGTGGCTCGAATAGATTGACGCAGAGCATCGCGGATTGTCATGTTTTTCTCTCTGTGGAGGTGCATAAAATAACCAAAAGCTTGCCTATATGGGGGCAGCTTTGAGCCTTTAATATCATCTACTGTAGATCCGAGCAAATAGAATGGTCTTCTTGTATTCATCTGCAAAATAAGAAAACAAAATATTAATGTAGTGTTATGGTTTTGTAGAGCAGGGCTAAATCACTGTTTTGACTTTTTTAAATTACAAAAAAAAAAAAAATTTGGTAGACATAACAAAGTTAATTTGGTCTATTTTATAAATCTAACGTATTTTTCTCAATTATTATTCCTATTATTTTTTAATCTAAGAAACAAGGAATAAATATTTTTGTAGTAGAAATTTATATTTTGCTATTTTATTGGAAATAGAAACAGTGGCGTCACTAGGGTTGGTGTCACCCAGTGCGGTAACTCATGGTGTCCCCCCCATGGACCTCCTCCCGTACCAGACCATACAGAATCCTTAGTAATGTTTTTTGTACTAATGTTACTCGTAAATCGTAATTCCCGTATATCACTGAATGTAATGGCAATAGTAGTGACATAAACAACTAGCAAAATTAAAATTACTCCTTTAAATTACAATATCATACGCACAGCCTAAATGTATTTACATTTACATAGTTTCATGTGGTTAAAGTGAAAATTCGGTAAGAAAACAATAGAATTCGAAGTAAAAACGTTTAAGAACTACATCAAAATTATGTTCATTTTAACGTTAAACTTTACCGTTACATGAGATACATTAATGGATTAGGTTTGCATAATCAATAACGGCCCAAATAATGTAGAAGTTGTAGACAAATGCATATGGAAATATACTCATAAATTTGAGGCTGCAACATCATAAAGACAGAGGCTGCAACAACTGAGCGGAAGCCTTTTTTTATTTTTCTCCTTCTTTTCCTTTAATTACTACTTCATTCTCAAAAAAGTTATTGATATAGGTTCACAAATACTAATTACCACAATATTGTAGCTAAAACAACAGAAAATTTGACAAAATCAGCGACTATAAAAACACCAGCAGCAACGAAAACAACAGCGCGTGCTTGTAGAGCGTGCAGACGAAACCACGTGATTCGAAGCGTCATTGTAATTGGGTAATAATGACAGCTCTGACCGGAGCGCATTAGAAGGTTCAAAAAGTAAATTAGCATAGAGTTTTAGCCTTGTAGGTATATTGATACATGTAAGCTGGGCTTACGAAAAATGTTTTTGTTGTTATAACTAACTACAGGGATATTTTTATAAAAAATAATAAATTTCTGCTCAAACACTGCACAAAAACCCCCCGCACCCCTCTAGTGACGCCACTGATAGAAACACAGATCATGAAACACATGTCAGGTAAAATTTCCATTGAACTAAATTAAATTCTTTGTGACAAATAGCAACATTGTTTAAAACTTCATAATATGTGTATAAGAGCATAAATTCTAATTTTTTCATTAAATTCATTAAATTTTTTTCAAACACTAATAACAAAATCAGTATAAATAATTGTGAAAAATATAAATAACATAGTTTATTATCTGATAATAGCAAAAAAGAAGTATAGTGATACACAGTTACACACCTTTTACTTATGACAGCAGAACACTGAATGATGACAAATAAACAATTGCAACATAATCTGGAGCATTCTTGATGAAACATGTTTAAACAGGTTGATCTTGTCTTATCAAGCAATATTTTCAGCTACAAACTTGACAATTATCTCTAATATATTCATTTAATTGAATTCATCATAAATATGATGATTAATTAATTAAAAACATATGTTTAGTATACTTGACAACTGCTAGTAATTTCAAATATTAATTGCATAAATAATAGCTATATTTTATGAACTTTAATAAGCGGGGGCGACCTCTAAAAATTGTTCAATCCAAAAACATTTTATATGTGATTTTTTTCAACCAATGGAACTGGGAGGGGGCGCAACCTAAAAAATCAACACTTCGAAAATAAGAGACACCCTAATATATTATATATATATATATATATATATAATATATATACAGGGTGTTTGAAAACTTTCTGTACAAATTGTAATGGGGGATAGGCAACACCAAGACAAACCCTTTTCGTCTATAAGTGTATGACCGCTGACGTCACCATTCGGCGCCGCTGCAATTGGCTAAAAGGTGAAGTGGGCTAGACTCGCGCTTGCCGCGGGCATTCTTAAATCGGACGTAGTACGCGTAACATGGAGCGCTTCACGACTGCTGAGATGGCTGACATGCATATGGTGTATGGGGGTGCCAATGGAAACGGAAGAGCTGCTGTGAGGTTGTACCGACAGCGCTTCCCAAACAGACGTGTGCCAAACCGCCAAACGTTTGCGCATTTGCATCGGCGACTGCGAGAACCTGGAACATTCCATGCAAACATGCATGACACTGGTCGGGAGAGAAACGTGCGCACTCCTGACATGGAAGAAGAAATCCTACGGCGATTTGAGGACAATCCAAGCGAAAGCACGCGAGGTGTTGCACGTATTCTCGGTGTGAACCACGACCTAGTCTGGAGAGTGTTGCACGAGCAGCAGTTACATCCGTTTCATCGTCAGAGAGTCCAGGCATTACAACCTCGGGATTACCCTCTTCGTGTGGAATTCGCACGCTGGTTTCTGCAGCAGACAGCGGTGCAGCCTAATTTTCCGGCTTATGTGCTGTTCCAGATGAGGCCTGTTTCACACGTGAGGGTGTGTTTAACATGCACAATTCTCACGTGTGGGCGCACGCAAATCCACATGCTACACGGGTGCATGCTCATCAAGAACGGTTCGCCGTCAATGTTTGGGCGGGTATCGTGCATGGCAAGTTGATTGGGCCGTACCTGCTGCCTGCCCGACTCGACGGGCGGGTTTATCGGATATTTCTTGAAGAAACGTTGCCGGAACTGCTGGAAGATGTTCCCGTGTCTATTCGTAGACGAATGTGGTTTCAACACGACGGGGCCCCAGCACACTCCAGCAACGATGTGCGGGATTTTCTGAACGCCACTTTTGGGGACCGATGGATAGGCCGGGGTGGGCCCGTAGCCTGGCCACCGAGATCGCCCGATTTAACATGCCTCGATTTCTTCCTGTGGAGACACATGAAGAACCTCGTGTACGAGACTCCCATTTACTCAGAAGAAGACCTCGTAGCAAGAATCGCTGTCGCCGCTGGAACTGTTCCCGAAATGCCGGGAATCTTTCGACGTGTACGTCGGTCAATGTTTCGACGCTGTCGGGCATGCATTGATGCTATCGGTCGCAACATTCAGCACCTTCTTTAAATAAACATGCCTTCTTTAAATAAACATGTTACGCGTACTACGTCCGATTTAAGAATGCTCGCAGCAAGCGCGAGTCTAGCCCACTTCACCTTTTAGCCAATTGCAGCGGCGCCCTCTCGCGCCGAATGGTGACGTCAGCGGACATACACTTATAGACGAAAAGGGTTTGTCTTCGTGTTGCCTATCCCCCATTACAATTTGTACAGAAAGTTTTCAAACACCCTGTATATATATATATATATAATATATAATATATATATATATATATATATATATATATATATATATATATATATATATATATATATATATATATATATAACAAATTAAATAAATTTTAAAATGAATAAATCTTTAGCAAGTATATATATATATATATATATATATATATATATATATATATATATAGTGTGCTAATACTTTGTATCGTATTGAAGCAACGGTGTTTTATCTAATTCAGATTGAATGTATTTCTTTTAAAATAATTAGTTCTCTTTATCGCCCCGTTTGGAATGATTATATAATTTCAAATCTATTATTATTTATTTTGGGGCAGCTGATCCACATTAACTGTTTATTTAATAATAAATATCATAATATATATATATATGCCTTGTGCGACCCCGGTTAACATTTCATTTCATAATATAAATAAACGGTGTAATGAATTCTTCTCTATTACGGGTGATTTTGCGTAACGCCGCTTCACTGATTCCTTGTACACAATAATATATTTCATTTGGTTGGATAATTGTATGGTTCAGCAGGGTGGTACTTGTCTGAGGTGTACGGCCTAGCAACAGAACTGACCTAGTCTGGGGTGGGTGCCCGGATCCATTTAGCATACTGTAACACTTAGCTTGAGGCACTGGCAGCCACTGTCGCGTGCCCGGATCTAATTAACATACTGTGGCACTTAGCTTGAGGAACTGGCTGCCTAAGCCAACTGGCGGCCTAAGTCAACTGGCTGCTTAGGGGCACTATAAGAGGAGGGTATTTGCGCCGCGGATAGATATGAGCTCGGTAGTCCGCCGAGTAAAGACCTCCTCTTTCTCTCTTGCTATCTCTTTCTGCTCCTTTGGGGGTCGAGGAAACCCCTTCCTCCCCAAAGAGGCGCTCTTAGGATAGGTATGCCCCTTTGGGGGGTGAGTAAACCCCTTCCTCCTCAAAGAGGCGCCCTTAGGTTAGGTATGCCCCTTTGGGGGGTTCAGCTTGGGGTTAACTCCGCCTCCAAGTTGTATACCCCTTGCAATCCCATTTTGGGGTTGGCAACAGAGGCCGGTACTCTCTCTCTCTCTCTCTGCCCCTTTGTGGGGAATTATTATTTTTTTGCAACAAATGGGGTGGCACTCTTGCAACAAAGGGGGTGGGGTGGCAATCTTGCAACAAAGGGGTTTGGGGTGTGTGGCACTCTTGCAACAAAAGGGTGTGTGGCACTCTTGCAACATTACGTAATATTTGGCAATTGCATTGCACTCGTCCATTTTGACACTATACTACTGTAGGTTCCCCAACCTTTTTAACAAGAAAGCTATCCTCGAGAAAATTAACTAAACGATTGCCTTTCGTGTCACCCTGCATTGTATCGTAATTCACGTTGGGGCAATTAAAGTCACCCATAACTAAGGCCTGCTCACTACCTATTATTCTCTTTAGTTCACGATATAACGTTTCGTCCTTATCAGCTGTTTGATTAGGGGGCCTATATATAACCGCAACAACAAGTTTGAAATCGTTCAATTTAAGTTCTGCTATAGTCGAATCTATCGGTTCTGGAATTGTGTGCTTTACTTCTATAACGTTCTCAATATTATCTTTGATATACAACATAACGCCGCCTCCTCGCCTACCTATTCTGTTTTTAACAAAAAGTCTATAACTTCTACTTTGATACTCCCCTACAAAGTCACGAGTTTCAGTGCTAAGCCATGATTCATTTATCGCAATTAAATCATAGTCTTTACAAGCAACTAAAGAAAAAAAATAGTTTATTTTATTTCATAAGCTACGAGCATTTAAGGATAGAACCTTCAAATTGTTTGTAATTATGATACCTTCGTGAGCGCAAGGGAAATTTGAGGAAATTACGCCGGGACCGTTCGAGTTACGGCAGCCTGAAAAGAAGAGACAGTATTATAAAAAAGTCTTCCTAAACGCGCAGCTCCAACGTCATTAAGATGAAGTCCATCTCCGAGGAACAAGTCCCTCCTGCCGTAGAAACTGTTACAAAAAGTCGAAAAATGCACTCCTTCCTGTTGGCAAAGAGACTTTAGGTTATTGTTGATATAGGTCGCCTTGCTGTAGAAATCGCTACGTTGGATAATTCGAGGAAGTATACCTGTTAAAACAATCTCTTTAGTTTTTTCCTTTAGTCGCTCTAGTAAGTCCCTGTACCTAGCCAGCAGTTCTTCCGATCTAGAATTTAAAACGTTATATTAGTACCGACATGAATAACATAAGTGGTGTCCTCAGAGGTTCCGTCTGTAAAATGGTCAACACTATTAGTTATATCCTCCACCATTGCACTAGGGTAGCAGTAACGGCGCCTACGACGAAGGTTTCTCCCACAGAATCCCTCGAGCTGCCCTTGAACAATGGAATCGCCAACGAGTTGTATTTCCGGTTCATCAGCATCTTCGAAACCTAAAACAGAAAACTTATTGTTTGTTATTACTGGTAGACAAGACGTAGGTATTCTCAATGCAGCTCCATTACGCACTTGAACTAGGGGAAGAGAGAGGGCTATTAGTACTATTTATATTATTAGTAGAAACCGAGGCAGTAGGAGTATTAACTGAAGTCTCAAGGGATTCTAATTTTGCCGTCAGAAACATCACCCTTTCTTCAAGCCTCACTCTGGCCTCCCTCTCACGTTCTAACTCGTTCCTCAGCACTTCCATGCTTGAGCACCACCTACAAGCTAACTGTTCATTATTATTAGCCAAAGTAAATGCGTAAGCGGCAAATTTCCCTTCAGAGCGACTTGACGGGGGTGCCATACTATTAATTATTTAAAAAAAGAACAAAAAGCGAGCGTTAGGAAATTAATGAATTAAAATCCGCAAAATGTTCTTGAAACGCAGAAACAGGTTCTTTTAACACAAATTTATACTAAATGAATATATACTTAATTACACTACCGACGAAGGCTCTGTAAAAGAAAAAGCATTAATAAAACTTTTCTGTCCGTTATTCGACCGACTTTTTTCTTTCCTTTTTTACTTTTTCTCACGGTGGGTGACCACACCCTATTTGATCCACATAACAAGGGAAAATGAACCTTATGAAACCTCGTTTTCTAATAGATTTGAAAAACAAACACGGTAAACAAGGGAAATTAAACCTTATGAAACCTCGTTTTCTAATAGATTCGAAAAACAAACAAGACAAGCCACGTGCACTAGCCCTGGTTTAATCAAATAATATAGTAATGAATAAAGTCAATAAATGAAATATATTCGTTAATGAATGATTAGTAACACGAAGTAATTTAGTTAATAATGCACCAAACACTATTTTTCTAAAGACACTTTAACGAAAACTACTTATTCAATTGGTAACACTGGACACTCGATAAAACACGTCTGTTCACTGTATGTATATATATATATATACTGTGTGTATATATCATGACTGTGTATATATCATGACACGACACAAATTCATAAGTACAAACATGGGAACAATTTACCAAAAGCAAAGTCTAAGTTTTAGATTCATCAAAATAGCCTCCTCTAACAGCAATTACAGCAGAACAAATTCGAGGCATGCTTTCAACAAGAGAAAGAAGATAGTCTGGTGAAAGATGTTGCCAGCACTCTTGTAAGAGTTCCCAGAGCTTCTGAGCACTGGATGGCTGCTTAGCTTTCACTCGTCGATCCAGTTCATCCCACACTAGCTCGATGGGGTTCAGATCCGGGGAATGTGCTGGCCATTCCATAACTGCGAGCTGACGTTGCCGTTCTTTCTGCTTCAGGTAATTTTGACACAGCTTGGAAGTGTGTTTAGGATCGTTGTCTTGCTGCACTATGAACTGTTGGGCAACTAGTCGCAGTCCAGATGGGATGGCATGGCGCTGTAAAATGCTGTGATAGCCACATTAGTTCAGTATTCCAGTGACTTTGTGGAGATCTCCAACTTGCTCCCCTGCAAAACATTCCAAGACCATCACACTTTCTCCAACGTGCTTCACTCTTGGTACAACACACTGCTGTGTCATTCTTTCACTCGCTCTGCGCCACACAAATATCTGCGTTTGGAGCCAAAAACTTCGAACTTTGATTCGTCAGTCCAAAGAACAAATTTCCACTTCTCAACAGTCCATTTTTTGTGTTTTTTAGCCCAGGCTAGCCTTTCCTTTTTGTTCTGGAGTCTCAGCATTGGTTTCTTTGCTGCAGTTCGTCCTTTTAATTCTGCCTCTCTTAGTCTTTCTTCTCTGAAAAGTTTATGTTGAAACTTGTACTTCCGGAATTGTTCAGCTGGGCTTTGATTTCAGGTGCTGTGAAGCGTCTGTTGTGCAGACTTGTGACTCGGATATACTTGTCCTCTGAATCTGTTGTGGTTCTTTGTCGCTCTGACCTTCTGTCCTTATTTTGACCTTATTTTGACCTGTCCTTAGTTTAATGGCACAAGCAACCACATTCACAGAAACTTTTATTTTTTTTGCAATTTGCCTCAGTGATTGGCCCTCATTTCTTAAAGTTACAATCGACTGCCTTTTTTCAGTTGTTAACTGAGCTTTGGCACCCATTTTTGCTTTTTGAAACACAGAAATATACCTTAAACTACACAGTTAGCGCCTCTGCAAGGATTTTATATGTAAAGACCTGCAGCGCATGTTAATAACTGAACACATATGTTAACATACTCCTGAAGAAACACATTACCCCAGTAAAGACTTTTAAACTGTTTTTGAACCTTTGTGTAGAGCTAATTGCATTAATTTTAGGTTGCATGCTAGACGTAAATTAACACATTTTGAAGGCTATTTTGAAGAGGCTTCTGTGTTACAACACACTGCATTAGGCAGATGCACTGAAGCATACAATATGAAAGCCAGGTAAGCAAATTAATCTGTAGTACCTGTTAAGTTTACACTTGAAGTTTATGTCATGAGCTAAGCAGCAAAACATTGGAAATTAGTATGTGTACTTAAACTTTTGACTGGTAGTATATATCGGGTGGCCACAAAAAAACATTACTTAATTGAAAGTTTAATAACTGGAACAATTAAAAACTTATGCGATTGAGATTTTGCACACATTAACAGATGCATATAATCTATAATTGCTGGAATTTTCAAATATGTAGGTTCTATAGTTTTGTTACAGTGAACAATTTAAAAGCATATGTCTAAAAATAGCATGCCTGGTGTGCATCTGACACGTACGTGCGCTATCGTAGGCTAAACCTAATGTAGCGTAGTATGACACGCGCGCTGGCGTAGGCTAAACCTAATGTGAATTTGCTTTCTTTTATTTTTCCGCTAAAACTCCGCCAGCATGACGTTAAGTAAAAGTGATAAAGCCATCATAGAAGCATGTGTCAAGGAAAAAGGTTGGAATGGAAATAGGATTGTCCGAGAATTCCCCGCAAAGAACTGGACTCGTCAAAGTGTTTATAACTTAATAAGAAAGATAAAGGATACTGGATCAACAGCTAGAAAACCCGGCAGCGGCAGGCCCAAAAGTGTTTCAACAGAAGAAAATAAGGCTGCCGTGGAGGAACTGATTCAATCCCAGGAGAATACACCAGGAACTCATCGCTCCCAGAGACAGATTGCGTACGACCTTGGGATTTCTCGCTCCTCTGTACAAGGGATTGTAAAACGTTTGAAATTGAAGGCCTACAAGAGAATTCGAGTTTCTCGGCGTGATCAGAATGTAAGACAGCGTAGAAAGACCGCTGTAAATCCCTATATGAACGCTACTCAGCTGAAGACGTGCAAAAAGTTGTTTACAGACGAAAAGGATTTCACGTTGGAGGTGGCCAAAAACAGGCAAAATGACAGGGTTTATGGTTCAAGGAAAAAGGACATTCCTCCCTCCAGGCTTTATCATGAAACCTCACGATTCAGCAGAAAAGTAATGGTATCGGCGGGAATTTCATGGAAGGGGAAAACACGAATTCATTTTATTGCCACAAACGAAACTAAAGTTAACTCTGAGCGCTACATCAACCTGTTAAATAATGGGTTACTTCCTGATTGTCGTCAGCTGTATCCTGATCAGGCCTACATTTTCCAGCAAGATGGGGCACCCGCCCATACAAGCCGAGCGACCAAAATCATCTAGAGCAAGAGACCCCTAATTTCATCAAAAAGGATGAATGGCCGCCTCAGTCTCCCGACTGTAATCCGATGGACTATTCAGTATGGGATTCCCTCATGGTGAAGGTTTACGGCAGCCAGAAAGACAAATTCACCGAAGATGAACTTAAGGAGAAAATCAGTAGAGCATGGGAGGATATCACCTTAGATGAGGTTCGAAAGTGCATCTCCTCGTGGAAGAAGCGATTGAGGGCAGTTTACCAACAGGGAGGTGGTCACATTGACCATTTGTTTAGGTAAATTTTGTTAAGTTCAAATTCATTTTCTTCGGCATGCTATTTTTAGACATATGCTATTAAATTGTTCACTGTAACAAAACTATAGAACCTACATATTTGAAAATTCCAGCAATTATAGATTATAACCATCTGTTAATGTGTACCAAAGCTCAATCGCATAAGTTTTGAATTGTTGCAATTATTAAACTTTGAATTAAGTAAAGTTTTTTTGTGGCCACCCGATATATATATATATATATATATATATATATATTATATATATATATTATATATATGTGTGTGTGTGTGTGTGTATGTTAAACACAGACCGTGCATGGAATAAGGAACTCTTCTGGGAAATTACATCCACTATAGTTCGAATAAGTAATGATAATTGACAAATACTATCGTTTTTTTCTTTTTCATGATGGAAAGCCCAACGTTGGCACCGGGTTATTCGCAAAGAGGCCCCAAAATATAGCTTCCCTCACCAGCTATCTGCAAAGCAGATAGGATCCAGCTTTGGGACAGGATCTAGGGTTTACAGCTTACACCTAGCCTACTACATTCAGAACCTCAATATACGCAAGAAACTCGTTGCATTCACGTCGGATTGAATACATCAAAGAAAAAGGGGTAACTATTGTATTTTTAGCTAAAAATTCAATAGTTACCCCTTTTTCTTTACTATATCATCCGCAAACTCGAGACATCCCTTACACAAATCATAATGCCTTCCATATTTTCGACTTTTATCATAACTAGCGTGAAGGTCCCTTATATTACGGATGAGGAGATACGGTGACCCTGACAGCCCTAAAATAAGTAGAGTGCTTGTACGGTCTCTCACACTGCTGTTAAAAACATACATAGTCCTACGACGATCATCCATTCCAAATATAACTATACTAACATTCATTTCCTGCTCTACACTTCTCAGCTCTTCAGGACCCATATCACAGTAAAACTCAAGCTTGCAATCTGAAGCCAGTTTACGAGCACGCTGCACAACCGCAGGCAACCAAATTTTTTTGACCCAGGTATTAGGTACAGTAAACACATGAGTTATGACTCTGCTATAAAGTCGCAACCACGCTCGATGTCTTCATGCCGTCTGTAAATAGCCTAGGAATTGAAGTTAAGAGTATAAGGTGTGGCCACATGTCCCGCAGCACGGAATACCCGGTCAATATCCATCGTGAAGCTGTCCATGTTGAAGGTTGTACGAATTTGAGAGGCCTGCACTATATGCCATTAAATATATTCTATATCTACAGCAGCTAAGCGTCTGCATGGTATTACTACCCAAAAATCATCTACATCCCCGTCATTTGACCCAAACCCAAAGGACAACCTCTTTCTCACTTCACCATCGTTGCTGCTCTGAAGGGCAAACTCCACAATACGTTCAACTACGCGTCGCAGGCCGTGTTCAACACCATTACTATACATGGATTCAGGGTCAACCCTAACTACATACCGACTTCTACTGAGGGCTGGGGTGGGGTTGGCGGTGCGCACCAACTCGAATGTTATACCATCCCCTACAGAACGAGAAGCTGCTGCTGCTGTGAGGATGCGATCGGAATTGAACAGGAATAAGGGGGCACATTTTTATTTGAGGAAGGAGCTAGTTTGGGGGCGTACCGTAAGACGTAGAGGGTTGGGGCTCTATTACTGGGAGTCTAGCAGCCACAGCACTTCTAGCACGCTTTATACCTGACGTGGAAGGCACTTCATCATTATCATGCCTCCGCTTTGAATTTTCGCGTGGGGGCTCTACAGATGGGTTTGGTGGGGGTTTGCTAAAGGGGGTGGAGCCTGTAACCATAACTACATTGTCATCGGTATCGTTTGTAATATCAATGATGGGGACATGTTGCTGTAACTCATTGTTATTCACGGTTCTGTGAAGAAGAGGAAAAACTAGACTGTAGAATATAAGGAGCATCACTTAAAATTTTATTATATTTTGTAAATATTGCACTTAGGAGTGTGACGTGTTAGAGATGGATTCTGTAGAAAAATTCAGGTTCAGGAGCCCATCCACATGTATTATATCTTATATCTGGCCCTACAGGATGTGGTAAAACTGTGTTTATGCTTAAAATCATTAAAGATAAGGGGAAGATGTTCTCAAAATTTGTGCATAAAGTCATATGGCGCTATTCGACTTACCAGTCAGTATTCAACGAGTACCAAGATGATATTTTGTTCTACAAAGGTGTATATGACGTTAATTAGTTCAAGGAAAATGAACATACAGTCATTGCGATTGACGATCTCATGTTGGAAATGGATAAAACGTTTGCCGAGACATTTACAGTGTTCTCCCACCATCTTAACATAAGCGTATTCTTCATCAACCAGAATCTATTTTTCGAAAATAGATACATGCACGATGTATCGTTAAATACACAATATCCAGTCTTATTCACACAACGTAGAGATATGTCACAAATTGGGGTATTAACCAATGAAATGTTCCCGAATCAGCGTAAGGATTTTTTGGAAGTTTATAAAGAAACTACAAGTCAAAGTTACGGATATTTGCTTTGTGACCTTCACCAGCGAAACACTTTTAGGGTGCTTCGAAGAAAGAATATATCCCCAAACGAACCTGAAACGGTGTATATTCTAGAATGACAAAGAGGCAAAAGAAATACCATGAATTAATAAAAATCTATCATCGACTGCCCCGGCCATTGCAACTGATGTTTGTTAAAAATACTGACTCCGATTTTTTAAAAAGAATCTCTGAAATCTGTCTTAGCGTTATAAAATGTAATGTACCAATGAAACCCCCTCTGAAGGTTCACCTACGTCGTTCAAAAACATAATACGTACAGTCGTACACTTGCTGGTAAAAGTCAAACTGTGGGAAGAAAAAACAAATTATTGTACAAAGAGGGGGTTCATTCCTCCCGATCCTATTTTCAGTTTTGGGGCCTTTACTGACTAGAGTAATATAATGAAGAAAGTAGTCGTGATTCCACACGAGGTGTATGCTTCAATACAAAGCCCAGAGTCCAGATACGGTTCTAAAACCCAGTAAAAGCAGGTTTAAAAGAATGGAAAGCGAATTGTTAGCACTATTAAATATTGAAAAGCCACCTCATGAGAAAAGTATCTTATAAAAAGAAGCTCTGCTGAAATTTCTTCGGGAGTACGAAAATTATAAGAATCCGACAGAAGTCCCCGTGGTTATTAGGCACAGCGCAGACAACATTGAACATGGAAGCATAGGGCCTGGGGTCGACGCTAGAGATGACCAGTAAAAGAATAGCGGGTCGACCCCACAACATATCGAACTTGTATTAAAAAGCAGTCTCCCACATACAGTGAGGAATAAAGGCTTAATCCTTTATAATCTATTGAGTGAAGATCCCAACATACAGTGGACCGATACAGCTGAGGTCATTGTTGAAGGAACAAAGGTACAGGGCTCGAATATTGTTGACATCGTCCATGATCTGGTGAGAAAGTGGGATAGGCCCTCACCATCAGGATGGAAGCATATTAAAGCAAGACTACAACAAATAAATGTTCCCGAAACATTGATAGGAATTCTTAACAGGTGCCTCGCATGTGCCACAACTCAGAACGCCATCAACCCCAGCGGTAGCATCTCTGAAGAAGAGAAAGAAGAGACCAAACAACAACGACATCCCTCACCGCGTGCCTCTAAAATATGTACTAGATTCGTCAGCCAGACTCTGTACTGAACGGACGCATTTCCTGAGCTCTCTGATATTGCATCTACTTTTGCATATTGCTAAGAATTTTACTTTTGGAAAGTTTTTAATTTTATATACTTGCGTTTATATTCACATTGTTATAGTTAAGTAATTGAATATTAGTGGTTTTTAGCGATTTAGAAGTTTTCATATCGTGCCGGCTTAATTTAACTTAAACTTGTGACGGTTTAAACTAATTTTTAACTGCGCGATGCCGTCGCAGAAAGCGTCGTGTGTTAGGTGTAGGGTAAACCGGTGGTATTCGGAATTTAAAGATTATAACGGTGGTCCTATGGCGATTACCGAGAGATCAGTTTGTTTCTTTTGCGAGTTAATGGAGGAAATAGTTGACATAAAACGCAGTGTACGTGAGGTAACGGAGAGACTTGCAACGCTTGATGAGGGCAGGGGTAGGGCTACGGTTGACGAAAGCCGAACCAATACTAACGTTGAAGACGTTAGTAATTTGAAGGGTGAGGTGCGTAAACTAGTTTCTAGTTTAGGTAGCTTGTCGGGAAGGTTGGATAGAGTTGAGGACGGAGTTAAGGTTGGTCCGAGAGTAGTAGATAGCGAGGGATTTAGAGAAGTTAAGGGTGGAGCTAGGCCGCGTACGTTAGGTGATAGGAATACCCCCCTATCGAGGTTTCGAACCCTTTCGCCCATTTGGAAAGGGACGTGAATGAGGGGGAAACTATTTTAATTGGGGACTCTTTAGTGTGCCACGTGGACAAAGAGTTCGTTGAACGGCATCCAACTAAGAGGAGGAGGGTCTGTCTCCCAGGGGCCAGGTTTGACAGATTTAGAGACGAAGTGGATAGGATTGACGTTGCCTCCCGTCACTCGATGTTGGTGACGATGGTAGCTGGCAATGACTGGTATAGGCCCGATGCGAGAGTGCCTGACCTTTTGGAGAGATATAGGGGGTTAATTAGGTCCCTGAAGGCGAGGTCAGATAGGTCTTTAGTTCGAGGTATTACCCCTAGGCACGGGTTGGGTCTTAGGATTACGTCAAAAACAATATTTTTGAATAATAAATTAGAAGAGATTTGTGCTGAGGGAAATGTACCCTTCGTAAAGCTGTGGTCCGAATTCAGTGATTCTAGCCTTTTTATAAAAGATGGGGGTGCATTTTAATGAAATAGGTAATGCTAGGCTAGGTAGGTTAATAGACGAAAACGTGCGAAAGCTGTATAGGTCGAAGCCTTCTTTAAACGTTGTGGGTCCAGAGAATACGGGCCCGACGTGAAAAATAGTTTAAAACGCGGGCCCGTGGTAAAAAATAACTTAAACGTCTTTTATTGTAACGCGTGTAGTATTAGAAATAAATAAAATAAATTTAAGGCGATAATTTATTCCGGCAACTACGATGTAGTTGCTATCACTGAAACTTCGTTAAATACCGTTACTCGGGACTTGTTGGGGGAACTTGATATACCGGGTTTTAAACTCTTTACTAATGATAGGTTACATAGGTTTGGTGGCGGCGTTTTGCTGTACATTCGTAATCGAGGTTAAGTTAGATTTTCTGGCAGCAATTAATGCGATATGTGTTGAAGTTAGGGCACGTAGTATTAGTTTTAATTTTGTTTTTGTTTATAGATTTCCCGTTCAACCCCTCGATACAGATACTAGATTTTACTCACTTCTTGGTAACTTTATTGACGATCGGAATAGTATAATTATCGGAGACTTTAACTGCCCTAATGTTAATTAAGAGAATTTTACTGGTAATGAGGAGGGTTTGAGATTTATTGAGTTTATGGAAGATAACTTTTTACGACAGATGGTTACCGAACCAACGAGCGGTGACAATATTTTAGATTTGGTGATGACGAACGGCGAGAATATAGTCGAAGGTTTAGAAGTAGGCGAGAGTTTAGGATGTAGTGATCATCAAATTCTTAAGTTTAAGTTATCGATAGAAAACACTAAGTATAGTAACGCAATAGAAGTCCCTGATTTTCGTAGGGCTAATTTTGATAGTTTTGCGGATAGGATGAGAGTAGTGGACTGGGATAACTTATTTATGGGTAATGACAAAAATTTGCATTGGGTGGCGTTTAAAGAAAGTGTTAGGAATATTGAAAGGGAGTTTATTCCTCGTAGGCCCAAGCGCGCTAGAAATCATGGTAGGCCCAACTGGTGGACTAGGGAAATAGGCTTGTTCATAAACGAGCGTAATAGAGCGTATAGACTTAATAAGCGCAATGGCACGGCAGCTAACTTTAATAGATATATCGAGCTTAGACGTCTGGTTAAAAGATCAGTTAGGAATGCCAAGCGTAATTTAGAGATACTTCTAGCTGTGGATAGTAAACATAATCCAAAAAAGTTTTTTGAATACGTCAATAATCGTAAGCCGATAAAAGATAACATAGGCCCTCTAGTGGATGTTGACGGCGCTTTGGCTTCTGACGCTCAGGCGATGGCGGGTATTTTCAATAACTTTTTTGCGACCGTTTTACCGTAGAAGACGATATCGTTCCATTTAGTAGCGAGACTATTTTGGATGAAATAACTGTTTACAAGGGTGAGATTGCAAATTATATTGATACGCTAAAAGTTAGCAAGGCTCCAGGCCCTGACGCTTTTTATCCCAGGCATTTGAAAGATTTGAAAGACGTTATCGTAGTCCCCTCAATGAAGATTTTTAATCAGTCACTCGAAACGGGGATTATTCTTGAAGACTTCAAATTAGCTAACGTCACGCCCATTTTAAAAAAGGCGACTGCCCAATAGCTAGCAATTATAGGCCCATTAGCTTAACGTCAATTGTCGGTCAACTTTTGGAATCCGTAGTTAGGGATCGTATCATCGATCACTTAGAAAGTAGAGATTTGATTAATAGTAGTCAGCATGGGTTATTTATTTAGATTTTAAAAAGGCGTTCGATACAGTTCCGCATATAAGATTAATTGCGAAGGTTAAAGCACACGGTATACGCGGTCAGGCAGCTAACTGGTTAGAGGAATGGCTTCGTGCTAGGAGACAGAGGGTTGTTGTTAATGGTAGTGAATCGGGGTGGTTCGATGTAGGTAGCGGTGTCCCACAGGGTTCAGTGTTAGGCCCATTGCTATTCGTAATTTACATTAACGACATAGATATAGGATTGACTAGTAATGTCAAAATTCGCGGACGATACTAAAATAGGCGGACGTCAAAATTCGCGGACGATACTAAAATAGGCTCCAAGACGATGTACATAGGATTATGCAGTGGACGGATAAGTGGCAGATGCAATTTAACGTAGACAAATGTAAAGTTTTGCATGTAGGTTCTCGTAACAATAATTACACGTACACGATGGATGATAGAGAGTTAGCGAGCGTTGACGAGGAAGTAGATTTAGGAAATACGCGTATCTAAGGATTTAAAAGTTAGGAGCCAGTGCCTGGAGTCTTGCGCAAAAGCTAATAGGATGTTAGGCTTCATAGCGCGTAATTTCGAATTGAAATCGAAGGATATTATATTGCCCCTTTACAAGTCCCTAGTCAGGCCTCATTTAGAATATGCCGTTCAGTTTTGGTGCCCGTATTTGCACGAGGATATTGATAGGTTAGAAAGGGTTCAGCGTCGTGCCATGAAACTAATTCCGTCATTGCGCAACAAGCCTTATGAAGATAGGATAAAAGAGTTAGACTTGCATTCACTCGAAACTAGGAGATTAACGGGGGAGCTTACTGAAGTTTTCAAAATCGTTAATAACATCGATAACGTAAATTTTGACAAACTGTTCACTTTCGATAATAGCAATACTCGTAATAACGGATTTAAGTTGCGTGGCAGACGTTTCATTACTAATATCGCTAAAAACTTCTTTACGTTTAAAGTAATTGATAAATGGAATAATCTTCCTGCGTCAGTCGTTCATTCTACCAGCGTTAATATGTTTAAGAACCGTTTAGATAGGAATTTTTAAAATATTAACTTTGTTTAAAATAAAAAAAAATTAGTACCAGGAGCTCTGGGGGTGGTGGTCGAGGATGAGTCTGTTGACAATTAATGCCAGCTTGTGATATGCTAGCGTTTAATGCCAGCAATAAAATAAAAAAAAAAGAATTTGACTAACATGAATGTAGATATAGCTCGTAGCGTAAACTAACCCACTTTTTGTTTAACTTTACCTACTTTTTATTTTTTCTTATCCTCTCCTTACTTGCATGTCTGTAACTCACTTTACTTGCATGTTTGTAGTTTGCATGGAATGACTGTGAGTTGAGACTGTGTTTGCATGGTTTGTAAGTGTTCTTATTTTACTTTTCATCTTTCACCCCTTTCCTATTCTCTCCGACTATTTTTCTGACTTGTCGGCAGTGGCCGGCGGATGATGATGGTGAGTCTTTTTTTCTCTTTTTCTGAATGAATGTTAACCCATGAGCGATAGGTGTTGCTACTTACTTAACCCCTTATTTTCTTCTCTTAACCCCCTACTCTTTCCTTTCTCTTGGGCTAACCTTAGAGTGGATCTTAGGGTCTTTGTTAGCCTTAGCTTCTGTAGATCCGTAGATATTAAGAAAACGCTATTATGACATTTCTAGCCCAATTTCCTACGGCGGTGTTGATAGACTGTACAGAGGCGTTTATAATGAGGGAGTTGGGAAAAAAAGATTTTGAGAGGTTTTCGCGGGAGCCAGATGCTTATACATTTCGTAAGCCGGTGAGAAAAAGGTTTAAAACAGCCAAGAAAACAGCGGCATCGATTGACTATTTGGCAAGCGGATTTAATAGACATGCAAAAATATTCAGTGTATAATGGTGGCTACCGCTTCATCCTATTCATAATAGATGTAGTCTCTAGATATCTGTGGTTAATTCCCCTGAAAAATAAATCACCTGAAACAGTTGCTAAAGCTACCAAATCGCTGATGTTGAAAGAAAACACCATTCCTGGCTATTTTTGTATGGATATGGGGAAAGAATTTATAGGCCGAAGTTTTCAGAACATGCTGACAGAGTTTAATATCAGCTACTACACGAGCAATTCTATACACAAGGCCACTTTAGCTGAAAGAGTTCAACGTACCATAAAGGAACGCATGCATCGCTATTTTACACATAAAAACACATACAGATATACAGACATTCTGGATTCGCTGGCCTTATCCTACAACCGTTCACACCACCTTGCGATTGGGACAACACTTAACGAGGTTTTCGAAGGAGGTACGAAAAGAGCGTGAGGTGAGAAGAGATATTCGTAGAGCGCCGCTACACTTTCAAAATCAATGATTATGTAAGGCTATCGCGTTCGGGTAATAAATTTGCGAAGGGATTTAAGCAAGATTGGACAAGTGAGATTTTTAAAATTAGGGCTATGAGACTTAAAGGCAAGATAATGCTGTATTACGTTGAAGATTTGAATGGGGAAGAAATTGCAGGAGGCTTTTACTGCGAGGAGCTGCAGAAAGTTTCATTTAAGTTAGGAAAAAAAGTGTTTAAAATTGAAAAACTTTTAGGTAGCAAAGGTACACGAAAGAGAAAAATATACCTTGTGAAATGGCTAGAGTACCCAGAAAGCTTCAACACCTAAGCTGATGCAATAATGAAGCTTAAATAGTATGCAACATGGCGCCTAACCACTTCTATATCACACTCCCGTAAACTTCTTCTCTGTCTGAACATCCTAGCAACACACTGGCCAACTTTGTAAGAGAACTCCACGGCCCCATCGGATTGGGTCGTGAGTCATATGATGTTGGAATTTGTGAAGTTCAGTTAGCCCCCAAATTTTTAACTGTTGAAGAAGAACAGGACACTTTTCTGGTTCTTAGAAGATTCGAAGAGTGTGAAAAATTAGGCATAAACTTAAATGATACTATGCGATCAGTCTTGTTCGGTGGAACACAGTAGTATAGCAAAAAAGTAACACGAGGACTATCATTTTGACACAGCTTCAATATTGTGGGTTTTAAATAAGAGTCTTCAAAAGTCGTACCCAATCGCCGATTTACTTTTTGAAGTCGTAAACATAGACAGTCTATCCACAGGTTGATGTTAAAATCAACGATTAGTAGAAATATTAAAGACAAAGAACTGTTCACAATTGTGGCCGAGGGTCGATATGGTGCAGCCCTCCAAAGAGACACCATTCATGAAACAACATGACTTGTGCAGCCTAATGCATCATCTGAAAATGGAGAAGTTGAACGATGGCCACCCTGGCCCAGACATGTTCTATATTTACAGCAATATTGCGGATTATCAGTTTGCTGCGTATCGCACACATTCCCAGTCATAGAGGACAGAGCTTGAGCATTACATATGACAAACCTCATTATGTCAATGTTGCAACTAATCTATTAACCAATATCTCACTATATATAAGGGGCCATTCAAAAACCACGTGGTCCTCAAAGGGGGGAGGTTTTTTTTATTTGACCACTAAGGGCCACATGGGGAGGGGGTTGTTGACGTTTAACCACGCGGCCAACAATATGCATTAAAATATCCTGTTTATAATATCGTTTATCATCTTATCACATATATATATATATACTGTAATGAGTACTTAAAATATGCAATGACATAGCATGTCTGCAAATATCATTGCTCTTATCAGCCATGCTTGCTCAGCTATATCCCTGCAGAGTTCATGAGGGTATACATATGTCTTGCCGCTGGTCAAAAGTAGTATGGAGACATTCTGTCCAACAATAATTACAGGCCTATTGCTGTCGCTTCCTGCTTCTCGAAACTACTAGAAAAATTCTTGTTACTCCAATTAAATGATTACCTATGGACATCTCCTAATCAGTTTGGTTTTAAAAGGTCCCACTCAACTGACCTGTGTATCTATGTACTTAAAGAAACAATATCTAAATACATTGACAGTAATTCAACTATTTATAGCTGTTTCCTAGATATAAGTAAGACATATGATAGAGTGAACCACAATATTTTATTTAAAAAACTAGAAGACAGGAAGGTTCCCATGTACATATTAAATTTATTGAAATTTTGGTATTCCTACTAATCTTTTACCGTTAGGTGGGGCAATGTACTATCCGAATGTTTTGGCTCCTCTTGCGGAATGAGACAAGGCTCCTTGCTCTCTCCTATTCTGTTTAATGTGTATATTGACGGATTGATTGCTTCACTTAATGAGGCAACAGTGTGATGTTGTATAGATAACACAAGGATAAATAACTTAATTTATGCCGATGTTATGGTGTTAAAGGTCTGTTGAAGGTCTGGATCGGCTACTAAAAGTCTGCGAAGTGCATTCGCAGAAACATGATATTTTTTGTAATGTTACAAAAACTAAGGTTATGCTATTTCATCCTAAAACCTGTAATCAGCCAGCTGATATTAGGTTTAAAATGAAAGGCGAAGTAATTGAGGAAGTACAAGAGTTTAAGTATTTGAGTCAAACTATTACCAGCTCCTTGAGTGATGACTCGGATATAAGAAAACAATCTCGAAGCCTTTGTGCTAAAGTGAATATGACTATAAGGAACTTATTTAGAAGATATGCCTTCTAATTGTTCATTTACTTCATTACCTCTCAATAATATAAGAAATCTAATATGGCACCTTACATTTCAAATAAGATTAAGAAGGGGTGGGGTTACATCAGAAGACCACGTGGTTTTGGAGGTGGGTTTAAGTCATTAACCACAGATGACCACAATGGGGGGGTTTGGAAACCACCCATAAAAGAACGATTGAGGGGAAAAGTTTCCCATTCGGTGACGGGAACTTAACAGTGAAGATGCACTTTCGTCGCACTGTGTTATAATGACCCGAAGCCCTTCCACATTCTATTGAGGGGTGAGATACTAGCGCGAGATTGGGCTTAGCTCCATTTTCTCAACCATACTGCGTACTGCTGTCCCATTGTTCAAGAGGGGTGCCAGATATCTCGGAAGGAAAGCGTTACAATCAGGTCTTAACACCGTAGAAGACATAATGGCGGGGGCTAGGCCTAAAGAAGCTCTAAAAAAGCACTTAAATCGTACACGGGACGAAATCATCAAAGATGCAAAGAAAAAAATGTGTGGTGGTGGGAAGAAGAGGTCTGTCCAGAAGAAGAAGAAGAATACGGGGTCACGAACACGTGGCGTTAAACGTAAAAGGAGATAAAAAAAGAAGTGTTCTAAGCTACTGAAATCTATGGTTGATCATTTTTTTAACTGATATATGCTAAGGACATTGCTCTCTTGAATTGTAGGCTGTTTACTACTTGCTAAGAGAGGTGCCATTATTTCTGACTCGTCATAGCCCGTTTTATCCATCCGTTAGTTCACAATGTTGTAAATCGGAGCTATCACTCTTTGATATGTCTCCAACCCAAGTTTCTCTTGGATACAGTGATATTATTACAATTAATCCGTTAAACACCATTAGCTTCCCGAGTGCCTCTATAGAATTCGTGATCCCCAGCTCAGGCCCTTACTTTCTTGATCTAAGTTGTGTGCACATGTACGCTAAACTACGTATAGCACATTCAGATAGAACGGATTACTAAGACAAATACGTTGTACAGGGTGTCCCAGAAGTCTTGGGGTGTTTTATGTGGCTATAACTTTTTCTTTTTTTGATTAGTATATTTATGTTTCTTTTTCGATTAAAGTACCCTTGCTTCAAATAATGAAAATGGAATCCTGGACAGTGCAACAAAGAGTGGCTATTGTAGAACTTTATTTGACAAACAACTCTTCCATCGTTGCCGCTCAAAGAGCGTTTAGATTAAAATTCAAAACACATTTTGCTCCTTCTCATCGAGCTATTTGCCGGTACGTCGCTAAATTTCGTATGGGAAAGGGTCAGGGAGACGAACCACGGACTGAGCGTCCTCGGACAAGCCGAAGTCCAACTCGGGTTGAGATTGTTCTTGAAAGCGTTGAGGAAAATCCACATCAGTCCAACGACCCAGCCAGGAATTAAACATTTCAAGAAGTTCCTTACATCGAATTTTAAGAAAGGATATCAATCTTTACCCGTACAAAATTCAAATTGCTCAAGAAATCAAACCACAATATCATCAGAGTCGGATAATGTACGCTAATGCGATTTTAGATTTACGCAATGAAAATGAAGATTTTCAAGAGATAATAAATTCGTAATTAAAATAGCAATAAATATATTTTCAAGTGTTACAAACATTTTTTTATTTGATCCCTAAACAAAAAGGTTATGGCCAAATAAAACCCCTCCAAACCTTCTGGGACCCCCATTATTTCCAGAAACAAACTTTCTAAACTCATACTCAGCCAATGTGACGTGTATTTAAACCAGTTCATCTCGGCAGGGAAAGGTTACTCACCTACGAGCCTATCTGGAAAATGTCCTCAACTTTTTAAAAGAAGCGAAGGCTACCTTTTCAACTGCCGACGGCTATTATCAAGCTAAAGACGAAAGCTGTATGAGGGACAAATTTAAAAATTCTAAAAAGAAGATATATGAATGCTTCGGACTACATACAGACTTCACATTCCAGGAGAAGCTGATTGTGAATGGGGTCGATATGAAAATAAAGGTCACTCGTACGAATCCTGAGATCTGTTAAAATCTGGAAGCTGACTAAGAAGAGAGTGCAAAGCCCTTGGTGATTCATGTTATGGAAACATATCTTCGCGTGCGCCCAGTGAAATTAAGCTCGGTTAAACAACTCGAAATTTTAAAAAATTTACGACACGCTACATTAAAATACCCAATTAACAGAGTGCAGATCAAAGTATACACGGTGCCAGCAGGGCTGGCATCGAAGCAGATAGAAAACGTCGCCCTTGGAGCTCAACCTAAAAGGTTATTAATTGGAAAGCAGGAACACGTTTCTGTGAATGGAAAATATAAAAAGAATGCCTTTGATTTCGAAAATATCAGTCTTAAAAATATAACCCTAGACGTCAATGGAGTCGCCTTAGAGGGAACATTAGAACGGATTATTCAACAGAAGCCGTGTTCCCGCTTTGCTCTAGAGCTTATAGTAATCTTGCATATATTGCTGCCACTTACAATGAGGTAGGTATTGTCGTAACACAGAAGGAATTCATGGAGCAAATTAACCTTTACACTTTTGACATCACCCCGGACTTATCTGCTAGTGTAAACACGCACTTAAGTCCACAGCAAAGTGGAAACATCTCAGTCAGATTGGAATTCGCCAAGCCTCTAGACGCGATTATTAGTGTACCTCGAATCACAAGCTCTAATAGAGATCGATAGGTTTAGAGTTATAGTCACAGACTTTTAAAATGGATGCGAATACACTCCAGAGAGTAATGAATAGTGACCGGATCACACGCTCCAAATTTATCGGTGTTTGCGAAAAATGAATCGGTGAAGATTCCAGCTACGAGACACTGCGGCGCACTTATTGTACATATGGATGTTAGCGGTGGTGAAGGGATTCATTGGTTCGCCACCTATTTTAAAAATAGGGAACTAATGTACTCTTACCAATGTACCAATGTACTCCTTACCAATTACAGGAGTACTATAGCAATAATTGCGAGATGTACAGCCTTTCACTTCTCTTGCATATAACGCGTGGGAACGAATTTACAAATTTTTAAAAATTATTCGAGTTGTGTAACACAGCGCAAAATTACGTTCTAGTATGCAGCCAGATAAAAAATCGGTTACCGTTTGTACGCACTTGGTGCATTGTGTGATGTTTTACGCGTATATATATATATATATATGTATATATATATATAAATAATGTAACTTGAGTAATTGCAGCAACATTGTGTAAAATATAAAATGTCTCCAATAATGTTAGTTTGTGTAGCGTTTAAGGACGAGTCTTATACTCTGTACCTTATTTAAAAAGTAATGGATGCTAATTCTGTAAGTTATTTAAGTTGGATATAAATATATAATGTATAAAAAAAATTGATGCGAATGTCACTCCTATGATATATCTGTGAGAAATATTGAAGGACATATTACGTAAAATTGTACAGTATACAGTAACCGCTATTATGTACTATTTTGTAAAACATTCCTCTTGGCTCTATCACTTAATAAATTGTTGAAGATACAGGGCTGTTCTTTCCCGACACATACACACACACACACACACACACGAGAAACTCACATCACTTCGTCGATGATACAACAATCGCTGGGCTGAGTGTGCAGTAAAACTTGTACATCCGTCTCCAAATTCTCGTCCACGATTTGAGTTTCTTAAAAACCATCACGAAAAGTTTCTATAACACGATCGAGTTCCGCGTCAGTCCTTTAAGGAAAAAAGGCTACGGTTGTAGACATAAATTTTAAAAGATTTTTGGACTGTTCATACATTTTTCTGAAAAAAGTCTGCAGGCCTAAGGATTACGATATAATTAATACTTAAGTTGAAATTCGAATGCCCTTTAAGAGAAAAACGAAAAATAACTTTGCACTTCAATTGAGTTTTCGTCATATATGCCAGATACCCACTTATCTGCTAGCCACATTGTCTGGAAGGATGACTAGCTAAGGTTACTAAGCACCGCCAGCCGTCAACGGGTCTCGAGGCCGTGGCCAGATAATAAACAATTAGCCTAGCTGTGCCATTCACATATACTTTCATAAACTAATTGTATGGTAAAGTTGCTTAAAACAGATCTATGAGGAAAATTATTGAATGCACGGTTAGGTTAATTGAATGCCCATCATATTAGCATATATAAATATATATATATATATATATATATGTTATACATGAACAGTCGCCCATCAGTACAAAGCCCTCACGCGAAACACGATCCGAAATGCGAGATATCATTCGCTCGCTGCTCACGTGTTTGCCTTTTAACCAGCCCCAAAGGGCTCAGTGTGTCCTCACATCCGCTTAGGAACTCCGCAGGGGAACTCATCTAGCTTGGACACAAAGTGCTTTGACTCTGAGATTTCGCGCGCGCTTTTGTCTCACACTGCCCACGCCTTGCTGACGCAGTATGGATAGAATGGATTCCTTCGTATATAAGGAGGGGTCCAGCTTCGCCTAAAATTGATTAAAGTGATTAACATTAAGCAGTGTCTTTCACTTCATTAATCCACTCTTGATTTTGCGGAAATATGGGTTAGGAAAATTAAAGGACTTTTAAACGAAATTTATTTTCGGCGCACTCTTGGAGTAAGTCGATTTACCAGACTCAACCAACAAGCGTATAATATAATGGTGTCAGGTATGGGGTTGGATAACGTCGGGATCGGCGACACTTGCAACTTATCATGACTCCCATCATGACGGCTCCAAGCGAGAGACAGAGGGCAAGTTGAGAGGTATAATTACTCTTTAAAGAACACCCTCAGAACGCTAATAGAAGGTCGAATGGTTTACTATTGGGATAAGTATGAGTATCTGTCTTTAGTTAAATATATCCATAACACCATACACAACCCTACCCAAGAAAGACCGTTTTTCTTAATGTTGGTAGAAATGATACTGTCCCGAGCGAAGCGGAAGGGGCGGAAGCCGCTCCAATAAATTTAGACGAATGTAAGTGGAGACACGCGAATATGAGGGGCGAAACGTACCAGACGGTTAGAGAAAACCTAAAAATCAGCAGCGTAAAATGCAACAAAGAACCAAAGTAAGAAGATTACGAGTAATACAGAAAGGAGAAAAGATTTACGCCAAAAATCCTATACCAGGCGTTCCATAGGCGTTGCAAGCCTCATATGAAGGGCCCTGGGAAGTATTAGAAAGGTTAAATGACTACACGTTCGTTATTAGAGAATCCACGACTTTAAGAATTGAAAGAGTACATCTAAATAATATTAAAACGGAATCAACAAATATGCAACAGAAAAAGACATTAGATGATGTAAAGACCCTGAGCAACCAACGCAAAATAATTCTAAGCAATATCCGAGAAGATGATGCAAGGAGCATTTCTAAAAAAATTAGATGTAAAAAATTAAGAAATGAGCAACTGAAGTACCAAAATAGATTGATGAAACGCAAACATTTTGGAGGCACGTCACAAGGCCGCTAGATGACCATGCGAATGAAGAACCTTGTACATAGAAAATCATAATTGCGTTTTTGCACTAAAGCAAACAACTTGTATAAAGACGCTTGGTGCAGAGCTTCGCTTTGGTATAGAATTTCGCTTCATGCTTACATAACTACAATTATAAGAAAGGAGTTCAAATAAATGTTTTTAAAATGTTAGATTACACGTAAAAAAATAAAATGGTTGGGAAGGGTAAAGAATAAACAATGAGATAGAATGAAAACTTCATTATAAACTCTCTTATAATGATAGACGTATTCCCGGGATAAACTTATAGATGTAGGCATTCATAGGAAAATAAATAAGGCGATATAGTTCTTCTGGGTACCCTGGCTGATATAAAATTATATTCTCTGATTTCCCCATACATTAAAAGTTTAGAAGACATTTGGTCTCCAAACAGTTTAAAATAAATAAAGTATTGTTTACCGTGAGAATGAGCACACTTCTTTCGCACGAACAAACAGGATGAGATCTGATATACAAACGTACGAACTCACAACACAAATAAAATGTATACAGATACTATGAGAAGAAGGAATTCCTAAGTCAAATCGTTTTAGAATTATTGAGGTGACATAGGAGGGAATTAAGTGTTAAACTTAGTTAATAATTTTTTTTAGGATTTTGCCAAAAATTAATTTAAATTAAATATACATGTAGTATTACCAAATTAATATTCCTCCTTTAGTATTACCCACTTCCTATTATTGGAAAAATGAAAAATTATCAAGGTTTTCTGCTGAAGGAAATCGTAACACTGCTTCTGTCACTGTGCGCATTCCAAACGGGGAGGTAAACCCTTGTCAACAATGGCGTACTGTTTGAACCAGTGGGTCCATTAATCCCCTGCGTTTAGTGTCAGACTGCATCTAAGTCCGTACTACAGGAGTTTACTTGCCTTGGATGCCTAAATGAGAAAACTGATACTTCGATGTGAGACGGAACAAGAAAGACTACGCATATCCACAAGACTAAAACGAATACTGTGGAAGAATTGGAAATATTAGTGACCACCATACGAAGAGTGCGTGAGCAAATATTAGAAACCAAACGAGAAATATCTGTTTTCATCACCACCCTAAATCAAGACCCCCTTGAAGGTACACCGCCAGGACGAAAGAAGAGAGGATTGATCGACGAAGTAGGAGCACTTATGAACTTTGCTTTTGGAACAACTTAACAGAGCTCTGTAGAAAACGTCGTCAAGGATGTACAAGCCATCGAGTCCAACGAAAAGGATCTGGCCGACAGTTTAAACTCGTATATTACTCTCTTAAATACGACAATATACGACATCAGCAGCATCCAGAAGTACGTGGAACTACTGTCTGAAAACATCCACTCTTTCCAAAAGACAGTGGGCGTATACCTTGCCAGCTTCAAAGAAGAAATAGAGGAAGAAAAATACATCACATTCCTTTCCATTCTGGCACATAGCTTTTCCACATACACGGAAGGACTTCATTTACGATTGAATAGATTAAAAACGGTGTTAGTCAACGCAAGTAGGGGTACCCTGGACTCGTTTCTGTTCGGTCCAGCATTCCACCTTCAAGTGATGAAGGGAATCGAACCAAAGGTAGGAATATTACTGCCGTATATTCTAAACATAGTTACTAGGCCGGGTCGAAAAGGGGTCACGGTCAAGATTTTGCTTAGGTACATATTGTGAGGTTGATCATTTTGTAATAGTAGTATCCACACCAAAAATCTAGGCTGTGGAACATTCGCTACACCCCCCTACCGATACTCACTTTTTTTCATATGAATTTGTATGGGAAATAGGCCAAAAATCGAAAAACCTAAAAATCGACCTTAAATATTTTTTTTTTTTGCTTTCGGATGGCCAAAATTGGGTTCCCAGGCACGAATTACATCAGAATAGACCATTCACCAACTTTTTTTGAGATCCGGGGATAGGGGGTAGGGTCTTAAATCCGGTGCTAACTCATAGCACCGGATATAAGACCTAATATTACATTATTTTTGTTTTTTCTTTCCAGATTCCTATTTAGATACCTGGAATGTTAAAAGTTTGTATTAAAAATTCAGGGATGGGAAACCGAATCGAAATCGAAATCGATAAATCGATAAAACCGATATTTTTTCTTGAAGCGAAATCGAAAAAAAACCGAAACTGATATTTTTGGAAAAATCGAAATCGAAATTTAGACCGAAACCAAAAAGAATACAAAAACTTGAATCGGAATCGAAATCGATAAAAAATATCAGTTCAAACCGAAATTAAGAAATAAAATTTGATATTCAAACTGCTTTCTATTAAAGGAGAGTTGACCAACTTCCGGGGATTAAAGACAAGGCTACTTTTATGATACCTGACTCCTCAAATAGGGTAACATAAAGGCGTGAAATTTTAAGATGTATTAGCTTCCTTACATTCCATCCAGTTTTGTTTATTTATCCCTGATTTTTTTTATATATATAAATAGAAACAGGTTGCTTTGACTGCGTTGATCTGATAAATATATTCTCCTCCCTCAAAGGAGGGCGGTTTTAGGCGGGTCCCTAAGAGTATTTAGCAGCAACTAAGAGCGTCTTTATGAGAAAGAGAGAATTAATTACAAATTTATCTACTAGCAACCATGTTATTTTCCACTCATGCAAAATCAAGATAATCTTACAACTTAATTGGGAAGTTGTAGAAATAATATGAAAAAGTTTACTGAAAAAAAAATGAAGACAACTTCAAGATATAGTACTGATTAAATGTAAATAATCATCCAATAGCACAACTTTTTTATTTGGAATAAGTGTGCAGAAATAATAGATAAAAGCTCAAATTATATGTAAATAATGAACATATTATATTGAAATCTGAGAAACTGAAATAGAAATCGAAACTCGAATCGAAATCGATATGAAAAACCGAAATCGAAAAAAATGAAAAACCGAAATCGAAACCGAAATCGATATTCCTCAAAACTATGAACTGAAATCGAAACTCGAATCGAAATTCATTTCGGTTTCCCATACGTTATTTAATTTTAAAATATCAGTAATAAATAAAATATAGTTAAAATCTTATTAAATTAAATTATGGCTACCAGAAAAAGAAGCCATTCTTTCCCAACAATTGATACAAATGGAATTTATGTTAGAGTTACTAGACTTGTAGAAGATGCTCATTAGTTAACTAAATGCCATTTAGATGTAGAATTTAAGAAAATTATTGAGTCGGTCATGAAAAACAACGCTTACTTCTCTAATCCTGAAAATATACTCTTATCAATGGTTTCTGACGAAAGATTACATATTAGAGAGCTAGCAATTCAAAAGATACTGTAATTCTTTTCAGAACTGGGTTTTCAGGAGCCAGAAATTTTGAGCTACCAAGATCTATAAATTTTCTAGCAAATGATTATAATGATTTGATTAATTGGAATGAGTAGATAATCACTCCTCCACCTTTGCTAAGTAATTTTACCAATGAGCAATTGCTTCAGATTAGAACTAAACCTTTAGAAATACTAGATTTTCCATGTCACAGCCAAAGCATTAAACTGGGTGTAAACTTAGTAACTAAATCTAGCCAGGAAAGAATTGGTTATATTAATTGGCATAAATTTATTTTAAAAACTTTAGAGTCTAGAAAAGAACTGCCTACTTTTGAGGGGAAAGGTCAATGGAAGGAATAAAAAAAAACATTAGTTTTAAGTCAAAAATTTTATTGATTTTTTGTCTATTAATTTCTAAATTTCTACCAATAATAGCTAAAAATTTATGTATTAAATTTTTTTTCATGCATTTTTGTATTTTTAAATTTTTTTCATGCAATTTTGTATTTTAAATTTTTTTTTCATGCATTTTTGTATTTTTACTTTTTTTTTTCATTAAAAAATAAATATAACTGTTTTATAAGCAAACTTTTGTAATAATAAAGAAATTTAAACTGAAACCGGTAGGGGGGGTAGGGGTCCTCAGAATTCAAAAATGTTTTACCAGGGTTTTACTATGATTCATTGAACGGCCTCACACTATGTACGTAAGAAATAAAAAATTTCGACCCGGCCTAATAGTTACCATCATCCCCCTTTATTTTAGACTCGGACAAACCCATTTGCAGAAGGTCTCTGATGACTTGCTTCATATAATAATTTTCATCCCCTTAAAAGCCATAGAATCTCACACAACACTTTTCCACCTTTCTATTTGGATTAATAAAGAGGACCTGCTCGCTGAAATTATAACAAAATCTCGATATTTAGGAGTAAGTCATGACCGAATAAATTATATATTAATGGATACTCTAGACGGCTGTACTCGCATACAGGAGACTTTCCATTGTCCCACGCCCACCTATATTCTAAATAAGGGATCAGATAACTGTATAGTCCGACTTTTCCAAGCAAATTCCCAAACTAATCTGACGACCTGTCATCAGGTTTTAAAAAGAAACTTTTCCGCTGTGTTCTTCGGCATCGGCACACTATATATTATAGTGTACTGAACACACAACTTTACTCTTCCAATGTGGGAAGAAGGAAGGAAACAAACATCAAATGGAAATTTCTAAAACTGGTTCGTTCCGCTTACCAGAAGGATGTGACGTTTTCACTAACCATAAGATGATTCCCTCGATATTCCTCTTCTACGACCCTCGGAATTTCACCTTGAAGATGGAGTTACCCTCTCCGATAAGTGACATGGAAATAACATACGTAAGAAATTCATCTCAGACGGCAGAGGCCCTGAAACATTTTAATGCCTCCCTTCCAAAGGGAGTGAACCTGAAAGAGATAACCCGATACCTTAAGAAAGTCACCTTTGAAAAATACAACGACCGAAAAACATCCGTCATCATCCACCCCACACCTGACACCATTATATTATACGCTTCTTGGGGTAGTCGGGTAAATCGACTTACTCCAAGAGGGTATAATATTATACTCCTGGATCATCTGGGCCTTCTCGATGTGGTGCCAAGACGTGGCCACAGAGTGCGCCGAAAATAAATTTCGTTTAAGAGTCTTGTAATTTTCCTAACCCATATTTCCGCAAAATCAAGATTGGATTAATGAATTGAAAGTCACTGTTTAATGTTAAACACTTCACTAAATTTTAAGCAAAGCGGGTTATAATCAGGTATTCACAGAACACGGTTTGTTTATAATAAGCATATTTCTTCTATACAAATTTATAAGAGTTATAATGATTTAATTCTTAATTCTACAATTGACATTTAATGTTAGGCTAAATTAAATAATGTTTGAGTCTACTGGCATTTCCTTGAGTCAGATCCTCAAATCCGATACTCCAATACAAAGCAATTTCCCTACGAGGTGAAATGCGCCTTCCGCCTGCGGAGATTCCCTCCTTAGGCACTCCCCGGCCTGTTCAAGAATCTGATTCTCAAACGCTGGACATCTCCTTATATACAAAGAAATCCATTCTCACATGCGTCAGCAAGGCGTGAACAGTGTGATACACAAGAGAGCGCCAAGTCTCAGAGTCAAAGCACTTGGTATCCAAGCTAGCTGATTTCCCATGCAGAGTTCCTAAGCAGATATAACGACACACTGAGCCCCTTTGGGCTGGTTGAAGGGCAAACACGTGAGCAGCGAGTGAATAATCTCTTGTAAAAAGTTACAATCATAAAAAGTAGCTAGGAAAAATATAAATGCATTAAAACTAAAAGGTAAATAAATAAAATAAAACAAGTACCTTAACCAAAACATAGCATAGCAGATCTACCGATGATTCATTAGAATTTATGTCTGGTTTTAATTTATAAATAAACAAATATTCCATAACTTTGAGCTTAAGGTCAGAGCTTCCGGCAGTAAGTACGGCGAAATTAGACTGTGAAATTGGGGGTTATTGTTGTGTGAATGGTTCCATATGAGAGAATTAGGTGGTTTGTCAAAAGGTAAATTTGTACGGACCGATTTACCGAGATGTTCGTAAATACGGGATTTTAAGTGTCTTTTAGTTTTACCTATATATGACCCCATACAGTGGTCACACTTCTATTGGTAATCTATGGATTGAAATGCACGATATCTTTGGGGACTCTAATTGCGTCTCTAGTTTTGGAGTTTATTAGTCTATTTAAGGTTCTGCCTATTGTAGTCTCCACCAATCTAGAAAGGAAATTATTCTTGGTAAGGAGTTTTCGGATGAAATCTAGTTCATCGTGTAATTTAAAATAATCTGAACAGATACTGAAAGCCCTGTTTGTCAGAGTCAAAATTAAATTTCGTTTGAAACCTAAAGGGATAAAGGAAGAAAAGTTCGTAGTAAGATTAGTGAATGTCAGCTTTCGGTAAAAGGAAGTTTCAAAAGAGGAATTAGTTTTTATTATCTTAATGTCGAAAAAGGACAGAGAGCTATTAGATTCAGCTTGTGAAGTAAATTCAATATTAGGGTGCTTAGAATTAAGGTAATTAAGAAACAAAGGGATATGGTCCGGTGATTTCAACAGGAGACAAGTGTCATCATTGTATCTTCTATAAAAAACAGGTATACACAATGTATATATATAATTAAAATGCAAATTTTCACTAAAAATTCACACATACGACCATATATATACATATATATATATATATATATATGTATATATATATATATATATATATACACACACACACACATATCGGTTACTGATTGATGGCGTGGAAAGTGCAGTTTAATAATAAACAGGAACACCAGAGAAAAAATAAACATCCTTCAAGGTTTAATCAGTACCAACGTTTCGGAATGCACTAATTCCATCTTCAGGGCTAAAACAATAAAATTCCAAATCACATACAAAATACAAATTGCTTAATAACAATTTAAAGTAACAAAGTTAAAAATTATATAAAGTAGCTAAGAAAATGTAAATCATTAAAACTAAAAGGCAAATAGATGAAATTAAAAAGTTACAATCATAAAAAGTAGCTAGGAAAAATATAAATGCATTAAAACTAAAAGGTAAATAAATAAAATAAAACAAGTACCTTAACCAAAACATAGCATAGCAGATCTACCGATGATTCATTAGAATTTATGTCTGGTTTTAATTTATAAATAAACAAATATTCCATAACTTTGAGCTTAAGGTCAGAGCTTCCGGCAGTAAGTACGGCGAAATTAGACTGTGAAATTGGGGGTTATTGTTGTGTGAATGGTTCCATATGAGAGAATTAGGTGGTTTGTCAAAAGGTAAATTTGTACGGACCGATTTACCGAGATGTTCGTAAATACGGGATTTTAAGTGTCTTTTAGTTTTACCTATATATGACCCCATACAGTGGTCACACTTCTATTGGTAATCTATGGATGACTTAAGAAGTGTAGGAATAACATCCTTGTATTTAAATAAATGATAAATTGATTTAGACGGAGTGAATATAATTTTTATACACAGTTATGGGTTGAATTCCTTGAGCAATTTTAAAAGTTTGTTTCTAGTGTTAAAACATGAGGCTCCCATATCAGGCAAATTGAAATGCACGATATCTTTGGGGACTCTAATTGCGTCTCTAGTTTTGGAGTTTATTAGTCTATTTAAGGTTCTGCCTATTGTAGTCTCCACCAATCTAGAAAGGAAATTATTCTTGGTAAGGAGTTTTCGGATGAAATCTAGTTCATCGTGTAATTTAAAATAATCTGAACAGATACTGAAAGCCCTGTTTGTCAGAGTCAAAATTAAATTTCGTTTGAAACCTAAAGGGATAAAGGAAGAAAAGTTCGTAGTAAGATTAGTGAATGTCAGCTTTCGGTAAAAGGAAGTTTCAAAAGAGGAATTAGTTTTTATTATCTTAATGTCGAAAAAGGACAGAGAGCTATTAGATTCAGCTTGTGAAGTAAATTCAATATTAGGGTGCTTAGAATTAAGGTAATTAAGAAACAAAGGGATATGGTCCGGTGATTTCAACAGGAGACAAGTGTCATCATTGTATCTTCTATAAAAAACAGGTTTGAAGTTGGAAGGACACTCGTTCAGCCATTTGACTTCATGATAACAAAGAAACACGGTAACTAAGGTGGGACCAAGGTGCAGACCCATTTGAACTCCTTCAGTTTGTTTAAAATATTCACCGTTGAATATAAATATAAGGTCTTCCACGGAAAATTTTGGTAGTTCTTTCATTTGACCTCTATTAAAACCCTGCACCGTATAGGTAATACTAAAGCGATTGTCAATACATATATGAATAGTGTAGTAATGCCTAGTTAAGAATATTAATTTTTGCTTAATTAAGATTATAATGTTTAATATAAATTATTTACTAATAATTGTGAAATTACGATAAAGTATGTTTGTTAGATTGTAATTCTTTAAAATTGGAAGAGTTGGCAATCCTGAACAGAGGCCCAGAGAGCGGACTACCCCCAAAAAGAGTCAGTCATTCAGGCGGCGCTGGGCCCGTAAGGTGTTTTGGTGGGGCCATGTAACGTTAAAATTAAATTAATTGTTTTGTGCCCCTCTCCGACGTAAAATTATTATAATTGAATTTACCACTCGCGTTCTCAGTTTAACTAAACCATTTTTGAAATTAAATAAAGTGTTAACAAGCATTGAAAAAGAGTGTTAATGAACCCCCTTCCCCCTTTGTGTTGTAACGGTTTTCGAAACGACCACGCTACCATATTCATAAAGCATTTATAGCGAAGACGAGTGAAATCGTGTAAAGAGAATGATAAATGTTAGAAAAGAAATTGATTAAAGAGTAGAAAGTAAAGTAAATAAGTAATTAAAAGAATGATTAAAAAGGTAATTCACGACAATAGTTCCTGCAACAGGCATATTGGGAAATAAAGATTTTACATCGAAGCTAGCCATTGTGTACGAGTTATTATTTAAGGAGGTAATTTCTCTAACGAAATAAAAAGAATCCCGTGCTATACCCAATTTATGTTATAGGTGATAGTATGGGGACCAAATAATTTGAAAGGTTATAACTAAAAATTCCTAGTGCCTATAAAATTGGCCTAATTGGACAATTAAGTTTGTGTATTTTAGGGAGTCCATACATAAGCAATTTGTATTTTGTATGTGATTTGGCATTTTATTGTTTTAGCCCTGATGATGGAATTAGTGCATTCCAAAACGTTGGTACTGATTAAACCTTGAAGGATGTTTATTTTTTCTCTGATGTTCCTGTTTATTATATATATATATATATATATATATATTAAGGTGGTCCAAAATATTATAGTAAAAAACTATGTTGGTCGAATTGTTTCTCCACATGCCTTGTTTTTGTCCACTAGGGTCGACTTACTTGTGTTTGGAATTTGAGCTTGATTGGTGGATATTTAGGGGTTGCCCCATACTAAACATTTCGTTTTTTTCTTTTTAGAAGTGATTTTGACGTCCTCTAGTAGGAGAGCTGCGCCTGAAAACTGGCTCCTTGGGAGGCCGAACTCTCAGTTATCGACAGGAAGACTACCCCGTGCACTGGACGTGCTCCGACTGGCCCAGTACAACCACCTGGACGAAGGAAGAACCCTGCCCACGAGTTACAAATTGGCCTGTGAAGCAGTTGTCGCTGTATGGTAGCGCGCCAGAATTCTTTCCCAACGGATAGATTCGTGTGTCCGGAAACTGTGAAAGCTGTACGAGAAGTATCTAGCCCTCAAGAAGCACCGAACTCGACAACGAGAAAGTGACAGAATGAACGAGGAAGTGTTCAAAGGTGATCTGGAAGAGCTGTTTGATATATCTACAAAAGATGCAATGTCAGTGATCAAGAACGAGGAAGACCGGGAATTCCTTCGGAAGCAAGGAGAAGACGTCTTTTCCTGTAGCATGAGTGGGGCTGACCAAAAGACGCCTGCAAAAGAAAGCAGAAAGAGAAAACGAGAAGAAAAAGGAAGGATGGCAAAAGCGAGATACGAAGGAAGGGAAACCAAATCCAGGACGGGGGCAACAGCAGAACTTTCTTCCACATCATTTTCTCGGGAATCTGAAAGCGAAGACGAATATAGACAGACCTTTTGCATCAACATCTGCGGCAGCTGCTGTTTCCCCAACGCCAAAGAGACTTAAGAATATCTTCAACTCGCCCGAAGTCGTCGGCGCCTTGGATCCCGTCAATCTTCCAGATCGCGGAGCTGTGTTTGTGGCTGGAGCCGTTGCTGAGGCGCTTGGACATAATCCTTCAGAGCTCACACTCTCCCGAAGTTCAATCAGGCGGTCTAGAAGAAAAGGAAGACAGGAAACGGCAGCAGCAGAAGACCAGGAATCTTCTTTGGAGGGACCTCTTCTTTTACACTGGGATGGCAAACTATTGCCGGATATCGACGGATCCAAGGCAAGCGTTGATAGAATTGCTGTTCTTGTCACTGGAAACGGCCACGAGAAGCTTTTGGGAATTCCGAAGATGGACAAAGGTACTGGGGAGTCTCAGGCGAATGCTTGTGTTGAAGCAATTGAGAAATGGAATCTCGGGTCTGAAATCAAAGGACTCGTATTTGATACGACAGCCAGCAACACAGGGCTTCATAAAGGAGCTTGCATCAGAATCGAAGAAGCTCTAGGAACCGAACTGGTCTGGATTGCTTGCCGTCACCATGTCATGAAAATCATGCTGTCCGACGTCTTCTGTATCTTCGGTCCATCTGGAGGTCCAGAATCCAGACTCTTCAAGCGATTTCAGAAACAATGGCCATCGATAAATCAAGATGCGTGTGTTGCAGCAACCGACGAACTCTCCCAGGATCCGGTATTGAGCTGATTGCGGAAAGAGATGCTGGATTATTTGCCACATGCATTCGAAGCGCAGCAACCAAGGGACGATTATCAAGAATTCTTGCGCTTATCTCTCTTGTTCCTTGGCGGAGGAAGTGGGAACGAGTCATTTCGAGCTTCCGGCCCAACACATCACGCTCGTTGGAAAGGGGAAAGGAATTTATGTGTTGAAGATATTCCTTTTCCAAGCTCAATTCAAGCTGACACCACGAGAAGCCAGGAACATAACCGACTTCGCTCTGTTTGTGAGTCTCGTTTACATCAGACAATGGAACGAAGCGTTCCTTGGAATTCGAGCCCCCTACAACGACATCGAACTTCTGTCTCTGCTCAAGACTTACCCAAATCAGACTCTGGCCAGTATAGCGTCCGCGGCCTTTTCCAGGCATCTTTGGTTTCTCTCCGAGCACCTGGTTGCCCTAGCCTTTTTCGACGAACGAGTGACCACGGCGACAAAGGAAAGGATGCTCCGGAACCTACAGCGTCCGCGGTTACCCGGCCCTCCTCGACGTCTAGAGATCAAGGATGAAGTGGAAGACATGAAGTTGGAGGACTTTGTGACTAAAAGGACCAGTTCCTTCTTTGATGTTTTGATGGAAGGAGGAAAAGCGAAATCTCAGTCCTTTCTGGAGAAACCCCCCGGACAGTGGACGGACGATCCTTTTTTCAACGAACTTCGGGATCTGTCCTCTCGGATGGAAGTAGTAAACGACACGGCGGAACGGGGTATCAGCCTGATCCAAAGATACAACAACACGCTGACGAAGGACAAAGAGCAGAAACAGTTCCTTCTTCGACTGGTGGCAAACCACCGAAAGAAGCTCCCCACTCCATCAAAGGCGGCTCTAATGTCATAGTTTTTCAAGTGCATAACTGTTTTCTGCTGCGTGAGACCCCTGATTTATGGATTCCACATGGGGCGACCCCTAAATACTGTTTCTTGGGGAAAATATTTTTTGTGATTTTCAGTTGTTTATAAAAGAAGAAAAATACCCTTGTGGAGAAAGAACATTTGTTCTTTTATTTTTTTGGACTACCCTAATACAGGGCGTCCCAAAAAAATGTATACACACTTTAAATACTTATAAAGGCAGTGTTTATTAAAATACATTTCATTTTCAAAATGTAATAGAATCTACAGACATTATTTAATTGTTTTGTCAACGCCTGTTTTCAAACTGACGTCCGTTCTGGTCCAGGCACTGCTGATAACGCGAAGCAATGGAATCGCAAACATCACGAAACATTTCGTTTGGTATTTGTGTGCATTCTCGTTCAATGGCTGCTCTCAATTCAGCGACTGTTGCAGGTTTTATAGCGTAGACTTTGTCTTTTAAGTATCCCCATAAAAAAAAGTCTAGTGGTGTGAGGTCTGGTGAACGCGGAGGGTATTCTACGAAACCCCTTCGTCCAATCCACATCCACATCGTGCCAAGTACCACTCGCAATACTCCACTCTTCGGTCCGGATCATCTTCATTAATAGCATGGACTAATCTTGGAATGTAACTTTTCCATTGACAGCGCTTCAAATGCGTTGGACAGACGATTCTGAAATTCCTACCTCACGACTCGCTTGCCGCACAGATTTTCTTGGACTTTGGTGATACGTTTCCAGTACTCTTTCTTGCTTTGTGGGCTTGTCGATGTCCGTGGTCTTCCGGAACGCTTCTTGTGGACATTCTGAACAGTTCCATCGGCTTCAAACTTATCTCTAATTCGAGTGATGGTAAGTCGCGTTGGTGGATCTGTTTGAAACTCCCTCCTAAACTGTCTTTGCACTTCAACTGCGTTTTCACACTTCCAGTAGCATTTTAGAATTAATTTCCTTTGTTCAAAGCTCAGTCTGACTGCCATTATTAATTCTAATGGGTTTAACTTGGAAAGAAAGAAACATCAATTGAGCTATCAGCTGTTAAAGTGTGTATACATTTTTGTGGGACGCCCTGTATATATATATATATATATATATATATATATATATATATATATATATAATAACTTTGAAAGAGAGACGTAATTAGTAATTCTAAAAGCAAGTGCTTTAAAACGTTATTATGACATATACGCAGGGTACCCATTTACCTGAAGCCATATTCTGTGGAAGGATGACTAGCTGGTGTTACTAAGCACTACTAGCCGTCACCGGGTCTCGAGCCCAGGGCTAGATAATAAATTCTGAAGAAAGTCTGCAGGCCTAAGGATTATAACATAATTAATACGTAAAAGTATAAATCTGAATCCCCTTTAAGAGAAAATGTCGAATAACTTTGCACTTTAAATAAGACATTGCACAGCAGTTATTCTAAGTACAGTTGACAATTACTTTAAATTACAGAGTCTGAAGTACTTTTATCCTGGTTGGACATACTACGCATTGCCTGCCATCAACGTGTCTCGAACCCGGTCGAATAGCTTTGCACTTCAAAATGAGTTTATTATGGATTTTTATAAAAATAATTAACACTTGGTTAGGAATCTGAAGAAAGTCTGAAGCCTATGGTTTATGATTTAATTAATACGTAAAAGTAGAAATTTGCATTCCCTTTAAGAAAAAACGTCACTCCTATATGTGTGAGAAACCGTGATGGACATATTATGTAAAATTGTGTTGTATACAGTATCCAAACGTAAAAGTGGAACTTTTAATGACCCATTTAAGAGAAAAACGACGAATAACTTTGCATTTCGAAATGAGTTTTTCATATGGTGAAAATTAATGAATGCACGGTTAGATTAATTGAATGCCTATCAAGTAAAATAGCAGCCATATTAGCATATATATATATATATATATATATATATATATATATATATACATATATACAGTATATATATATATATATATATATATATATATATATATAATTAATTTGCATTTGTTTTTCACCAAAAATACACACAGAAGACCATATATATATATATATATATATATATAATATATATATATAATAACCTTCAACGAGCGAGGCAAATCATAATTCTAAAAACATACCCGATCAGCTAATAAACATTTAACCAATAATAACTTGCAAAGAGGGATGCAACTAGTATTTCTAAAAGTCTACTTGTAGAACTTTTTATAAATTTTTAGTTTTCAAATTTATTATGTAATTATTAATTATTTGATAAACAAAATAAGTTGAAATTCGATCTCTAAATACTTAATAGAATACAATTACTTTAATTTACAGTGACCGGAACTACTTTTATACTGACATTTCAATTGTGGTACCTTCCACTGTGTTAATCTGTTCGGATTCATAAATTTTTGCTACGGCTTGTGATGAAATCATCATTCCCGTCGGCAGCTGCGAAGATCAGCCTATTTGCTTCAGCACAGAAGGAAGACAGGATAAAAATCACTCTTTCGTGTATATATATATATATATATATAGAGATATATGTGTGTGTGTGTGTGCGTGTGTGTGTGTGTGTGTGTGTGTGAGTGTATGGTCCTTACCCATGGTCCCCAACTTCATATAAGGTTTGGTGTTTATTCACTGATAAAAATAACTGCTATGAGTCCCAGCTGAAAATGGCCCCTTTTTATATAAGGTACGCTGTCTAATTGTAGCCGCTCTCAGAAGCCAAATCGGCGACTCGATGGCTTCCTGATTGGCGGGAAATGCCTCTAGGTTGTGGCTATATCATATGTATGCGGGCTTTGTTCCAATCAGATGTCGCAGTCTCGGTCTCACGCCCCATTCGTTGGATCGAGAATTTCTGATTGGCCGCCGCTAACGATTCTGAGGGCGGATCTTTATCAGAATTGGTTTAAGCAGCGCACAGAGAGAGAGAGAGAGAGAGAGAGAGAGAGAAGTTTTAAGGGTGCATATACATGTTTAAGGGAATTTCATAAACAGCAAACAGCATTTCATAAGGCAAGGTTGTTTTTTAAAAAACTTTAAATATTATTTAACATAGAAAATGTAAAAACATTTAGGGATCCTAATATAAAAAGAATTAGCCTTTTATAATGTATTAATATTAATATAATTGCTGGTGTCAGTATCTTTATATTAGTGGGCAACTATTGATTTAGTCATTGAAATAATAATTTAGAATATTCTAAGTATTATAATTGCTTTAGTTCCGTTTAAAAATGCTGAATTTTAGAGATTGGGGACAATTTAATGTAAATTAAATAATGAAGTAAGTGTGGTCCAAATATAATTCCAATTATTCTTAAAAAAAATGCGCAAATAACAGAATTACTTAATTAAATCATTGCATTGCTAAACCTAAAATATAAAAATAATGACATTTCCAATCGTTATATCACCTACTGAAATGTAATTTTATTTCTCTTAAAGTCCACAGAAACCGACGTGTTTCTTTGGCACCCAAAGATCATCAACAAAGTGACCATTAAACGAAATAATTCGGCGTGCTCTATGGTCACAGTTGAACAAGACATAGAGACGGTCCTTCCGATCCAGGAGTATATTATCATATACTCTTGGAGAATTCATTAATTCATACACTAAACTCCACGAGTGTATGATAAATGGTGTCAGGTGTGGGATAAAAGTAGATTTTTCTTTACCCCATTTCCTTTAGCCAAAGACACCACCGTCGGTTGAGACGAGTGCATGAGGACCAACTGCACGAAGAAGCCAAAGATGGAAGATTCAACTAGGGCCACACGATCGAGGACAACTGCTCAGACTCACTTGAAGTCCCCGTTGAGGATCCAAGCAACAGACGAGGACGAAGTACACCTTTCTATCAGAGAAGATACAAAACACAAGGTAAGCGATCGTGTTTTTATTGCGACCGGTTTCAGGGGACAGGAAAGTAGTCCTCCTGTAGCAGGAATACTCCGAAAGAGATCCACCCAAGCGTAAAGTTTTCCCACTTAATTTTGACGTGAATCGGGTTCCTTTTGTCCCTTTCGGATCACCAACTTTTAAATTAGAGAACGAACCAGGAAATACCCCTCCTTCCCTATTAACAAATTTTAGAGATTCAGTAGAATTTTGGCCCATTTCATTAGATAAAACACCCAGTATAAATATGCATAGAAGCCAAGATATTAGAGAAATCGGAGGAAGGCCTTCTCCACCACCAACTCCTCCTCCTCTTCCCGTTAGAATGGCTAGGTCTTCCCCCTACCCGGAGGAGGAAGAAGATTTTTCCACGGAGGAGAATAAAAAACTTAAACAAGCGGCAGAAATATGCCCTGTATTTTGTGGAACATACGCGGAATATTTAATTGCGGCAGCTCAGGGAGTCGTACGTAGTTACGTGTCGTTCCAGGACTTCATATTCGAAATAGCCCGTTTAATCCCCGAGAGAGGAAGAAATAGTGATCGAATGCGAATAGCTTTAGCGATTAGATGTTCGGTTCCCACTAGTAGACTCGTATTCGTAGGTTTTGGAGGAGACGCGAAAACGTGGAAAGAGTTCTTAGATATTTGTTCAAATTTATATTGTCAAAATAGACGGGATGAGATAACGAATAGATTAATGAACATAGAAGGAGAGTGTAGAAGCCCAGATGAGTCTTTTACCTCCTTTGTATATGGAATAAAAATAGAAGTTGAAGAGTTAAAGAAAGACCCTGGTGATATGTCAAGAAATATAAATACCCAATTTATCATAAATAAAGTTATATTAAATTCAATTCCTCGTAAGCTCTGACAGAGGTTTAAATAAAAAGATTAAAAGAATTAGATGTGATGATCGAATCATTTCTAAGTCTATTGTCCCTCATATGTATTCTTTTAATAATTCAAATTATTTAAATCAAACCATGGGGTCCCTACCATCCCCAAATCAGTCATATTACCCGTCCGGTTTTCCCAACCAAACTGACCTTCAGACGCAAAAATATCAATCCTCCTATCGATACACCATACCAACAAATCACATCCAATGCTTATCCATATAACGTCCCTTTTAATAAGATGCAATATGGTAATCCTCCTCAATTTGATTATTCCAGTCAGTTTAATCCTCAACTTAACTTGATTTATGATGAGTTAGGAACTATGAATTCTGTACAAACATCACAAGTACAATCCTACATGATGAATAACAAAATGTTGCATATGTGAACGAACCGGGCATAAAGCAAAAAATTGTCTGTTAATTGAACTAGTGAAAGCTCTAGAGATAGATAAAAATAAAGTTTGAGAGTATGAACGAGTGAGTTAAAGAGATAATTATGATAACGCCGATTTGTTTCTCCGTCCCGACAAAATTGGGGTCGAGGAAGAAATGAATATCGGGATCGAGAAAGAAATCAATATCGAGATCAAGGAAGAAATGGATATAGGGAGCAAAGGAGAAATGATTACTCGTACGATAGAGGTAATAGTTCACCATCACCATATGAAAATAAAATAATAAATTCTTCGCCCTATGAACGTTCAAACGGAAGATTTGACAATGAAAATACAAGAAACAATTATTCATACCAAATGGATTACTCGTATGAAATAAGAAATCCCCATCCCCGTATGAATATAGGAGAGAAAGGAAGTATTCTCCTTATGAACGGTCACATGGAAGATAAGAAGAGGAACGTAGAAGGACCAATGATTCCTGGCAAGGAAAAAGGTCCCGAGACCGAAACGAGTCCCCTTATAGAAATGGGAATCGGATTCAAAATACAGACAGAGGAAGTTCCCCTTCGAGAGAGTGGAAGAACCGTAGAAGTGATTCTCCAAGACAGAGGCGGACTCTGACCCCTCCTATCCGGGATAAATCACCACGGAGAGGCTCTTTTAAAGATGACGAGGAACAAAAATCTTACCCTAAAAGCGAGTAAGTAGGTAAATATCAGAAAAAATCGATCAAGTAGCAAGGTCAACTGAAGAATTCGAGATAAGGAAAAAAAGAAACAGGGGAAGAAGGAAATAAACTGGATGGGTCTAACGAAATAAAAAATGTAAACTTGTATGAATGCGAGGAACGAATAAAACATTCGAATGAAAGAGAGAATAGCCTCGATGCGAGTAAAAGAAATAATGAGAATAGTCCGAGAGATTGTATAACCTTAGAACAAGAGTCTATTTTCCTCAAACAAAATGACACGTGTGAAAGGATGTATGCAAGTGTCTCAAGCAGTAAGCAAATAAAGTATGTGAAATGAATTCAGATGACGTGAATTCTAAGCTTGCGAGCAAGAGGTGTGAATCACTTACGAAAAGTATACAAGAAAATAAAAATAATTTACAAATTAAAGTAATCGTGTGAACGGAGCTTATGATAGAGGTACATGTGACATTAAGATTACGAGTGCGATCAAAAGGGATGACTCACTATTAAACCGTGTGAACGGAAGTACAAATGATAGCACGGGAATGCATGAAACAAATGAGGAGAATATGAATGACGAAATCATAATTTTAGATGAAAATGGATTATTAATACAAAATATAGTAGAGTATTGTGAAGAAGGAGTAGAAAAAATGTGAGCATATTACAGTGAAAGAAATGATATTTTAAAGGGACAAATAAATTATAAAGGATTCTACTGTCTTTTAGAATTAATGCTGTGGGAGATCCACAAGATGCGGAGCAGATTTCCCACTGCCCCATGTATGTCATGCGAACATTTCAGTACCCAGTAATTCAGGTAAAAAGAAATGATGTTGAGCCTGTAGCTCTTTTGGATACCGGGGCTGATATTTGTCGTACTAAGGAAACATTAATTGATATAATTGGGTGAAGGAACCAAATAAAAGAACCTAGCCGAAGCTGTAAGGCAGTGAATGATGAAAAACTGACCACAATGGGACAAATAAAAGTAGCAATGAAAATTGCCGAAGAGACATATGAAATAAGTGCTCTGACAGTTACAGACTTACCCGTAGGATTAAGTATTATTATTGGAGCTGATTTCATTAGAGACAATTAAATAAAAATTGAAGGTAAAGGAAGAGGATTTGCCATTCATTTAAGGGAAAATCAAATTCCGGTGGTATCTAAGATACTTAAACCCGCAGGTAAGGAGAACCGGAACTTTGAGAAAATAAATTTAGTAGATATCCCCCTAAAATTGGGAAGGGGATCAGCTTCAACAGCCCCCTCAATTGGAGCCTTCCTGGAACTTCAGTTAAGTATTCCATTAAAAGAAGGAACTACGTTGATAATTGAAGCAAAACGCATCCTCTTAACTTAAATATCGAACCACAACTGATATGAGTGAATGAAGACGGACAAATATTTATAGTAGTACACAATAAATCCGCAAATGACAGAGTCAAAGCTATTATCGAGAAGCTAAAGATACTTGGTGAAGGTTTACAATATTGCAACTGTGAAGAAGAACAGGAATGCAAAAGACAAGGGCAGTGTCTGTACAATGCAGAAAGGACTAAAGATCTAATGGGAGATGAGCTAAACCGAGTAATGGATCACGAACGAGAAATGTTCATGGACGAAGGTGATGTCTGAGAAAATTTACGAACGAGAGAGGATGAGTGATTTCACACAGCCACAGAGAATCATTGAACAAAAATTAAAAGAAATACAAGATTTCGTACGACAGGCGAATCTGAACCATGAAACGAGATGTCAATTAGAACAGATACTCCTGGATTACCTTGATGTGGTATTCATAGAGGGAGACGAATTGGGACCGTTAAAAGATTATGAACTTTCACTAGAACTTGTACCCAGACACGGTCCAGTATACACTCCCCAGTATATACTACCATTTAAATTTCATGAAGTATCCAGACAGGTCGCCGTACGAGAGTGACGTGGGCTCATCGAACGAGGAAACAGTGATTTCAATAGCCTCCTTTTACTAGTTAAGCAAAAGAACAAAAATTGATTGGTAGTTGATTATAGAAATTTAAATAAAGTACTGAAAACTTCAAGTTTTAAGCTTCCAGATATAGGGACTATATTCCGGAGCTTGGGGGGAAACAAGTGTTTCTCCACGATTGATTTTGCACAGGGCTATCATCAGATAGCCCTGGACGAAAGATCACAGGATTTGACGGCGTTTTCTTCAAATAACGCGAGTTTCGTGTATAAAGTCCTACTGTTTGGTCGGAAAATGGTACCAAATATTTTCAGTTCCATTATGAGTAACTTATTTCATGAGCTGATTGGAAAACATGTGTATGTGTTCATAGACGATATATTAATCGTCGGAAAAACCGTGGAAGAACACGAGAAGAACATTAGATTACTTTTCGAAAGATTGAGAGAAAATAACACAAATTCAAGCTAAGTAAATCCCAGTTCTTTCAAACGAAGGCCACGTTCCTGGGTCATGACATTACAAAAGAAAGCATGTCACCTAGTCTTGATAAAGTTGAAGCTATAAAAAGGTTGAGACCCCCAATACAGTGAAGGAAGTACAGTCGTTGTTGGGATTGATCAACTATTATAGATGCTATATACCGAATGCCGCTGAACTTCTGGGCCCCATCCATGCTTTGACCGGGAAGGAAGAAAAGTTTGAATGGACAAAGGATCAAGAGAGAGCCTTGGACATAGTAAAAAAGGTAATTACCACCAAAACTCTGTTGAGACATCCGGATCCTAGTGAACCGTTCTACCTGTATACGGATACATCAGAAAAGGCCAGTGGGGCAGTCCTGATGCAGGAGAACGAAGAAGGTGAGTTGGTCCCCTTTGAATATTACAGGAAAGGATTCAGCGACATACAGAGGCGGTACTTAGTCATCGAGAAGGAAGGACCAGGTATCGTCTTGGCACTAAATCATTTCCGTGCCCTCATATTAATATCTAAAGTTATATTACGAACTGATCACCGACCTTTAATAAGCCTGGTAATAAATCAATCATCAAAAAGATTGACAAAATGGTTTATTGCGCTGTTAGAAGTTGACCTAACGGTCGAATATGTCAAAGAAGAAAGGAATTTCGTAGCCGATCTAATGAGTCGTTGCTTGAACAATGATAAAGAACTGAGGTCCAAGGTTAAGGACCATCCAGTAAATATAGGTACTAGAAGCCAAAACCGAAATCTGAACACAGAAAATCCTAAACCAGGTACGCTGATTGAAAAAATTCTACACGATGAAGAGGTACCTGAAATATCTCGAAATGACATTCGTCGAGCGCAAATCCGAGATGAAAAATGTAAAGGGATATTGAAAGGAGACGAGAACAACATTTTCAAGATTATTGATGGATTAATTTATTCAACCCGAACCTTGCATGACAAGGAATTAAATAGGATTTATCTCCCAGATTTTGAGCTACAGAAGGCTCTAACACAATTCCACAATTCTACCAATAAAGGCCACATGGCAGAATCAAAAACCTACCAAGAAATGTCGCAAGTATACTACTGGCTGAATATAGGCGAGTCCATAAGACAATACATCAAGAAATGCGTCATTTGCAATAAATATAAAAACATAAACCCGCGAAAGGCCCCCATGGAGGAAACTCCCTATTGTAATGGACCACTAGACCTGGTCTATGCCGACTTGGTGGGTCCATTCCCACTTCGCGGGACCTCTCTGCCTATGTGTTAGTCCTAATAGTAGGGGGGGTTGTTAATCCTAAATTTTGCTTGGGATAAACGTAAAATTTGGAGACACCATTTCTAAGCACGATTTTATATTTAATTTTTTTTCCGAAACCTCTTACCCACGCTGTACACCCTCCCTGAAGGCGTACATATGTGTATTTTCTGTTTTTCTGCTATATAATCGATATTTATTGCCAGATGTGCTATGTAATATGTCCTCTATAGGGTTTTCAGGGTCGCAGAACACGAACATGCATTTGTAATGGAACTGAAAAATCATGATGGCGGAAATCCAAGGTGGCGGTCAAAATCACAAATGTTTGGGCATTTGAAAGTGAAATGTGGATGGAAAGACTACAAACATCCATTTTACTATATTTAATTGGGGGTTATGCAGTTGACAAGGTATTTGTGAGAACTAATATAGTTAAATCATGAACTTTCAACCCATGTGAGACCACCAAGGACAATAAGGAGAGTGCTAAGTGCACGAAGACCTATTTCAAGATGATTTGCACACATTCTATATTTGTATAAAGATCATAGTATATTATCATACACACATATTGTTCATTTCAGTAAAGTGTCTACTGCATGGTTAAACTCACTGATTTGACTTCAGCTTTACAGCTGACATTGCTGAGATAAAGCTTCAAATTAGTGGCATACGTTGAGAGGGGCAATTTTCTGTAGTCCTTCATAGACGAAATATATCACTAGTCTTTGGCACAGAAAGAGCGGTATCTCGTGCATATCTGACTTCGAGATAAAGCCGGTTCAGCTTCTGCGAATCGTCCACATTTGATTCTTCGAGATAATTATCCACTTGCTCACTAGCCGTGAATGGCCCTCCTACTCTTTTTAATTCTTCCAGGTCTCTATTTCTCCTGCGGTCTACAGCGACATTCGCAATCTCTTTAGTCTGTAATCCTTGCTTCTGTAATTGTTCTTGTCGTACGCTCCACTCTCTCATTATTTCCTGATTTTTTGCAGTTCCAATTTTCCTATAGTCTTTGAAAGACCCTGTTGGTTGTTTTTGAATCAACGCAAGAGATTTAGCTTTGACCTGCGCTGCCGACGCGCACGCGAGTTGCTTGGCGCCTCTTCTGCCGAGTTCATAGTTGATGAACCCTACACTGCGCTCAGAGTCCAAGTTGTGAATTGGCGACTTGTCCAGTTTTTCACAGTCCATTTTTGAGAGAGCATGTTCTGCTGATTCGTCAAATTCTCCGAATCCAAAGATATCTCCCTTTTATTTCTGAAATCCTTCAGCAAGCTTTGGCAATATCATACCCAAAACCTTTGTGACTTCAGTACTCATTTGGAGAGCTGTAGCTTTTATAGCATTGCAAATATCATCGTCATATCGAGTTTGTTGGAATCTTTCAACAGACACAAACTTAAATGCCGGCGTATCCACTTCCAACAGTTTAACCGGATCAGTATAACTGTTGGAATGCTGGAATTAGCTTTGAATAATTTGTACTGGTTGATATCGTCAGTGAAAGGAACGGCTCCACTAAATGAAGTCCAGTGAGAGCTCCAGCCGTGTACACAACTTTCATGAAGTACAGAACCAGGAAGCATCGTACGATGCAGGCCAATTGGTTCGTCACATGCTCAAATTTTCCGAGAAATGTTCCCACATCGTCAGTGTGATATAAGGTTTTGGCACATTTCAACGTCAATCTGTTGAAACGTTCATCTTTTAGACTGGCAGATTTGTTTCGCTTCTGCACATGAGCGTGGCATTGACGAGAAAGCTGGAATATATTTTATCTCGCCCAATGACATTTTCTATTTCGGTCCATTGTTTAGTGATCACTTGATTGAACATGAGAGTTGGGTGGACATTACAAATCAGATGATCCGGGGCATGTTCTGATTCTAGCTTCTCGGCCACCATTTGTTTGACAGAGAGATTATAGGGTGTCTGATCAGTGAACACAAAGTCTATCTTTTCAAACAGTTTACGAGGCTTCCGACCCGTAGACGTGGAAGGCTCATCTGATTCTGATGTGCTAATTTGGAAGTCACTATGATTCGGATCATCCTCAGAAAGTTTACTGAAGCCTTCAGCTGAAGCCATTTCTTTATTCCTCGCTCATTCCATCTCTGCTTCCTCTCTCATTCGCTCCAAACTCTGCAGATCTCTCTTCCTGCGTTCTATGGTCTTATTCCATTTTCTGCCGACAAAACTCTCGCAAAACATTTTTCTATCATATCTTTGGTCTTCCAGAAAGTCCCATTCTTCTCGAATCATTTTCACCCTATAAATTTTTTTAAGCGTTTCCTTACTTCATTGTCCGCGCAGAATATATCAAAAAGTTCTTCCGCTTTTTCGTTGAAATTTTCGACTTTTTTTATAATAGTTGTCGTTTTGGCAGTTTTTTCTGGTCTGAACTAATTTGATGAATCTTTCATACAGTTCCAAAATTTTCAGTTTGATGCGTTTAGTGGTCACTGTATATATTACAAAAAATTCAGTGTTCTTGAAGGACGTCCGCAAGAATTCCGGCTGCAACTTCCTTTGACCTCTCAGTTTTACCGGCTCTATTCGGTCGAAGTAAGTACAACATGTTTTCCAAAATGTCCTTTTTCGTTAGAAGCAAGCCATTTGAAAAGACAGCAGTTTCTATGTAGGTTGTTGAACCCAAGGTATTCTGGGCGGACGAGCGTGTACTTGGCGTCCGAGCTTAGTTCATTGTTCACTCAGGTGTGAATTCTGAAAATAGAAAAAAGTTGCATCAGGCTGGAAATCCTTGCGGCATGAAATGGGAGTCTTACGGAATAAATAAAGGCACATACAACAATGTAATGAAAGCACAGTGAAGCATAATAATATTTTCGGTCCCTGAAACCAGCATTAGATGTGGTGTTTGGATGTTGGTCCACTAGGTGTCACTTATGTGCTGATGCTAATCAGGCTGACAACTGAACAGTGTGGTATGAAAGGTGATCGTGTCTGTGTTGTATGTGTGCGTTAATACATTATTTAGTATATATCATAACATTAAGGATGTTGTCATCCATGAATTTGATGAAAAATGGAGAATTTTGACCGCCATATTAGATTTTCAAAATTCTGAGTAAAAATTCGTTTTCTCCAACCCCGTAAACCCTATAAAGGACATATTACAGAGCAAATCTGGCAATAAATATGGCTTATATAGCAGAAAAATACAATAATTCACATATGTACAGGGTGGGCGAGAAGTCACCGCACACCCGCACGATACGCACCCGAAATCAATTTGAATTTACACAGCACAGCACAGCACACACTACTATGTACAATGGCAGTCTGGCAACAGTGTCGAATGGCAGTCTGGCAACAGTGTCGAAGATAGTGCATACTTGACAGCCGTACCCATGGAATTTAGTTGTGGTGTTGTCAGTATGGTTGACACAAGCAGTTACTCTGTTGAGGAGCGGTTGGTGGCAAGTGTGTGGGTGCATGAGAGACCGCACACGGGACAAACAATGACGCAGGTGATGGCTGTGTTTCGGGAACGGTTTAATAAGGTTCCATCACGAAGAGCGACACTGCTGGATTGGGAAAAACGTGCGTTTCCTCTTGGAAGCATTAAAGACAGGCCGCGGAGTGGGAGAAAGACAACGCGCTTGGAAACATGTGCAGCGATTGCCGCTTTCATTGAACGTTCCCCAATTAAGTCGACGCGGAAACGATCATCAGAGCTTGGTGTGCCACGGTCAACGATGCGAGACCACATGAAGAAAGACCTGAAAGTGAGGCCGTATCGCCCAACTTTCGTGAATGAACTGTCAGATGCCGACATCGATCGGCGTTATGAATCATGCCGTGCTCTGTTGGACACATTCCCAAGTGCCGTATCTCGATCAAAGGTTCTTTTCAGTGATGAATGTGCCATCTATCGCAGTTCGCGCGACAGAAATGTGGTGTTCTGGTCAAAAAAGAATCCCCATTTCACGCAGGAGTTGGAACATAATCCACCGCATGTGATGATATGAGCGGGTATGACATCAGGTCATTTGATTGGACCTACTTTTTCGATGGATCCGTGAACGCGGCATCTTATTCGGCAATGTTGGAGACGTGGCTCATACCTCAACTCAGAGATAGGGGACTCATGGATAACGTGTGGCTGCAGCACGATGGGGCACCCGCACACTTTTCTCTTTCTGTGCGCGACGTCTTCAACGAACATTTTGCAGGCCGCTGGATTGGCCGTGGTTCACCGACATCTCCGGCACCATTACCATGGCCACCACGTAGTCCTGACCTTACCACCCCGGACAATTCGTTGTCGAGTATTATCAAGGGAGTAGTGGCTGCGCGTCGCTACAACACCAACGAAGAGTTGCGCAGAGCTGTGGAAGACGCCTTTCGCACCATTACTCCACAAATGCTCCGATGCATGTCACAGAGGACATGGAGGCGCATCCGCTTGTGTGTCCAGCATCAAGGTGCACATACGGGTCCGCTGGACATGTAACCACGAAGTACGTAAGTGATTCAGATTAATTATGATTGATTATGATTGCACATTGGTTGGTGTACGGTGACTTCTCGCCCACCCTGTATATTTTCAGGTGGTATGTACATGCGTGTCAGAGGGGTCACAAATCAAAAATTGTTTTTGACCGGAGTTTCACTATGGGTGGTCCATATTTTGAGGGGGTCCTCACTTAAGAATTCCAAAAAATTCAAAATAAGAACCACCCCTTACTAATAGATGGATTCACTAAGTTTGTTGAACTATATCCTTTGAACGACAAAACCTCGACTTCTGTTGCAAAGTGCATATTCGGACACTACATCCTAAGATGGGAAGATGAAGAGTCTAAAAACAGACAATGGGACTGAATTTACGAACGAAATTATTTCCTATTTGGTAAAGAAATATGTATTAATCAAAGTTTTGGAGCTCCGGCTCATCCGTAAAATCAGGGCCCCGTTTAGAGATATAATTACTCTCTAAAAAATGCCCTACGAACCTTGATAGAGGATCGAGTAGTTGATTACTGGGATGAATATCTACTATTGGTCAAGTATATCCTTAACAACACTATATAAGCACACCGGACAAAAAATTAGTCACCCCTCTCAGAATGTACCTAATAACGTGTGACGGCGCCTCTGGCCTTGATAACCGCACGAATCCGGCGAGGCAGAGACTCTACGAGGTTGTGCATGTACTGAACATCGATTTGCTGCCACTCGTTCATCAGCCGGTCCCGAAGTTCCGCCAGAGTCCGTGGGTGTCTATTCCTGCGCTTCACTTTCTGTTTCCAGCCTGAACAACACCTTCGACGCTTTCAGGATTAAAGGCTTCATTGGACCTGCGATGTACTCGTCGCCTCCCATCATTGGAGAACAAACAAAAACGGGACACATCGGACCAAATTACACGTTTCCAATCTGCCGCAGTCCAGTTTTTGTGCCTCTGAGCCCATTTATAACGTGCCAATTTGTGACTTGCTGTTAACAGCGGCCTCTTCCGTGGTACCCTGCTCCAGATGTCCATCGCATGCAGTTCTCGTCGCAATGTCCGTTCGGAAATTGGTCGCTGGAGAACCTCATTGGTTTCTTGGAGCAATTGTTCTCTGGTTTGAAAACGATTTGCAGTTACTAGACGAGAAACATGGCGGCGGTCACTGTTGTCGAGAATTGTTTTCCGGCCACAGTTACGCCGTCGATTTTCAGTTGATTGCGAACTACACCACTCTTTGTAAACTCGCTGGACAGTACGCGTTGACACACCAACAAATTGGGCTACTTCAGACATTTTGTGTCCGTGGGCTCTGCCAAACACGATGGCTCCTTTTTGCCACTGAGTAACGTCTGCCTCACGACCCATTTTGCAGACTATATCCAACACACACTTTGTTCTTCACCACCTCACGAAACAGATCTGATCCTGTGTGCTACGTCACCGCTACTTGTCACTTACCAATGCTACATCAGCGCCCTCTGTGTGACCTACTATCGGTGCTATTAGGGGTGACTAATTTTTTGTCCGGTGTGCTTATAATACAACGCAAGAAAGACCATTTCTTTTAATGTTTGGTAGGAATGACGCCGTTCCTGTTGAAGTAGATAGCTTGGAAGCCGCCCACATAGATCTAGATGAATGTAAATGGAGGCAGGCGCATATGAAGGATGAAGTTTACGAAACAGTTAGAGAAAATCTAAAAGAACAACGAGTAATGAAGCAAAGAACTGAGCGAAGAAGCTTTTGAGAAATTCAGAAGGGAGAAAAGGTCTCTATAAAACGGATACCCATTCCGGGCTTATCTAAAGCATTGGAATCCTCTTACGAACGCCCTTGTGACGTAATAGCAAAACTAAATGACTACGTATACCTTGTCAAAGATCCAATCACTCTTAGAAATAAAAGAGTGCATTTAAATAATATAAAAATAGAGTTGATAAATACGCACAAGAAAAGGAAGCTTCAGGATACAGAGAGTCAGGTCAATAACTCCTCTACGCAGGAAGAAATCCTGACAGGAATGAGGTGATGTATACAAAGTAAAGGAATTCCCGTTCCTACCCCAAGGGAAGAAATGTTTTTCGAAGAAGAAATTTCAAATGACAGCGAATTACTCATCCCTAAAAGGCCACTTTACTTAATCAGATCAAAGGAAACAACAATTGAACCATCGAGGATCAGAAGTAGGTATGAGGAAACAAAGAATCCATGAGATCACATTAACAGAACCCCTGAAAACGTAACATGTAGAGGATCCCTTGATTAAACGGCAAACGACTGCGGTCATTATAAGGATAGAACGAATATATTACGAAAGAAATTTTATTACGAACTTAACGTGTGTTTATATAAATTCATACTCATAGAATTACGCGCTTACTCGCATATAAACTATTAGAGAGGATAAAGAGCTAAAAGAAGGATAAAAACCATAGGATTAAAAGCCCCGCAAAAAAGTCTTTTATAGATATATAGGTATATAGGATAAGTAGACGACTTTCGTTTCTCTACGGTCTTGGTTAAGAAATTTTATCTCACCCAAATTTAAATATAAAAGAACATTTACATGTTTCAGTTTAGTATAAATAAATTCTTTTACCATGAGAACCATTAATGTTTACATAAAAAAATCATTTTACGTAAACAGGATGTGGAGGTGTGAGAAGTAAACGAATGAATTAACTCACAAACAAGAAATTTATATTTCAGCTAGTGACCAGTGGTTCTTAACCTTTTTACTACCATGCCCCCTCTAGGAATTGGTCCTTCCCTCCACGCCCCCCTTCAATCAAAATAACATTCTCAATAACTTCTCAATATTAGCCCATGCTCTCGTTAAGAGAATAATAAATACAATTAGAGAAATTCCTGTTTCTAGGGGGGCGCGCCCCCCCGGTTAAGAACCACTGAGCTAGTCGAAAGGGAATTTCCTAAATCAGTTCGTTTTAGAATTGTAAAGAGGTTGATAAAGGAGGGAATTAAGTGCTAAATTTAAATGACTTAAAGATACTCACTATTTTCATGAAAATTTTTATATAACTGTTCAAATTTAATCAAATTTATTATTTCATATTCATATTAACTTTACTTGAGAAATGGATCGTCACCGCAGTTTCCTGCTGCGGGAAATAATTTTCGTTCTCCTGCTGTGCGCTCTACGAGCAGGGGCGGAAACCCTTTCAAACAACGGAGTCTTGTTCGAACCATTGGTCCGCTAGTCTCCCATGGTTCTCTCTACACCTTCAACGTCCGTCTACGCATGGGCCCTTAATTCCAAAATTTACGTCTTTTGGATGAAAACAATGAATAAGCTCATACATCGATGTAGGACGGAGCAAGAGAGATTAAGAAGACTTAACAAGACTACAATAAACACCGTAAAAGAACTAGGAATTCTCAGCACCACATTACAAGGAGTACGGGAGCAAATTCTCGAAACCAAACGAGAAATCACTGCATTTATTACCACTTTAACCCAAGAAGACCCCCTTGAAGACCAATCCCTGTCTCGAAAGAAGAGAGGATCGGTCAACGCTGTGGGAGGTTTCATGAACTTTGTTTTTGAGATAGCCCAACAAAGCTCGGTTAATGACGTTATAAGACACATACAAACGATCGAATCTAATAAGAAAAACTTAGCTGAAAATTTGAACTCGTATGTCACCGTATTAAATGCAACTATATACGACATCAGTAGTTTAAAGACATATGTAAACCTCCTCACCGAAAATATACACTCATTTCAAGAAACAGTGGGTTTGTATCTTGCCAGCCTAGAAGAAGAAACGAAAGAGGAAAAGTACATCACCTTCCTCTCCATATTAAGTCACAGCCTATCTACATATACAGAGGGGCTCCACTTGAGATTAAACAGACTGAAAACAGCTTTAGTTAACGCAAACAGAGGTCGATTGGACTCCTTCCTATTTGATCCAGTATTTTGCTCTCATGTTTTAAAAGGCATCGAACCCAATGTCGGAAGACTGCTGCCATACACCTTAAACGAAGCCATCATTCACTTATATTTCCAGCTCAGCAGTACACGCTTGGGCAAAGTTTCCCATGATGAGCTGAGTATGATAATCTTCATTCCCCTGAAGGCAATAGAGTCACCAATGACCCTCTTCCAAGTTGATCTCCTTCCAATGTGGATTAACAAAGAAGAATTATATGCAGAAATAATCCCGAGGACAAGACACTTAGGGGTTAGCCAAAACAGGCTAAATTATATCTTACTGGACAACCTTCACGGCTTTTCATAATTGAAGGGACATATTGTCCTACCCCGACCTTTATTTTAAATAAGGGATCTAATAATTGTTTGGTCCGACTCTTCCAAATAAACCCCAAAACAAACCTTACGACTTGCCACCGAGTGTTGAAATGAAACTTTTCCCCAATGTTCCTTCGACATCGTCACACTGTTTATTATAGTGTGACTCAACCCATAACTTTACTGTTTAGATGTGGAAACAGAAGGAACAACAAGGAAGAAGTGGAGATGTCCAGGACGGGATCATTCGCTTTACCGGAGGGATGTGACATCATGACGAATCATGAAGTGATTCCATCCATATCCATCTTTTCCGTCCCCCGAAACATCACATTGAAAACGGATCTACCTCCATCGACAGGCGACATATAAATTACTTATGTCATAAATTCGTCTCACCGCCGAGGCCCTAAAGCATTTCATCGCCTCTCTTTCTCAAGGAGTAAACCTGAGAGAGGTGGACGTTTCTTAAGATCACTTTAGAGAAGTACGACGACGGCAAGTCCTCCATAATTCCGTACGCTACGTTAACCCTTTGCTTCATCCTCGGAGCAGCCATGATCGGGATCACAGTATGTAGTAAGTACTCTCACCCTCAACGTTATTCATCACCGGCCTTCATGACGACAACTACTGCAGAAGCCGATGCCTCACCATCGAGCTCTCAAGAAGAAATTCCAATGACTCGATCGCCAACACCACCGAGAAGTCCCCCACATAAACTCCATTTTTCTCTATCAAGCCCGGAACCATCGAGAAGGCAACCTCACTTCGTTAGGTCCTATCGTCGACCGGAAGCGACGCAGAATCTGGGCTACGAAGAAGTGATTAATGAGATACAACCAGAATACCGTTAAGAGAAACCCTCCCGTAACAAACTGAGCTCTAATCCGGTCGAACTAATCGGTCCCATACAAAATAAATTCTTTATCCTTCCTAATGCTTATTTGAAAATAATTATATTATTTAATGCATATACCACTTCCTTGAAATAAGAAATTAAATATGTATTAAGTACACGCTCTCGTTTGTGATTAGTGATTATATTACTATTATTCGCTTAAAAAGTTAGTGAAAGAGTGCTTTTAGTGTTAAAATAAGAGTATAAAGTGAGAATTCACATCACAGTGCGAACTTACAAGAGTTATCTTAAGAATTTAAAACTTTTTATAAACACATTCAGGATGTGACGCATATCTTTTTTGTCAATAACAAGTAAAATGCGTAAAGCATAAACATGTTAATTTTATAACTGCATTATGTTCATAACGTTTAACGTTCACTAAACTCTCTTTGTTCATTTTTATGTATTTAATGCCCTAAAATATAACCCATCTTACTGTAAGAAAATATCTTACATTAGTTAGCTAAAATTAAAAAATTAGTATATAAAGGCACAGTATAAATCCTTCGACGTCGCCTTAGACTGCTGAATATGTTAGCCCTTTATTTAAATCAAACCATTTTGTGAGAATAATTAATTACGAAACGAAATTGCTTTTTATAAAGTAAACAATCCTCCTTAGGAACTACCTAAAAGGTTACTAGTTAATTTTAAAAGTCACTGAAGCCTGTACATATCATTACTCTATGCAAATTTAGAGCTAAATCGTATCAGCTAAACGTACTCGCTAAACAATACGCAGCTAATGCGGTGTCCAGATTACTCTGCCTTGGAGGAGTAGATTTTTGAAAAGGATCTATGTTATACAGAGAACCTGAAAAACTTACGTTATCAACAAATTTTATGTAAAATAATCTCTAAACTGTGATTTTTCCTTTCCTTCTATTCTTTCCTTTATGTATAATTTATATATCGTATAATGTTTACGATGATATTTCTTGTTTCATTTTCTACGAGTTACAGGATATACAATATAGTAGAAAAATTTAGTTATCCCTTTTAATATAAATCTAATTTCCAAATATTAAGAAATAATTACGAAAAAAATTTAGTTTTCACCCATATAACGAATTCCCCTTCAGGGACAACTTAAATCTGTAAAGATTTTTAGAATTTTCCAAAGGAATTAAATCCTTATTTTACTACTAACGATTATACTGCGTGTTCTTATGAAGGGAATTCAAGTGTCCAGACTTATGAAGATGGTTTTAAAGCCCTGGAAATTCATAATACGAAAAGAAAAATTTTTCCTAGTCTTATTTAAAAGAGGATCTGAACTATGCATAAAATCACGCACTGATTCCTTGAACTAAATTCTATAGTTGCCCATAAAAAATATGTAAATTATTCATAAATGATCCCTTAATTACAACTAAATTAGATAATTACGATGAAATTGATTTCCTTCAATTGAGAACAGGTAAGATCCACAGGAATATTTCAAATTTTATAGACTAATCTAAGCCCTTATTTTTCCATGAAAAGCACAGCTAAAGATTGTAACTGTACAGCTATATCAGGGCGTAGAAGTTATTTCCATTGGTTTGCTTGACATCAAATAATTTTTGAACTGGTCTATGGGGCTAACAGCTAAGCCTCGGATCCTAACAAATTCCAAAAAACCCAACTCCTTATTACTATAAATAAATAATTCACTTTTGGGAAACCCTCAGTCGCGTTTAATAAAACACGCTGTAATTCGCATAAAATTTAACTTACCATAATGATATGTATTAATTACCTTATAATTTGTGTACTTTAATTACCTTAATTACCTTATAATTTGTGTACCTTAATTACCTACAATTGTAATTAATTATTAATTACCTTATAATTTCCTTAAGTATATTTTCAAATTTATTATAATATTGTGTAAATAAATGATTTAGCACATTGCTCTTGCCTACTACTATAATTGATGATTGAAGAGATTCACATTATGACTAATAGCATTCCTACGCGAAAAGACTTCATGTAAATAAAATCCTTTGTAAACTGAGAGCACTTTAATTTAGTTTTCCTCTAAATCTTAAATGAAATCATTTTCAATTATAAATCGATTTCTCAAATGTAGAAAATTTTTCATCTAAAATACTAATTACCTGAATTCACCCAAAATTACCTAAAGTGCTCTTTTAAAATTTTAAGAGAAATAACTGTAATATGATATGTCCCATTCTCCTGTAGTGTTCACATTCAAGAGGGATTTTACTTTAAATTTTGGAATTTACTCCAATAACCTTCAAACTTTTAACATGAACTCAGTGGCAGCAATGCCGTAATCTTTAATCTTTACCAAACCCGATCTTCCGATACGGACCAGTTACATTTTTTTATTATTTTTCTTTTTTTAAATAATAGACGAATCTGTTATACATGGTGATCCACATGGGCCCTGGGAACAGGAACAGGAACAATCAGCACTCGCTACCTTTCACGTGCGAGAACCTCAGGCGTCTCATGCCCTTTCACGTACTGCTCAACCTTGCCCTTTCAAGTACTGCTCAACCCTGCCCTTTCAAATACTGCTCAAAGGCTCACGCGACCTGTCGCGTACTTCCGTCCGACCGTGAGAAACTGGATTGCTCAAGTGTTTCACGCGATTATCGCGTGCTTCTGCCGCATAAGAACAATGAAACTCTCCCGTATATAAAAAGGAATCCGAAACTTAGAAAAACAGATTCAGAACGGACTAGGTTGAAGTCTTAGATGGGATCTCCGGACTGAAGAAGGGAAATTCAGTTCGTTAGGAAATTGGGTTTACGGTTGTGTATACGGAAATTCGGGCTTGGAGCTTGACTGTAGGTTACGCAGTAGGCTCAAGCAACATTTAACGTATATATGATTATCTTAGAATTAAGATTAAACTATTACTGTACTCAATGCAACAAACTTCACTTTTTTACGTGAAGGTCAAAATATGAGAATAAAAACCCACTCTAATAGACAGAGTTTATTTCCACGACAGTTTCGACGCCCACTGGCGTGCGAATTTCTTAACGGTCGATCCCTGAACTGTTTTTCCCTCTTGTCTTGTTTCATTTGTGTTTCTGTATCCACCCGAGGAGGATGCCAGTGGGCGTCGAAACTGTCGTGGAAATAAACTCTGTCTATTAGAGTGGGTTTTTATTCTCATATTACTGTACTCGGTAATATAAAAGAAGTATTCATATTATTAACTTTTGGTGAAGATAAATTTGACTCTATATAATTGATTGAAAATTAACTTGCTTAAATTAAATAAAAGAATAACTACCGCTGTGTTTCTTTAGCAACCAAAGATCATTTACAAAGTGACCCTTAAACGAAATAATTCAGCGTGCTCTGTGATCATGGTTGGACAAGACATAGAGACGGTCCTTCCGATCCAGGAGTATATTATCATACACTCTTGGAGAATTCATTAATTCATACACTAAACTACAGGGGTGTATTAAATATATATATATATATATAGTCGGTGCATTTCAGCATATCGTTCAAATCTGGCTGTAACCCTTTTGAGTATCCGCAGAGAGTAAAATCGTGTTAATTTTATTTATTGAATTGTAGAAGGTGCAAATAATGGAGACACATGGGTCCGAAATGGTCCCAACGAAAAACAGGGTGGATGAGAGAGAAGACGAAACAACGAATAACAGTATAATAACGAACAACAACTTAATAATAAATAACGACATAAACAATATAATACGGAAGGAAGACATAGATGAAAGGAAAGAAATAAGTAAAAGTGGCGAAGTAGACAAACGGTCCAACAAGCGAAACGATAAAAGGATAATAACTAAAAACGTAGAAAATAAGCAGCCAAAGAAAATTAATGATAATGCGAAAACTAAGAACTTGGAAAATAATAATAAAGAAAGCAGAAGCGTAGAAAATATCATATGCAAATACTACGCGAAAGGAAACTGCAGATATTGGGATGGGCAATGCATATATGCACATCCCACATTATGCAAAATGCATTACACAAGTGGATACTGCAAGTTTGATAAGAAATGCATGTTCCACCATCTTACGATCTGCAACACTTATGAAAGGTATGGGAGTTGCAAATATGAAAAAAAATGCCGATACCACCACCCTCAAAGGAACGCAACGAGGGAACAGAAAAAACGAACATCAAAGAAGAATGGAAATTTTTTAGACGCAGCCAACACATTTCAGCTGTTAAATACTCTCAAGCAATTACAAAACCAGCTGACAAATATAAATATAGAAATCCGAGAGCCAGACAGAAGGTACGACCAAAGGCACTTCATGCGTCATCGGGACAACAGGTACCGACAAAGATAAAAAGAGGTAAATTCTCGGAGGACCACAAGGCAACGAAACCGGCACCCCCATTGGAAAACGAATCGGAACCACCTGTATGCGAAAAAGAAAGAGAAAAAATAAAAATAATCCTAGCCAACATACAGGGCCTCAAATCAAACCACTCCACAAACAAAGTTTTATACCTGAAAGGACTCATGCAAGAAGCCGGAGCAGACTTTACATGCCTCACGGAAACTCATCTAAAGGACTGACAGGCGAACTGTGAAAATTGTGAGTCCTGTATTGACAAAAAAGAAATACAAATTGACAAATATAACATCCTCCGAGCCGACAGAACAGTGAGACGTAAAGGAGGATGTGCTATTTACACACACGAAAGGCACATAGCAGAAATGGCTATAAGTACCTCAAACAACTACGTAGAATGTGTGGCAGCAAAAATTGAAAAATTAAATATGGTACTAATTGTAATGTACAGACCCCCAAACACGCCAACCTCAAAATTTTCAGATTCCATTACAGAGGTAAGACACTTCGTAAAAGATCTACATTCTCCAACCCCAAATATTTTTCACTGTGGTGATTTTAATTTCCCATTCATGAAATATAAAAGGATAGGAAAAAATATATGTATACACCAGGACAAGGGGGGCACACGAGAAGACCAGGAGCAGGTAAAAATGCTACCAGCTTTAGCTGATGAATTTATGTTAACGCAAGAAATAACAGAAAACACAAGAAAAAACAACTGCCTAGATTTGGTATTCACAAACAACAGTAATTTAATTGATAATGTGGAAATATCCCCAACTAGGATATCAGACCACAACATCATTGAAATAACAACTAATATAAAGGCAACAGGAAAGGAAAGAACACGCACAACAGAAAGAAGCAAATTCGAAATTTTTAATTTTCACTCCAAAGCTATAAACTGGGAAGAGGTGACATCCAGCATGGAAGTAATAGATTGGAAAACCATTTTCGAGGCCAAGACAACGGAAGAGATGCTAATGACGTTAGAGGAGAAGACGTTAGAAATTGTGGAAAAACACGTCCCAAAGATACAACAAAGAGGAAAGAGAAGCGGGTTCGAAAGACAAAAGAGGGCATTGTTCCGAAAGAGAAAAAGAGTGACTGCAAAATTAAGTAATTGTAAAGATAACATCAGAAAAATATTAAATGATAAACTGCAAAGTATCGATGTCGTCATAGAGGAACTAATCGAGAAGCATACAGAAAAAGAAGAAGATGACGCTATAGAAGCGATATAGGCTAACTCAAAGTACTTCTACAATTTCGCAAAAAGAAAGTCGAAAAACTATGCGACTATCGGGCCTTTAAAAAATGAGAATAGTGATTTATCTGATGATCTAACAGAAGTAGCTGAAATATTAAAAGCTCAGTATGAATCATCTTTCAGTATCCCAAAAACTGACAAACTGATATGCGATAGAAACGCGTTCTTTGAAGAAGAACCACAAGGGGAAAGTATAACGGATTTCGACTTTACGACGGAGGATATTGCACAAGTCATAGGGAAACTAAAAACACACTCAGCGGCAGGACCGGATAAATGGAATGCCACACTGATCAAAAACTGCAAGAATGCGATCGCTGAGCCCCTATACTGGATATGGAGACGATCATTAAACACGGGAGAAATACCGGGCATCCTGAAGAGCGCGAACATCGTCCCAATATATAAAGGAGGAGATCGATCCGAGGCCAAAAACTATAGGCCAGTGTCGCTTACATCTCATCTCACCAAAATATTTGAAAGAATTGTTAGACAGAAAATCTATGACTTTTTGGAAACTCAGAAAAAATTCAATGATAACCAACACGGGTTTCGGTCAGGCAGATCATGCCTGTCACAACTAATGGAACACTACAACAACATTATTGATTCACTTGAAAGTAATGAAAACTATGATGTACTATACACAGACTTTGCTTATGTAGCCAACTGGCTACATAAGCATTCTAAGCCGAGTGCTGAGGCCAAGATCTTTATTATGCGTCTGGATGTCCAGACGAAATGATGTTCTCTCTCTCTCCTCCTCTCCTCTCTCTTAGGTTAGGTTTGGGTGGGATTCTCTCTTGCTTCCTTTTTTTTGGTGGCACCCTGGGGGGAGTGAGAGGGTTTGGCACTTTGCAAGAAGGGGTGGAGTGGGTGGCACTGGCACTGGCACTCAATTGATCAACAGTGCAATTGCTCGCCACTCGTCCATTTTGCGGTCACACTACTCTCGCCGTTGAACCCTTCTTACTGCATAAAAATATACATATACACACACAGTGTGTGTGTGTGTGTGTGTGTGTGTGTGTATATATATATATAGTACATATATATTAGTAGTTGTTTTTTACTCAAAACATTGTACTTTTTATAATTATTTTCTTTTAAATATATAAAATTTTAAAATATAAATACAAAATTTTTACCTAAAAAATGTTGTTTACTAAAACTAATGTAGAGCAAAACTATAAATACCTGATATGTAAACCCAACTTTGCAGCACCCTAGTGGGATAAGGTGTCTGCTAATTGTTTGGAAATTCTTGCTGTTGTAGATTCGAATCCGGTAAATGAGAAAGTTTTTTATATTTGTTTCTTTGTATAATGTGCATAATTGAAGTTAAATTAGAGTCAAATAAATAAATAAATTCTAGTACAAAAGTTAAATGCAGAGAATTCAGTTAGGCTTCATATGGTACGTTGAAACGGGACGACTAAATCACAAATAATTTGTTTCATACATTTTTAGTGGTTTTTCACTATGCGTTCTACTTTCTACGACTGTCGTATTACCGTAAAAAGAGTACTGAGAAAGTAAATTTAATGTCAGATGTGCAGTAGTCTTGGGCATTTCGTGTACGTTCGGAGCTGGGGTACCTCCCGTGTACATTTCAAATACTTGATAATTTGAAAGTACATTTTTTAGTGTAAAACTGCTTGCGAAGCGATTTGGACTAGAGGAATTTTGGACTCGGAACGAGTCTGTAGACTCATGGATGCTGAGAGGGAATCAACAAATATATATTTTCTACGGAAAAGTATTATAATTGTAAACATATTTTAAACATATTGTAAACAAAGCATTCTATAAATTAAAGTTATAGTTTAATAGTTCACTCGGTTTTTCTAGAAATATTTTATGGCATAAGTACAGTACATAGAAAGTTTGCACAGCCAACAAAATTTAAAAAAAACTGCGAACACTTACGAAAAAGATTCAATGAAAATTTTAACTTTAAAAAATGACACGAAAATTACTAATTAATAATTGTTTTTCTGTTGATATTTTATTCTTTGCGGCGAAAATAATATAATTTTGAAAATAAACGTAAAATTACGAAGTAGGAAATTGTTTTAATTTAATTTATTTATTATTTATTTTTTTTGAAGAGGGAGGGGCGAATTCACTCTGCAACTATACATTCGTTTAATCGAGGAAATTGTAAACCAAAGTAGTGAAACAGATTTAAATTAAGTTAACCTAATCTTTTTTTATGAATAGTGTTCTTTACCAAATAACAATGCCCATTGTATCACTACGTAACAAACTCCAAACAATATATATAATTAACATTACAATTCTATAATAGTACTAATGGTAATACAACAAATGTTTTTCAAACCAGTAGAAATCAGTATATCGGGGAATAAAATGCACTGCATTTCAGACTTTTTAATAAAACTTATTAAAATAGAAAATAATAAGAATTCATAAGTCATAATTTGATGTATAAAACTCAGTTAGGCGGAATATCTGCTGACTTGGAAATCTCTCTGAATTATTGAAGGTACCTTACTTTGAAGTATTATTCTCTAATTTTTTTTTTGCTTTATTTTAGTTTATGAGAGGAGTGATGAGAAAAGAGTGCTAAAGGGATATATTAAAATAAAAAAGATATTAGTTCGGGGGAAGTAATCTTTGAAGGATATTTATGGCAACTTTTGTTTAATTTTCAAATCCTGAAACTCCATTTGCGTAGAACATTTTATTACGAGCAATTTTATGACTTACTCTTTTTTCGTTATTTACGTTTATAAATATTTCTGACTTATTAGTAAGTGCATAATCAGTTTAACTTCGTATCCTTTTAATGCATTGAACTTATTTATGCCGAGTGTATTTAGCTAGGAATAGAAAACGCGAAACTGCCATAAAAAGAGGATAATCAGTATATATTGTATAGCCATCGGTTTATGTTCTGTTAATTCGTCAGTCCAGTGGATGAATCTTTGGTAATTTAACGAGTCTAAATGCATTTCCATTTGTTAATGAAAGTATAATATTTAATTGATTTGTTTGGAGAAGAGAGAGATACACCATTATTTACACTTGGAAAATAATGGAGAAACTAGTCCCTAATCTTACTCTGAATCCCATAACTCCCCAAACAACGGTGGAAGGTAGAAACGGTAGACTGTGTCGTATTCCCAAATTGAAGGCGAGACAGGGAACATCCTTAACACTGAAAGAAAATAGTTTTGTAGTGAGAGGACCAAAACTATTTAATCAGCTGCCCAAAGACCTAAGAAACACGAAGGGAGTTGCAGTGGAAATCTTCAAAAGAAGACTTGACGCCTGGCTCAGAACAATCCCCGATGAGCCGGGCGTACCTGGCTATGTGAGGTGGAGAGCGCAAGAATCCAACTCACTACTTCACCAGGCCAACTCGAGAGGAGGGGCGACACGCTTGACCTTCGCGAAATGAGAAATCATCACGTGGAACCTTTGTAATGTTGTAAGGTAAGGTTGTATGCTATACATTCCATTTTTTATAAATATGCGTAGAAAATGATATTTACTGGGTATGCCCTACTAGAACTATAATAATTTAGAATATTCTAAGTATTATAATTGCTTTAGTTCAGTTTAAAAATGTTGAATTTTAGAGTTTGGGGAGAATTTAATGTAAATGAAATAATGAAATAAGTCTGGTACTGCATTAATTCGAATTGTTCTTCTACAAAAATGTGTAAATAACAGAATTCCTTAATTAATTTAATGCATAGCGCAATCTGGCATCTAATCTTTAAACATGATTGGGATAAAATGCGAAAAATTAAATAGTTAGCCTTAATTTAATTTCTATTTTGTTTTAAAAATCATATTAATGTTTTTTATGTTACAGTTGAAGGATAAATTTGTATATTAAGGTGAATATTTGTTTTTGTATTAAATTTGGCTTATCATATTCCGTTTTTTTTTAAAAGATTGTCACCAAACATCAAATTGGCCTTGTGGTAGTTTTCTACCTTGAGAAGCTCAATAGGATAAAACTATTACCGTTGCCCTTTATTTGAGAACTTGTCGGTCTACCCCTGGCCCCATAAACGTATTTGTTTATGCTTAATAGCTCTGTCTATTAAGTGGGTCGTATTTAAAGACCTTGTCGGTGTATCAGGAGCTGGTAAGTAAAAGCTGTAGGTAAGGCGGCTTTGGTCGATCAGGTGTTGATAAGTATGCCGTAGGTAAGCCGGCTGTGTAATAATGTGTTACTGCTGAGAGGTCTTAAGGTCTAGATGATTGGTTGTAGCCCCATCTCGGCCTCGCGCTACTGATGGGTGGGCTCCTAATGTCTATACTGGAGGTCATAAAGTCTACACTTAGACGATTGCTGTAGCCCTCATCTCGGCTACGTGTTGTTGATGGGATGAGCTCCTAAAAGTCTATACTTAGACGATTGGTGTAGCCCTCATCCCCACCATGTGGTGCTGATGGGATGAGCTCCTAAAAGTCTTTATTTATTCCGTGTTACGACATTTATACTGTGGCGACATTCTAAGGTAACTGGCGGCTTAAGCCTTCTAATGGCTGCGATGCTGAAGCATACTACGCCAAATGGCTGGTTAAGCTTTCTAAGCCAACTGGCTACATAAGCATTCTAAGCCGAGTGCTGAGGCCAAGATCTTTATTATGCGTCTGGATGTCCAGACGAAATGATGTTCTCTCTCTCTCCTCCTCTCCTCTCTCTTAGGTTAGGTTTGGGTGGATTCTCTCTTGCTTCCTTTTTTTGGTGGCACCCTGGGGGGAGTGAGAGGGTTTGGCACTTTGCAGGAAGGGGTGGAGTGGGTGGCACTGGCACTGGCACTCAATTGATCAACAGTGCAATTGCTCGCCACTCGTCCATTTTGCGGTCACACTACTCTCGCCGTTGAACCCTTCTTACTGCATAAAAATATACATATACACACACACAGTGTGTGTGTGTGTGTGTGTGTATATATATATAGTACATATATATTAGTAGTTGTTTTTTACTCAAAACATTGTACTTTTTATAATTATTTTCTTTTAAATATATAAAATTTTAAAATATAAATACAAAATTTTTACCTAAAAAATGTTTACTAAAACTAATGTAGAGCAAAACTATAAATACCTGATATGTAAACCCAACTTTGCAGCACCCTAGTGGGATAAGGAGTCTGCTAGTTGTTTGGAAACTCTTGCTGTTGTAGATTCGAATCCGGTAAATGAGAAAGTTTTTTATATTTGTTTCTTTGTATAATGTGCATAATTGAAGTTAAATTAGAGTCAAATAAATAAATAAATTCTAGTACAAAAGTTAAATGCAGAGAATTCAGTTAGGCTTCATATGGTACGTTGAAACGGGACGTAAATCACAAATAATTTGTTTCATACATTTTTAGTGGTTTTTCACTATGCGTTCTACTTTCTACGATTGTCGTATTACCGTAAAAAGAGTACTGAGAAAGTAAATTTAATGTCAGATGTGCAGTAGTCTTGGGCATTTCGTGTACGTTCGGAGCTGGGGTACCTCCCGTGTACATTTCAAATACTTGATAATTTGAAAGTACATTTTTTAGTGTAAAACTGCTTGCGAAGCGATTTGGACTAGAGGAATTTTGGACTCGGAACGAGTCTGTAGACTCATGGATGCTGAGAGGGAATCAACAATATATATTTTCTACGGAAAAGTATTATAATTGTAAACATATTTTAAACATATTGTAAACAAAGCATTCTATAAATTAAAGTTATAGTTTAATAGTTCACTCGGTTTTTCTCGAAATATTTTATGGCATAAGTACAGTACATAGAAAGTTTGCACAGCCAACAAAATTTTAAAAAAACTGCGAACACTTACGAAAAAGATTCAATGAAAATTTTAACTTTAAAAAATGACACGAAAATTACTAATTAATAATTGTTTTTCTGTTGATATTTTATTCTTTGCGGCGAAAATAATATAATTTTGAAAATAAACGTAAAATTACGAAGTAGGAAATTGGTTTAATTTAATTTATTTATTATTTATTTTTTTTTGAAGAGGGAGGGGCGAATTCACTCTGCAACTATACATTCGTTTAATCGAGGAAATTGTAAACCAAAGTAGTGAAACAGATTTAAATTAAGTTAACCTAATCTTTTTTTATGAATAGTGTTCTTTACCAAATAACAATGCCCATTGTATCACTACGTAACAAACTCCAAACAATATATATAATTAGCATTACAATTCTATAATAGTACTAATGGTAATACTACAAATGTTTTTCAAACCAGTAGAAATCAGTATATCGGGGAATAAAATGCACTGCATTTCAGACTTTTTAATAAAACTTATTAAAATAGAAAATAATAAGAATTCATAAGTCATAATTTGATGTATAAAACTCAGTTAGGCGGAATATCTGCTGACTTGGAAATCTCTCTGAATTATTGAAGGTACCTTACTTTGAAGTATTATTCTCTAATTTTTTTTTGCTTTATTTTAGTTTATGAGAGGATGATGAGAAAAGAGTGCTAAAGGGATATATTAAAATAAAAAAGATATTAGTTCGGGGGAAGTAATCTTTGAAGGATATTTATGGCAACTTTTTGTTTAATTTTCAAATCCTGAAACTCCATTTGCGTAGAACATTTTATTACGAGCAATTTTATGACTTACTCTTTTTTCGTTATTTACGTTTATAAATATTTCTGACTTATTAGTAAGTGCATAATCAGTTTAACTTCGTATCCTTTTAATGCATTGACTTATTTATGCCGAGTGTATTTAGCTAGGAATAGAAAACGCGAAACTGCCATAAAAAGAGGATAATCAGTATATATTGTATAGCCATCGGTTTATGTTCTGTTAATTCGTCAGTCCAGTGGATGAATCTTTGGTAATTTAACGAGTCTAAATGCATTTCCATTTGTTAATGAAAGTATAATATTTAATTGATTTGTTTGGAGAAGAGAGAGATACACCATTATTTACACTTGGAAAATAATGGAGAAACTAGTCCCTAATCTTACTCTGAATCCCATAACTCCCCAAACAACGTTGGAAGGTAGAAACGGTAGACTGTGTCGTATTCCCAAATTGAAGGCGAGACAGGGAACATCCTTAACCCTGAAAGAAAATAGTTTTGTAGTGAGAGGACCAAAACTATTTAATCAGCTGCCCAAAGACCTAAGAAACACGAAGGGAGTTGCAGTGGAAATCTTCAAAAGAAGACTTGACGCCTGGCTCAGAACAATCCCCGATGAGCCGGGCGTACCTGGCTATGTGAGGTGGAGAGCGCAAGAATCCAACTCACTACTTCACCAGGCCAACTCGAGAGGAGGGGCGACACGCTTGACCTTCGCGAAATGAGAAATCATCACGTGGAACCTTTGTAATGTTGTAAGGTAAGGTTGTATGCTATACATTCCATTTTTTATAAATATGCGTAGAAAATGATATTTACTGGGTATGCCCTACTAGAACTATAATAATTTAGAATATTCTAAGTATTATAATTGCTTTAGTTCAGTTTAAAAATGTTGAATTTTAGAGTTTGGGGAGAATTTAATGTAAATGAAATAATGAAATAAGTCTGGTACTGCATTAATTCGAATTGTTCTTCTACAAAAATGTGTAAATAACAGAATTCCTTAATTAATTTAATGCATAGCGCAATCTGGCATCTAATCTTTAAACATGATGGGGATAAAATGCGAAAAATAAATAGTTAGCCTTAATTTAATTTCTATTTTGTTTTAAAAATCATATTAATGTTTTTTATGTTACAGTTGAAGGATAAATTTGTATATTAAGGTGAATATTTGTTTTTGTATTAAATTTGGCTTATCATATTCCGTTTTTTGTTTAAAAGATTGTCACCAACATCAAATTGGCCTTGTGGTAGTTTTCTACCTTGAGAAGCTCAATAGGATAAAACTATTACCGTTGCCCTTTATTTGAGAACTTGTCGGTCTACCCTGGCCCCATAAACGTATTTGTTTATGCTTAATAGCTCTGTCTATTAAGTGGGTCGTATTTAAAGACCTTGTCGGTGTATCAGGAGCTGGTAAGTAAAAGCTGTAGGTAAGGCGGCTTTGGTCGATCAGGTGTTGATAAGTATGCCGTAGGTAAGCCGGCTGTGTAATAATGTGTTACTGCTGAGAGGTCTTAAGTCTAGATGATTGGTTGTAGCCCCATCTCGGCCTCGCGCTACTGATGGGTGGGCTCCTAATGTCTATACTGGAGGTCATAAAGTCTACACTTAGACGATTGCTGTAGCCCTCATCTCGGCTACGTGTTGTTGATGGGATGAGCTCCTAAAAGTCTATACTTAGACGATTGGTGTAGCCTTCATCCCCACCATGTGGTGCTGATGGGATGAGCTCCTAAAAGTCTTTATTTATTCCGTGTTACGACATTTATACTGTGGCGACATTCTAAGGTAACTGGCGGCTTAAGCCTTCTAATGGCTGCGATGCTGAAGCATACTACGCCAAATGGCTGGTTAAGCTTTCTAAGCCAACTGGCTACATAAGCATTCTAAGCCGAGTGCTGAGGCCAAGATCTTTATTATGCGTCTGGATGTCCAGACGAAATGATGTTCTCTCTCTCTCCTCCTCTCCTCTCTCTTAGGTTAGGTTTGGGTGGGATTCTCTCTTGCTTCCTTTTTTTTGGTGGCACCCTGGGGGGAGTGAGAGGGTTTGGCACTTTGCAGGAAGGGGTGGAGTGGGTGGCACTGGCACTGGCACTCAATTGATCAACAGTGCAATTGCTCGCCACTCGTCCATTTTGCGGTCACACTACTCTCGCCGTTGAACCCTTCTTACTGCATAAAAATATACATATACACACCACAGTGTGTGTGTGTGTGTGTGTGTGTATATATATATATAGTACATATATATTAGTAGTTGTTTTTTACTCAAAACATTGTACTTTTTATAATTATTTTCTTTTAAATATATAAAATTTTAAAATATAAATACAAAATTTTTACCTAAAAAATGTTGTTTACTAAAACTAATGTAGAGCAAAACTATAAATACCTGATATGTAAACCCAACTTTGCAGCACCCTAGTGGGATAAGGAGTCTGCTAGTTGTTTGGAAACTCTTGCTGTTGTAGATTCGAATCCGGTAAATGAGAAAGTTTTTTATATTTGTTTCTTTGTATAATGTGCATAATTGAAGTTAAATTAGAGTCAAATAAATAAATAAATTCTAGTACAAAAGTTAAATGCAGAGAATTCAGTTAGGCTTCATATGGTACGTTGAAACGGGACGACTAAATCACAAATAATTTGTTTCATACATTTTTAGTGGTTTTTCACTATGCGTTCTACTTTCTACGATTGTCGTATTACCATAAAAAGAGTACTGAGAAAGTAAATTTAATGTCAGATGTGCAGTAGTCTTGGGCATTTCGTGTACGTTCGGAGCTGGGGTACCTCCCGTGTACATTTCAAATACTTGATAATTTGAAAGTACATTTTTTAGTGTAAAACTGCTTGCGAAGCGATTTGGACTAGAGGAATTTTGGACTCGGAACGAGTCTGTAGACTCATGGATGCTGAGAGGGAATCAACAAATATATATTTCTACGGAAAAGTATTATAATTGTAAACATATTTAAACATATTGTAAACAAAAGCATTCTATAAATTAAAGTTATAGTTTAATAGTTCACTCGGTTTTTCTCGAAATATTTTATGGCATAAGTACAGTACATAGAAAGTTTGCACAGCCAACAAAATTTAAAAAAAACTGCGAACACTTACGAAAAAGATTCAATGAAAATTTTAACTTTAAAAATGACACGAAAATTACTAATTAATAATTGTTTTTCTGTTGATATTTTATTCTTTGCGGCGAAAAATAATAATTTTGAAAATAAACGTAAAATTACGAAGTAGGAAATTGGTTTAATTTAATTTATTTTATTTATTTTTTTTTGAAGAGGGAGGGGCGAATTCACTCTGCAACTATACATTCGTTTAATCGAGGAAATTGTAAACCAAGTAGTGAAACAGATTTAAATTAAGTTAACCTAATCTTTTTTTATGAATAGTGTTCTTTACCAAATAACAATGCCCATTGTATCACTACGTAACAAACTCCAAACAATATATATAATTAGCATACAATTCTATAATAGTACTAATGGTAATACTACAAATGTTTTTCAAACCAGTAGAAATCAGTATATCGGGGAATAAAATGCACTGCATTTCAGACTTTTTAATAAAACTTATTAAAATAGAAAATAATAAGAATTCATAAGTCATAATTTGATGTATAAAACTCAGTTAGGCGGAATATCTGCTGACTTGGAAATCTCTCTGAATTATTGAAGGTACCTTACTTTGAAGTATTATTCTCTAATTTTTTTTTTGCTTTATTTTAGTTTATGAGAGGAGTGATGAGAAAAGAGTGCTAAAGGGATATATTAAAATAAAAAAGATATTAGTTCGGGGGAAGTAATCTTTGAAGGATATTTATGGCAACTTTTGTTTAATTTTCAAATCCTGAAACTCCATTTGCGTAGAACATTTTTATTACGAGCAATTTTATGACTTACTCTTTTTTCGTTATTTACGTTTATAAATATTTCTGACTTATTAGTAAGTGCATAATCAGTTTAACTTCGTATCCTTTTAATGCATTGAACTTATTTGCCGAGTGTATTTAGCTAGGAATAGAAAACGCGAAACTGCCATAAAAGAGGATAATCAGTATATATTGTATAGCCATCGGTTTATGTTCTGTTAATTCGTCAGTCCAGTGGATGAATCTTTGGTAATTTAACGAGTCTAAATGCATTTCCATTTGTTAATGAAAGTATATATTTAATTGATTTGTTTGGAGAAGAGAGAGATACACCATTATTTACACTTGGAAAATAATGGAGAAACTAGTCCCTAATCTTACTCTGAATCCCATAACTCCCAAACAACGGTGGAAGGTAGAAACGGTAGACTGTGTCGTATTCCCAAATTGAAGGCGAGACAGGGAACATCCTTAACCTGAAAGAAAATAGTTTTGTAGTGAGAGGACCAAAACTATTTAATCAGCTGCCCAAAGACCTAAGAAACACGAAGGGAGTTGCAGTGGAAATCTTCAAAAGAAGACTTGACGCCTGGCTCAGAACAATCCCGATGAGCCGGGCGTACCTGGCTATGTGAGGTGGAGAGCGCAAGATCCAACTCACTACTTCACCAGGCCAACTCGAGAGGAGGGGCGACACGCTTGACCTTCGCGAAATGAGAAATCATCACGTGGAACCTTTGTAATGTTGTAAGGTAAGGTTGTATGCTATACATTCCATTTTTTATAAATATGCGTAGAAAATGATATTTACTGGGTATGCCCTACTAGAACTATAATAATTTAGAATATTCTAAGTATTATAATTGCTTTAGTTCAGTTTAAAAATGTTGAATTTTAGAGTTTGGGGAGAATTTAATGTAAATGAAATAATGAATAAGTCTGGTACTGCATTAATTCGAATTGTTCTTCTACAAAAATGTGTAAATAACAGAATTCCTTAATTAATTTAATGCATAGCGCAATCTGGCATCTAATCTTTAAACATGATGGGATAAAATGCGAAAAATTAAATAGTTAGCCTTAATTTAATTTCTATTTTTGTTTTAAAAATCATATTAATGTTTTTTATGTTACAGTTGAGGATAAATTTGTATATTAAGGTGAATATTTGTTTTTTGTATTAAATTTGGCTTATCATATTCCGTTTTTTTGTTTAAAAGATTGTCACCAAACATCAAATTGGCCTTGTGGTAGTTTTCTACCTTGAGAAGCTCAATAGGATAAAACTATTACCGTTGCCCTTTATTTGAGAACTTGTCGGTCTACCCCTGGCCCCATAAACGTATTTGTTTATGCTTAATAGCTCTGTCTATTAAGGGGTCGTATTTAAAGACCTTGTCGTGTATCAGGAGCTGGTAAGTAAAAGCTGTAGGTAAGGCGGCTTTGGTCGATCAGGTGTTGATAAGTATGCCGTAGGTAAGCCGGCTGTGTAATAATGTGTTACTGCTGAGAGGTCTTAAGGTCTAGATGATTGGTTGTAGCCCCATCTCGGCCTCGCGCTACTGATGGGTGGGCTCCTAATGTCTATACTGGAGGTCATAAAGTCTACACTTAGACGATTGCTGTAGCCCTCATCTCGGCTACGTGTTGTTGATGGGATGAGCTCCTAAAAGTCTATACTTAGACGATTGGTGTAGCCCTCATCCCCACCATGTGGTGCTGATGGGATGAGCTCCTAAAAGTCTTTATTTATTCCGTGTTACGACATTTATACTGTGGCGACATTCTAAGGTAACTGGCGGCTTAAGCCTTCTAATGGCTGCGATGCTGAAGCATACTACGCCAAATGGCTGGTTAAGCTTTCTAAGCCAACTGGCTACATAAGCATTCTAAGCCGAGTGCTGAGGCCAAGATCTTTATTATGCGTCTGGATGTCCAGACGAAATGATGTTCTCTCTCTCTCCTCCTCTCCTCTCTCTTAGGTTAGGTTTGGGTGGGATTCTCTCTGCTTCCTTTTTTTGGTGGCACCCTGGGGGGAGTGAGAGGGTTTGGCACTTTGCAAGAAGGGGTGGAGTGGGTGGCACTGGCACTGGCACTCAATTGATCAACAGTGCAATTGCTCGCCACTCGTCCATTTTGCGGTCACACTACTCTCGCCGTTGAACCCTTCTTACTGCATAAAAATATACATATACACACCACAGTGTGTGTGTGTGTGTGTGTGTGTATATATATATATAGTACATATATATTAGTAGTTGTTTTTTACTCAAAACATTGTACTTTTTATAATTATTTTCTTTTAAATATATAAAATTTTAAAATATAAATACAAAATTTTTACCTAAAAAATGTTGTTTACTAAAACTAATGTAGAGCAAAACTATAAATACCTGATATGTAAACCCAACTTTGCAGCACCCTAGTGGGATAAGGAGTCTGCTAGTTGTTTGGAAACTCTTGCTGTTGTAGATTCGAATCCGGTAAATGAGAAAGTTTTTTATATTTGTTTCTTTGTATAATGTGCATAATTGAAGTTAAATTAGAGTCAAATAAATAAATAAATTCTAGTACAAAAGTTAAATGCAGAGAATTCAGTTAGGCTTCATATGGTACGTTGAAACGGGACGACTAAATCACAATAATTTGTTTCATACATTTTTAGTGGTTTTTCACTATGCGTTCTACTTTCTACGATTGTCGTATTACCGTAAAAAGAGTACTGAGAAAGTAAATTTAATGTCAGATGTGCAGTAGTCTTGGGCATTTCGTGTACGTTCGGAGCTGGGGTACCTCCCGTGTACATTTCAAATACTTGATAATTTGAAAGTACATTTTTTAGTGTAAAACTGCTTGCGAAGCGATTTGGACTAGAGGAATTTTGGACTCGGAACGAGTCTGTAGACTCATGGATGCTGAGAGGGAATCAACAATATATATTTTCTACGGAAAAGTATTATAATTGTAAACATATTTTAAACATATTGTAAACAAAGCATTCTATAAATTAAAGTTATAGTTTAATAGTTCACTCGGTTTTTCTCGAAATATTTTATGGCATAAGTACAGTACATAGAAAGTTTGCACAGCCAACAAAATTTAAAAAAAACTGCGAACACTTACGAAAAAGATTCAATGAAAATTTTAACTTTAAAAAATGACACGAAAATTACTAATTAATAATTGTTTTTCTGTTGATATTTTATTCTTTGCGGCGAAAATAATATAATTTTGAAATAAACGTAAAATTACGAAGTAGGAAATTGTTTTAATTTAATTTATTTATTATTTATTTTTTTTTGAAGAGGGAGGGGCGAATTCACTCTGCAACTATACATTCGTTTAATCGAGGAAATTGTAAACCAAAGTAGTGAAACAGATTTAAATTAAGTTAACCTAATCTTTTTTTATGAATAGTGTTCTTTACCAAATAACAATGCCCATTGTATCACTACGTAACAAACTCCAAACAATATATATAATTAGCATTACAATTCTATAATAGTACTAATGGTAATACTACAAATGTTTTTCAAACCAGTAGAAATCAGTATATCGGGGAATAAAATGCACTGCATTTCAGACTTTTTAATAAAACTTATTAAAATAGAAAATAATAAGAATTCATAAGTCATAATTTGATGTATAAAACTCAGTTAGGCGGAATATCTGCTGACTTGGAAATCTCTCTGAATTATTGAAGGTACCTTACTTTGAAGTATTATTCTCTAATTTTTTTTTGCTTTATTTTAGTTTATGAGAGGAGTGATGAGAAAAGAGTGCTAAAGGGATATATTAAAATAAAAAAGATATTAGTTCGGGGGAAGTAATCTTTGAAGGATATTTATGGCAACTTTTTGTTTAATTTTCAAATCCTGAAACTCCATTTGCGTAGAACATTTACGAGCAATTTTATGACTTACTCTTTTTTCGTTATTTACGTTATAAATATTTCTGACTTATTAGTAAGTGCATAATCAGTTTAACTTCGTATCCTTTTAATGCATTGAACTTATTTATGCCGAGTGTATTTAGCTAGGAATAGAAAACGCGAAACTGCCATAAAAAGAGGATAATCAGTATATATTGTATAGCCATCGGTTTATGTTCTGTTAATTCGTCAGTCCAGTGGATGAATCTTTGGTAATTTAACGAGTCTAATGCATTTCCATTTGTTAATGAAAGTATAATATTTAATTGATTTGTTTGGAGAAGAGAGAGATACACCATTATTTACACTTGGAAAATAATGGAGAAACTAGTCCCTAATCTTACTCTGAATCCCATAACTCCCCAAACAACGGTGGAAGGTAGAAACGGTAGACTGTGTCGTATTCCCAAATTGAAGGCGAGACAGGGAACATCCTTAACCCTGAAAGAAAATAGTTTTGTAGTGAGAGGACCAAAACTATTTAATCAGCTGCCCAAAGACCTAAGAAACACGAAAGGAGTTGCAGTGGAAATCTTCAAAAGAAGACTTGACGCCTGGCTCAGAACAATCCCCGATGAGCCGGGCGTACCTGGCTATGTGAGGTGGAGAGCGCAAGAATCCAACTCACTACTTCACCAGGCCAACTCGAGAGGAGGGGCGACACGCTTGACCTTCGCGAAATGAGAAATCATCACGTGGAACCTTTGTAAGGTTGTAAGGTAAGGTTGTATGCTATAAATTCCATTTTTTATAAATATGCGTAGAAAATGATATTTACTGGGTATACCCTACTAGAACTATAATAATTTAGAATATTCTAAGTATTATAATTGCTTTAGTTCAGTTTAAAAATGTTGAATTTTAGAGTTTGGGGAGAATTTAATGTAAATGAAATAATGAAATAAGTCTGGTACTGCATTAATTCGAATTGTTCTTCTACAAAAATGTGTAAATAACAGAATTCCTTAATTAATTTAATGCATAGCGCAATCTGGCATCTAATCTTTAAACATGATGGGGATAAAATGCGAAAAATTAAATAGTTAGCCTTAATTTAATTTCTATTTTGTTTTAAAAATCATATTAATGTTTTTTATGTTACAGTTGAAGGATAAATTTGTATATTAAGGTGAATATTTGTTTTTGTATTAAATTTGGCTTATCATATCCGTTTTTGTTTAAAAGATTGTCACCAAACATCAAATTGGCCTTGTGGTAGTTTTCTACCTGAGAAGCTCAATAGGATAAAACTATTACCGTTGCCCTTTATTTGAGACTTGTCGGTCTACCCTGGCCCCATAAACGTATTTGTTTATGCTTAATAAGCTCTGTCTATTAAGTGGGTCGTATTTAAGACCTTGTCGGTGTATCAGGAGCTGTAAGTAAAGCTGTCGGTAAGGCGGCTTTGGTCGATCAGGTGTTGATAAGTATGCCGTAGGTAAGCCGGCTGTGTAATAATGTGTTACTGCTGAGAGGTCTTAAGGTCTAGATGATTGGTTGTAGCCCATCTCGGCCTCGCGCTACTGATGGGTGGGCTCCTAATGCTATACTGGAGGTCATAAAGTCTACACTTAGACGATTGCTGTAGCCCTCATCTCGGCTACGTGTTGTTGATGGGATGAGCTCCTAAAAGTCTATACTTAGACGATTGGTGTAGCCCTCATCCCCACCATGTGGTGCTGATGGGATGAGCTCCTAAAAGTCTTTATTTATTCCGTGTTACGACATTTATACTGTGCGACATTCTAAGGTAACTGGCGGCTTAAGCCTTCTAATGGCTGCGATGCTGAAGCATACTACGCCAAATGGCTGGTTAAGCTTTCTAAGCCAACTGGCTACATAAGCATTCTAAGCCGAGTGCTGAGGCCAAGATCTTTATTATGCGTCGGGTGTCCAGACGAAATGATGTTCTCTCTCTCTCCCCTTCCTCTCTCTTAGGTTAGGTTTGGGTGGGATTCTCTCTTGCTTCCTTTTTTTGGTGGCACCCTGGGGGGAGTGAGAGGGTTTGGCACTTTGCAAGAAGGGGTGAGTGGGTGGCACTGGCACTGGCACTCAATTGATCAACAGTGCAATTGCTCGCCACTCGTCCATTTTGCGGTCACACTACTCTCGCCGTTGAACCTTCTTACTGCATAAAAATATACATATACACACACAGTGTGTGTGTGGTTGTGTGTATATATATATATAGTACATAATATTAGTAGTTGTTTTTTACTCAAAACATTGTACTTTTTATAATTATTTTCTTTTAATATATAAAATTTTAAAATATAAATACAAAATTTTTACCTAAAAAATGTGTTTACTAAAACTAATGTAGAGCAAAACTATAAATACCTGATATGTAAACCCAACTTTGCAGCACCTAGTGGGATAAGGAGTCTGCTAATTGTTTGGAAACTCTTGCTGTTGTAGATTCGAATCCGGTAAATGAGAAAGTTTTTTATATTTGTTCTTTGTATAATGTGCATAATTGAAGTTAAATTAGAGTCAATAAATAAATAAATTCTAGTACAAAAGTTAAATGCAGAGAATTCAGTTAGGCTTCATATGGTACGTTGAAACGGGACGACTAAATCACAAATAATTTGTTTCATACATTTTTAGTGGTTTTTCACTATGCGTTCTACTTTCTACGACTGTCGTATTACCGTAAAAAGAGTACTGAGAAAGTAAATTTATTGTCAGATTGCAGTAGTCTTGGGCATTTCGTGTACGTTCGGAGCTGGGGATACCTCCCGCGTACATTTCAAATACTTGATAATTTGAAAGTACATTTTAGTGTAACTGCTTGCGAAGCGATTTGGACTAGAGGAATTTTGGACTCGGAACGAGTCTGTAGACTCATGGATGCTGAGGGAATCACAAATATATATTTTCTACGGAAAAGTATTATAATTGTAACATATTTTAAACATATTGTAAACAAAGCTTCTATAAATTAAAGTTATAGTTTATAGTTCACTCGTTTTTCTTGAAATATTTTATGGCATAAGTACATACATAGAAAGTTGCACAGCAACAAAATTTAAAAAAACTGCGAACACTTACGAAAAGATTCAATGAAAATTTTAACTTTAAAAAATGACACGAAATTACTAATTAATATTGTTTTTCTGTTGATATTTTATCTCTGCGCGAAATAATATAATTTTGAAAATAAACGTAAAATTACGAAGTAGGAAATTGGTTTAATTAATTTTTTATTATTTATTTTTTTTTGAAGAGGAGGGGATTTCACTCTGCAACTATACATTCGTTTAATCGAGGAAATTGTAAACCAAAGTAGTGAAACAGATTAAATTAAGTTAACCTAATCTTTTTTTATGAATAGTGTTCTTTACCAAATAACAATGCCCATTGTATCACTACGTAACAAACTCCAAACAATATATATAATTAGCATTACAATTCTATAATAGTACTAATGGTAATACTACAAATGTTTTTCAAACCAGTAGAAATCAGTATATCGGGGAATAAAATGCACTGCATTTCAGACTTTTTAATAAAACTTATTAAAATAGAAAATAATAAGAATTCATAAGTCATAATTTGATGTATAAAACTCAGTTAGGCGGAATATCTGCTGACTTGGAAATCTCTCTGAATTATTGAAGGTACCTTACTTTGAAGTATTATTCTCTAATTTTTTTTTTGCTTTATTTTAGTTTATGAGAGGAGTGATGAGAAAAGAGTGCTAAAGGGATATATTAAAATAAAAAAGATATTAGTTCGGGGGAAGTAATCTTTGAAGGATATTTATGGCAACTTTTTGTTTAATTTTCAAATCCTGAAACTCCATTTGCGTAGAACATTTTATTACGAGCAATTTTATGACTTACTCTTTTTTCGTTATTTACGTTTATAAATATTTCTGACTTATTAGTAAGTGCATAATCAGTTTAACTTCGTATCCTTTTAATGCATTGAACTTATTTATGCCGAGTGTATTTAGCTAGGAATAGAAAACGCGAAACTGCCATAAAAAGAGGATAATCAGTATATATTGTATAGCCATCGGTTTATGTTTTGTTAATTCGTCAGTGCAGTGGATGAATCTTTGGTAATTTAACGAGTCTTAATGCATTTCCATTTGTTAATGAAAGTATAATATTGTAATTGATTTGTTTGGAAAGAGAAGAGATACAACCATTATTTACACTGGAAATAATGGAGAAACTAGTCCCTAATCTTACTCTGAATCCCATAAAACTCCCCAAACAACGGTGGAAGGTAGAAACGGTAGACTGTGTCGTATTCCCAAATTGAAGGCGAGACAGGAACATCCTTAACCCTGAAGAAAAACATAGTTTTGTAGTGAGAGGACCAAAACTATTTAATCAGCTGCCCAAAGACCTAAGAAACACGAAAGGAGTTGCAGTGGAATCTTCAAAAGAGCTTGACGCCTGGCTCAGAACAATCCCCGATGAGCGGGCGTACCTGGCTATGTGAGGTGGAGAGCGCAAGAATCCAACTCACTACTTCACCAGGCCAACTCGAGAGAGAGGGGCGACACGCTTGACCTTCGCGAAATGAGAAAATCATCACGTGGAACCTTTGTAAGGTTGTAAGTGTAAGGTTTATGCTATAAATTCCATTTTTTATAAATATGCGTAAAATGATATTTACTGGGTATGCCCTACTAGAACTTATAATTTAGAATATTCTAAGTATTATAATTGCTTTAGTTCAGTTTAAAAATGTTGAATTTTAGAGTTTGGGGAGAATTTAATGTAAATGAAATAATGAAATAGTCTGGTACTGCATTAATTCGAATTGTTCTTCTACAAAAATGTGTAAATAACAGAATTCCTTAATTAATTTAATGCATTAGCGCAATCTGGCATCTAATCTTTAAACATGATGGGGATAAAATGCGAAAAATTAAATAGTTAGCCTTAATTAATTTCTATTTTGTTTTAAAACATATAATGTTTTTTTATGTTACAGTTGAAGGATAAATTTGTATATTAAGGTGACTATTTGTTTTGTATTAAATTTGGCTTCATCATTCCGTTTTTTGTTTAAAAGATTGTCACCAAACATCAAATTGGCCTTGTGGTAGTTTTCTACCTTGAGAAGCTCAATAGGATAAAACTATTACCGTTGCCCTTTATTTGAGAACTTGTCGGTCTACCCTGCCCCATAAACGTATTTGTTTATGCTTAATAGCTCTGTCTATTAAGTGGGGTCGTATTTAAAGACTTGTCGTGTATCAGAGCTGGTAAGTAAAAGCTGTCGGTAAGGCGGCTTGGTCGATCAGGTGTTGATAAGTATGCCGTAGGTAAGCCGGCTGTGTAATATGTTTACTGCTGAGAGGTCTTAAGGTCTAGATGATTGGTTGTAGCCCCATCTCGGCCTCCGCTACTGATGGGTGGGCTCCTAATGTCTATCTATACTGGAGGTCATAAAGTCTACACTTAGACGATTGCTGTAGCCCTCATCTCGGCTACGTGTTGTTGATGGGATGAGCTCCTAAAAGTCTATACTTAGACGATTGGTGTAGCCCTCATCCCCACCATGTGGTGCTGATGGGATGAGCTCCTAAAGTCTTTATTTATTCCGTGTTACGACATTTATACTGTGGCGACATTCTAAGGTAACTGGCGCTTAAGCCTTCTAATGGCTGCGATGCTGAAGCATACTACGCCAAATGGCTGGTTAAGCTTTCTAAGCCAACTGGCTACATAAGCATTCTAAGCCGAGTGCTGAGGCCAAGATCTTTATTATGCGTCTGGATGTCCAGACGAAATGATGTTCTCTCTCTCTCTCCTCTCCTCCTCTCTCTAGGTTAGGTTGGTGGGATTCTCTCTTGCTTCCTTTTTTTTGTTGCACCCTGGGGGGAGTGAGAGGGTTTGGCACTTTGCAAGAAGGGTGGAGTGGGTGGCACTGGCACTGGCACTCAATGATCACAGTGCAATTGCTCGCCACTCGTCCATTTTGCGGTCACACTACTCTCGCCGTTGAACCTTCTTACGGCATAAAAATATACATATATACACACACAGTGTGTGTGTGTGTGTGTGTATATATATATATATATTACATATATATTAGTAGTTTGTTTTTTACTCAAAACATTGTACTTTTTTATAATTATTTTCTTTTAAATATATAAAATTTTAAAATATAAATACAAAATTTTTACCTAAAAAATGTTGTTTACTAAAACTAAATGTAGAGCAAAACTAATATACTGATATGTAAACCCAACTTTGCAGCACCCTAGTGGATAAGGAGTCTGCTAATTGTTTGGAAACTCTTGCTGTTGTAGATTCGAATCCGGTAAATGAGAAAGTTTTTTATATTTGTTTCTTTGTATAATGTGCATAATTGAAGTTAAATTAGAGTCAAATAAATAAATAAATTCTAGTACAAAAGTTAAATGCAGAGAATTCAGTTAGGCTTCATATGGTACGTTGAAACGGGACGACTAAATCACAAATAATTTGTTTCATACATTTTTAGTGGTTTTTCACTATGCGTTCTACTTTCTACGACTGTCGTATTACCGTAAAAAGAGTACTGAGAAAGTAAATTTATTGTCAGATGTGCAGTAGTCTTGGGCATTTCGTGTACGTTCGGAGCTGGGATACCTCCCGCGTACATTTCAAATACTTGATAATTTGAAAGTACATTTTTTAGTGTAAAACTGCTTGCGAAGCGATTTGGACTAGAGGAATTTTGGACTCGGAACGAGTCTGTAGACTCATGGATGCTGAGAGGGAATCAACAAATATATATTTTCTACGGAAAAGTATTATAATTGTAAACATATTTTAAACATATTGTAAACAAAGCATTCTATAAATTAAAGTTATAGTTTAATAGTTCACTCGGTTTTTCTTGAAATATTTTATGGCATAAGTACAGTACATAGAAAGTTTGCACAGCCAACAAAATTTAAAAAAAACTGCGAACACTTACGAAAAAGATTCAATGAAAATTTTAACTTTAAAAAATGACACGAAAATTACTAATTAATAATTGTTTTTCTGTTGATATTTTATTCTTTGCGGCGAAAATAATATAATTTTGAAAATAAACGTAAAATTACGAAGTAGGAAATTGGTTTAATTTAATTTATTTATTATTTATTTTTTTTGAAGAGGGAGGGGCGATTTCACTCTGCAACTATACATTCGTTTAATCGAGGAAATTGTAAACCAAAGTAGTGAAACAGATTTAAATTAAGTTACCTAATCTTTTTTTTGAATAGTGTTTCTTTACCAAATAACCAATGCCCATTGTATCACTACGTAACAAACTCCAAACAATATATATAATTAGCATTACAATTCTATAATACTAGTACTAATGGTAATACTACAAATGTTTTTCAAACCAGTAGAAATCAGTATATCGGGGATATAAAATGCACTGCATTTCAGACCTTTAATAAAACTTATTAAAATTTAAAATAGAAAATAATAAGAATTCATAAGTCAAAATTTGATGTATAAAACTCAGTTAGGCGGAATATCTGCTGACTTGGAAATCTCTCTGAATTATTGAAGGTACCTTACTTTGAAGTATTATTCTCTAATTTTTTTTTTGCTTTATTTTAGTTTATGAGAGGAGTGATGAGAAAAGAGTGCTAAAGGGATATATTAAAATAAAAAAGATATTAGTTCGGGGGAAGTAATCTTTGAAGGATATTTATGGCAACTTTTTGTTTAATTTTCAAATCCTGAAACTCCATTTGCGTAGAACATTTTATTACGAGCAATTTTATGACTTACTCTTTTTTCGTTATTTACGTTTATAAATATTTCTGACTTATTAGTAAGTGCATAATCAGTTTAACTTCGTATCCTTTTAATGCATTGAACTTATTTATGCCGAGTGTATTTAGCTAGGAATAGAAAACGCGAAACTGCCATAAAAAGAGGATAATCAGTATATATTGTATAGCCATCGGTTTATGTTCTGTTAATTCGTCAGTCCAGTGGATGAATCTTTGGTAATTTAACGAGTCTTAATGCATTTCCATTTGTTAATGAAAGTATAATATTTAATTGATTTGTTTGGAGAAGAGAGAGATACACCATTATTTACACTTGGAAAATAATGGAGAAACTAGTCCCTAATCTTACTCTGAATCCCATAACTCCCCAAACAACGGTGGAAGGTAGAAACGGTAGACTGTGTCGTATTCCCAAATTGAAGGCGAGACAGGGAACATCCTTAACCCTGAAAGAAAATAGTTTTGTAGTGAGAGGACCAAAACTATTTAATCAGCTGCCCAAAGACCTAAGAAACACGAAAGGAGTTGCAGTGGAAATCTTCAAAAGAAGACTTGACGCCTGGCTCAGAACAATCCCCGATGAGCCGGGCGTACCTGGCTATGTGAGGTGGAGAGCGCAAGAATCCAACTCACTACTTCACCAGGCCAACTCGAGAGGAGGGGCGACACGCTTGACCTTCGCGAAATGAGAAATCATCACGTGGAACCTTTGTAATGTTGTAAGGTAAGGTTGTATGCTATACATTCCATTTTTTATAAATATGCGTAGAAAATGATATTTACTGGGTATGCCCTACTAGAACTATAATAATTTAGAATATTCTAAGTATTATAATTGCTTTAGTTCAGTTTAAAAATGTTGAATTTTAGAGTTTGGGGAGAATTTAATGTAAATGAAATAATGAAATAAGTCTGGTACTGCATTAATTCGAATTGTTCTTCTACAAAAATGTGTAAATAACAGAATTCCTTAATTAATTTAATGCATAGCGCAATCTGGCATCTAATCTTTAAACATGATGGGGATAAAATGCGAAAAATTAAATAGTTAGCCTTAATTTAATTTCTATTTTGTTTTAAAAATCATATTAATGTTTTTTATGTTACAGTTGAAGGATAAATTTGTATATTAAGGTGAATATTTGTTTTTGTATTAAATTTGGCTTATCATATTCCGTTTTTTGTTTAAAAGATTGTCACCAAACATCAAATTGGCCTTGTGGTAGTTTTCTACCTTGAGAAGCTCAATAGGATAAAACTATTACCGTTGCCCTTTATTTGAGAACTTGTCGGTCTACCCCTGGCCCCATAAACGTATTTGTTTATGCTTAATAGCTCTGTCTATTAAGTGGGTCGTATTTAAAGACCTTGTCGGTGTATCAGGAGCTGGTAAGTAAAAGCTGTAGGTAAGGCGGCTTTGGTCGATCAGGTGTTGATAAGTATGCCGTAGGTAAGCCGGCTGTGTAATAATGTGTTACTGCTGAGAGGTCTTAAGGTCTAGATGATTGGTTGTAGCCCCATCTCGGCCTCGCGCTACTGATGGGTGGGCTCCTAATGTCTATACTGGAGGTCATAAAGTCTACACTTAGACGATTGCTGTAGCCCTCATCTCGGCTACGTGTTGTTGATGGGATGAGCTCCTAAAAGTCTATACTTAGACGATTGGTGTAGCCCTCATCCCCACCATGTGGTGCTGATGGGATGAGCTCCTAAAAGTCTTTATTTATTCCGTGTTACGACATTTATACTGTGGCGACATTCTAAGGTAACTGGCGGCTTAAGCCTTCTAATGGCTGCGATGCTGAAGCATACTACGCCAAATGGCTGGTTAAGCTTTCTAAGCCAACTGGCTACATAAGCATTCTAAGCCGAGTGCTGAGGCCAAGATCTTTATTATGCGTCTGGATGTCCAGACGAAATGATGTTCTCTCTCTCTCCTCCTCTCCTCTCTCTTAGGTTAGGTTTGGGTGGGATTCTCTCTTGCTTCCTTTTTTTTGGTGGCACCCTGGGGGGAGTGAGAGGGTTTGGCACTTTGCAAGAAGGGGTGGAGTGGGTGGCACTGGCACTGGCACTCAATTGATCAACAGTGCAATTGCTCGCCACTCGTCCATTTTGCGGTCACACTACTCTCGCCGTTGAACCCTTCTTACTGCATAAAAATATACATATACACACACAGTGTGTGTGTGTGTGTGTGTGATATATATATATATAGTACATATATATTAGTAGTTGTTTTTTACTCAAAACATTGTACTTTTTATAATTATTTTCTTTTAAATATATAAAATTTTAAAATATAAATACAAAATTTTTACCTAAAAAATGTTGTTTACTAAAACTAATGTAGAGCAAAACTATAAATACCTGATATGTAAACCCAACTTTGCAGCACCCTAGTGGGATAAGGAGTCTGCTAATTGTTTGGAAACTCTTGCTGTTGTAGATTCGAATCCGGTAAATGAGAAAGTTTTTTATATTTGTTTCTTTGTATAATGTGCATAATTGAAGTTAAATTAGAGTCAAATAAATAAATAAATTCTAGTACAAAAGTTAAATGCAGAGAATTCAGTTAGGCTTCATATGGTACGTTGAAACGGGACGACTAAATCACAAATAATTTGTTTCATACATTTTTAGTGGTTTTTCACTATGCGTTCTACTTTCTACGACTGTCGTATTATCGTAAAAAGAGTACTGAGAAAGTAAATTTAATGTCAGATGTGCAGTAGTCTTGGGCATTTCGTGTACGTTCGGAGCTGGGGTACCTCCCGTGTACATTTCAAATACTTGATAATTTGAAAGTACATTTTTTAGTGTAAAACTGCTTGCGAAGCGATTTGGACTAGAGGAATTTTGGACTCGGAACGAGTCTGTAGACTCATGGATGCTGAGAGGGAATCAACAAATATATATTTTCTACGGAAAAGTATTATAATTGTAAACATATTTTAAACATATTGTAAACAAAGCATTCTATAAATTAAAGTTATAGTTTAATAGTTCACTCGGTTTTTCTCGAAATATTTTATGGCATAAGTACAGTACATAGAAAGTTTGCACAGCCAACAAAATTTAAAAAAAACTGCGAACACTTACGAAAAAGATTCAATGAAAATTTTAACTTTAAAAAATGACACGAAAATTACTAATTAATAATTGTTTTTCTGTTGATATTTTTTTTTGCGGCGAAAATAATATAATTTTGAAAATAAACGTAAAATTACGAAGTAGGAAATTGGTTTAATTTAATTTATTTATTATTTATTTTTTTTGAAGAGGGAGGGGCGAATTCACTCTGCAACTATACATTCGTTTAATCGAGGAAATTGTAAACCAAAGTAGTGAAACAGATTTAAATTAAGTTAACCTAATCTTTTTTTATGAATAGTGTTCTTTACCAAATAACAATGCCCATTGTATCACTACGTAACAAACTCCAAACATATATATAATTAGCATTACAATTCTATAATAGTACTAATGGTAATACTACAAATGTTTTTCAAACCAGTAGAAATCAGTATATCGGGGAATAAAATGCACTGCATTTCAGACTTTTTTAAAACTTATTAAAATAGAAAATAATAAGAATTCATAAGTCATAATTTGATGTATAAAACTCAGTTAGGCGGAATATCTGCTGACTTGGAAATCTCTCTGAATTATTGAAGGTACCTTACTTTGAAGTATTATCTCTAATTTTTTTTTTGCTTTATTTTAGTTTATGAGAGGAGTGATGAGAAAAGAGTGCTAAAGGGATATATTAAAATAAAAAAGATATTAGTTCGGGGGAAGTAATCTTTGAAGGATATTTATGGCAACTTTTTGTTTAATTTTCAAATCCTGAAACTCCATTTGCGTAGAACATTTTATTACGAGCAATTTTATGACTTACTCTTTTTTCGTTATTTACGTTTATAAATATTTCTGACTTATTAGTAAGTGCATAATCAGTTTAACTTCGTATCCTTTTAATGCATTGAACTTATTTATGCCGAGTGTATTTAGCTAGGAATAGAAAACGCGAAACTGCCATAAAAAGAGGATAATCAGTATATATTGTATAGCCATCGGTTTATGTTCTGTTAATTCGTCAGTCCAGTGGATGAATCTTTGGTAATTTAACGAGTCTAAATGCATTTCCATTTGTTAATGAAAGTATAATATTTAATTGATTTGTTTTTCTTTATAAATTACTTAACTATTATAATTATTTGCCCCTTAAAGCTTACTTTAAAGCAGTGGTCGGCGAACTTTTTTGGGTATTACCCCAAAATATATTTGAGGACGTAATTAGGACGTAAATTCGTAATATTCTAAAATTTAGAATAACGCCACATTTATGTAACAAAATAAAATAAAAATATATGAAAAAAATACCAGCACAAAGTGTCTCTCATACCGCACGCATTACCCCCAAAAGTTTTAAATTTACCCAATTTGGGTAATTTACCCCTGTTCCCCGACCACTGCTTTAAAGGGAAATAAAATAATTACTAAAATTTTCAGCTCCGCTCCTTCGGCTTACTTTAAAGGGAAATAAAATAATTGGATCACGTTAAGAATAGCGAACCCATAGGTGTTGGGTTCGCTATTCATGACATGGATAATTTTGGGTTCCCTATTCTTGACATGGAAACTTTTGGGTTTGCTATTCTTAACATGGAGAATTTTGTAAAAACCATTATTTACATAGGATAAAATTTGAATGCCCGGTTAGGTCAACTGTACGCCCTTGACGATTGGTTAGGTTTGGTCATGATAGATTCGTTAGTTTTAACGAAAATATCACGACTATACCTAACCAATCGTCAAGGGCGTACAGTTGACCTAACCGGGCACTCAATGAACCTAACCGGGTATTCAGTTGACCTAACAGGGCATTCAATTAACCTAACCGGGCATTCAGTTATTTTTGCCACCCTTCGTGTGCGGAAATAATTACTAAAATTTTCAGCTCCGCTCCTTCAGTTTTCAGTGGCTATAATTTTATTAAATGGGAGGGGCTTAACTGACTTAAACTTTTAACAATTTCTTTAAACTATTTATTCTAACCTAATTTAACCAAGTCCTCAGGAGCCTTTTATTAAAGAAATCTCATGAAAAGAAAAATTATTTAAAGCCTAAATTGTCAGTTAAACTATATATCTGATAAGCTTTTAATAAAAAAGACCAAACAAATTAGCTCTCTCTCGAACATTTAAAAATTCATGTCGAAAACGTCATACGACTACATTTGTTTTATTTATGGAACCTTTAATGTTGTAAGGTAAGGTTGTATGCTATACATTCCATTTTTTATAAATATGCGTAGAAAATGATATTTACTGGGTATGCCCTACTAGAACTATAATAATTTAGAATATTCTAAGTATTATAATTGCTTTAGTTCAGTTTAAAAATGTTGAATTTTAGAGTTTGGGGAGAATTTAATGTAAATGAAATAATGAAATAAGTCTGGTACTGCATTAATTCGAATTGTTCTTCTACAAAAATGTGTAAATAACAGAATTCCTTAATTAATTTAATGCATAGCGCAATCTGGCATCTAATCTTTAAACATGATGGGATAAAATGCGAAAAATTAAATAGTTAGCCTTAATTTAATTTCTATTTTTTTTTAAAAATCATATTAATGTTTTTTATGTTACAGTTGAAGGATAAATTTGTATATTAAGGTGAATATTTGTTTTTGTATTAAATTTGGCTTATCATATTCCGTTTTTTGTTTAAAAGATTGTCACCAAACATCAAATTGGCCTTGTGGTAGTTTTCTACCTTGAGAAGCTCAATAGGATAAAACTATTACCGTTGCCCTTTATTTGAGAACTTGTCGGTCTACCCCTGGCCCCATAAACGTATTTGTTTATGCTTAATAGCTCTGTCTATTAAGTGGGTCGTATTTAAAGACCTTGTCGGTGTATCAGGAGCTGGTAAGTAAAAGCTGTAGGTAAGGCGGCTTTGGTCGATCAGGTGTTGATAAGTATGCCGTAGGTAAGCCGGCTGTGTAATAATGTGTTACTGCTGAGAGGTCTTAAGGTCTAGATGATTGGTTGTAGCCCCATCTCGGCCTCGCGCTACTGATGGGTGGGCTCCTAATGTCTATACTGGAGGTCATAAAGTCTACACTTAGACGATTGCTGTAGCCCTCATCTCGGCTACGTGTTGTTGATGGGATGAGCTCCTAAAAGTCTATACTTAGACGATTGGTGTAGCCCTCATCCCCACCATGTGGTGCTGATGGGATGAGCTCCTAAAAGTCTTTATTTATTCCGTGTTACGACATTTATACTGTGGCGACATTCTAAGGTAACTGGCGGCTTAAGCCTTCTAATGGCTGCGATGCTGAAGCATACTACGCCAAATGGCTGGTTAAGCTTTCTAAGCCAACTGGCTACATAAGCATTCTAAGCCGAGTGCTGAGGCCAAGATCTTTATTATGCGTCTGGATGTCCAGACGAAATGATGTTCTCTCTCTCTCTCCTCTCTCTCTCTTAGGTTAGGTTTGGGTGGGATTCTCTCTTGCTTCCTTTTTTTTGGTGGCACCCTGGGGGGAGTGAGAGGGTTTGGCACTTTGCAAGAAGGGGTGGAGTGGGTGGCACTGGCACTGGCACTCAATTGATCAACAGTGCAATTGCTCGCCACTCGTCCATTTTGCGGTCACACTACTCTCGCCGTTGAACCCTTCTTACTGCATAAAAATATACATATACACACACAGTGTGTGTGTGTGTGTGTGTATATATATATAGTACATATATTAGTAGTTGTTTTTTACTCAAAACATTGTACTTTTATAATTATTTTCTTTTAAATATATAAAATTTTAAAATATAAATACAAAATTTTTACCTAAAAAATGTTGTTTACTAAAACTAATGTAGAGCAAAACTATAAATACCTGATATGTAAACCCAACTTTGCAGCACCCTAGTGGGATAAGGAGTCTGCTAATTGTTTGGAAACTCTTGCTGTTGTAGATTCGAATCCGGTAAATGAGAAAGTTTTTTATATTTGTTTCTTTGTATAATGTGCATAATTGAAGTTAAATTAGAGTCAAATAAATAAATAAATTCTAGTACAAAAGTTAAATGCAGAGAATTCAGTTAGGCTTCATATGGTACGTTGAAACGGGACGACTAAATCACAAATAATTTGTTTCATACATTTTTAGTGGTTTTTCACTATGCGTTCTACTTTCTACGACTGTCGTATTATCGTAAAAAGAGTACTGAGAAAGTAAATTTAATGTCAGATGTGCAGTAGTCTTGGGCATTTCGTGTACGTTCGGAGCTGGGGTACCTCCCGTGTACATTTCAAATACTTGATAATTTGAAAGTACATTTTTTAGTGTAAAACTGCTTGCGAAGCGATTTGGACTAGAGGAATTTTGGACTCGGAACGAGTCTGTAGACTCATGGATGCTGAGAGGGAATCAACAAATATATATTTTCTACGGAAAAGTATTATAATTGTAAACATATTTTAAACATATTGTAAACAAAGCATTCTATAAATTAAAGTTATAGTTTAATAGTTCACTCGGTTTTTCTCGAAATATTTTATGGCATAAGTACAGTACATAGAAAGTTTGCACAGCCAACAAAATTTAAAAAAACTGCGAACACTTACGAAAAAGATTCAATGAAAATTTTAACTTTAAAAAATGACACGAAAATTACTAATTAATAATTGTTTTTCTGTTGATATTTTATTCTTTGCGGCGAAAATAATATAATTTTGAAAATAAACGTAAAATTACGAAGTAGGAAATTGGTTTAATTTAATTTATTTATTATTTATTTTTTTTGAAGAGGGAGGGGCGAATTCACTCTGCAACTATACATTCGTTTAATCGAGGAAATTGTAAACCAAAGTAGTGAAACAGATTTAAATTAAGTTAACCTAATCTTTTTTTATGAATAGTGTTCTTTACCAAATAACAATGCCCATTGTATCACTACGTAACAAACTCCAAACAATATATATAATTAGCATTACAATTCTATAATAGTACTAATGGTAATACTACAAATGTTTTTCAAACCAGTAGAAATCAGTATATCGGGGAATAAAATGCACTGCATTTCAGACTTTTTAATAAAACTTATTAAAATAGAAAATAATAAGAATTCATAAGTCATAATTTGATGTATAAAACTCAGTTAGGCGGAATATCTGCTGACTTGGAAATCTCTCTGAATTATTGAAGGTACCTTACTTTGAAGTATTATTCTCTAATTTTTTTTTTGCTTTATTTTAGTTTATGAGAGGAGTGATGAGAAAAGAGTGCTAAAGGGATATATTAAAATAAAAAAGATATTAGTTCGGGGGAAGTAATCTTTGAAGGATATTTATGGCAACTTTTTGTTTAATTTTCAAATCCTGAAACTCCATTTGCGTAGAACATTTTATTACGAGCAATTTTATGACTTACTCTTTTTTCGTTATTTACGTTTATAAATATTTCTGACTTATTAGTAAGTGCATAATCAGTTTAACTTCGTATCCTTTTAATGCATTGAACTTATTTATGCCGAGTGTATTTAGCTAGGAATAGAAAACGCGAAACTGCCATAAAAAGAGGATAATCAGTATATATTGTATAGCCATCGGTTTATGTTCTGTTAATTCGTCAGTCCAGTGGATGAATCTTTGGTAATTTAACGAGTCTAAATGCATTTCCATTTGTTAATGAAAGTATAATATTTAATTGATTTGTTTTTCTTTATAAATTACTTAACTATTATAATTATTTGCCCCTTAAAGCTTACTTTAAAGCAGTGGTCGGCGAACTTTTTTGGGTATTACCCCAAAATATATTTGAGGACGTAATTAGGACGTAAATTCGTAATATTCTAAAATTTAGAATAACGCCACATTTATGTAACAAAATAAAATAAAAATATATGAAAAAAATACCAGCACAAAGTGTCTCTCATACCGCACGCATTACCCCCAAAAGTTTTAAATTTACCCAATTTGGGTAATTTACCCCTGTTCCCCGACCACTGCTTTAAAGGGAAATAAAATAATTACTAAAATTTTCAGCTCCGCTCCTTCGGCTTACTTTAAAGGGAAATAAAATAATTGGATCACGTTAAGAATAGCGAACCCATAGGTGTTGGGTTCGCTATTCATGACATGGATAATTTTGGGTTCCCTATTCTTGACATGGAAACTTTTGGGTTTGCTATTCTTAACATGGAGAATTTTGTAAAAACCATTATTTACATAGGATAAAATTTGAATGCCCGGTTAGGTCAACTGTACGCCCTTGACGATTGGTTAGGTTTGGTCATGATAGATTCGTTAGTTTTAACGAAAATATCACGACTATACCTAACCAATCGTCAAGGGCGTACAGTTGACCTAACCGGGCACTCAATGAACCTAACCGGGTATTCAGTTGACCTAACAGGGCATTCAATTAACCTAACCGGGCATTCAGTTATTTTTGCCACCCTTCGTGTGCGGAAATAATTACTAAAATTTTCAGCTCCGCTCCTTCAGTTTTCAGTGGCTATAATTTTATTAAATGGGAGGGGCTTAACTGACTTAAACTTTTAACAATTTCTTTAAACTATTTATTCTAACCTAATTTAACCAAGTCCTCAGGAGCCTTTTATTAAAGAAATCTCATGAAAAGAAAAATTATTTAAAGCCTAAATTGTCAGTTAAACTATATATCTGATAAGCTTTTAATAAAAAAGACCAAACAAATTAGCTCTCTCTCGAACATTTAAAAATTCATGTCGAAAACGTCATACGACTACATTTGTTTTATTTATGAGTAACTCAAACACCACTAATTACTAAACTGTACAATGAAATTTCTTCATTTTCCTTTAAATTTACAGGGTGTCTAAGAAATAATGGTGAGAAACTAACTGTAACCATGTTTATTCTGACGAAGGTCAAACTTGTTGCCTCACCTTAGACATACAACTTAATGTTGAATCCGAACCACGACCCACCACTGGTGGTCAGAAATTAAAGTCTCCTCCCGGACTCGATCTCACGACCTCCTGATCAGCAGCTCAGCGACCTAACTACTGGGCTACCCAGGGTACCCATTTATATACCAACCTCTGTTTTTGAATGAAATGATGAACAGCTGGGTGAACTGAATGCCGCCTGGCCTGCCGTCACCGGGAATCGAACCCGAGGCCGGTGGCTTTGTAATCAGCGGTGCTAACTATTAAACTGGTTATATTTTTTCTTACTAATCAATAAATGTGATATATATATATATATATATATATATATAGAGTTGCACCGATGTATCGGTATCGGCCATATCGGCCACTTTTCACAAAGTATCGGTATCGGCCGATACTGCTGATACTGTTCTGAAAACCGATACCGATACTTTGAATTACTGTTTTTTGAAGAAATTATCTTATTTTATATAAAATTAATTTTTTTTATTATTATACAGTAATATCTTATTTAGTTGTTTAATATATACTTTATCAAAATTAGCAATGTTTACATTTACTAACAAAAAAAAAATCATAAATGTAACTATAGGCCCCTATACAAGATTACAAATATTCAATACAGTAATACAGTATCATATAAATATACAATTTCAAATTACAGTAATAGTTTTCAGTAAAAATGAAAGTTTTGTAAAGTTGTTCATAGACGGCACCACGCGGCATACATAATCATAATAAACCATTCAGTTGCTTGAATGCTTGAATCTCGTGTGTAAAGTTATTGATAATACACATTATAGGGTGGATCGATTTTACATTTTTTTCGATTTCCTTATTCTAATAGAGACAAGAACTTGCGCATGCATGAGAAAATAGCCTCTGCAAAATACGTTTTTGACTACTAAAATATGATTTTCATCGCTCTGCCGGGGAAAGAAGATGATTACCTATTAAGCTAAGAGTTTGCAGAGGCTATTTTCTCATGCATGCGCAAGTTTTTGTCTCTATTAGAATATGGAAATCGAAAAATATGTAAAATCGATCCACCCTAAATTATTTACACAACCATTATATGCATTCATTGGTTTAGAACTTTATATAATAAGATATATATATATTTTCTTTTTCTTAATTTAATTTCAAATATATATATTGATAAAATAAATAATATTTCTGGTAAATAAATTTACAATTCTTATGTATTAATAATGGCTATAGGGCCAAAGTAAGCTAGACCAGCCTACAGTGATAGCAGTACTTTTACTGTATATACCCCAATATATACCAGTGTATGATAATATAGTTTACCGTAATAAGTTATAAAATTATCATCTTTGTATTAATTTAATTTAAAATATTTTTATACATTAAATTTACATCTCCTAACTTTATTAGTAATGGCTTTAGGGCCAAGGCCCTAAGTAAACTACACGAGCCCATTGTGATCTTAGTCTCATTACTGTAGGCTATATATGATAGCTAATAGTTTACAGCAACAAGATATATATTGTCTTTTTATTAATTGATTTCAAATATATATATCTTAATTGCAAAAGTAATGGCTAAGCTAGACTAATAGCATGTAGTCATTGCTCCGCTATATTATTATAATGAAAACTATTCTATAATTAAAATGAATAAATTTCTTTATTAATTTATTTAATTATCTCTTAGTTTAATGAATTTAATATTATTATGAGCTGTCTTGGAATGAAAGCCCTTAAATAATATGCAAACATCTTCTAGCCAACCTTTTAAGGAATGAAATCCATATGTAAAAGGCATAGCTATACCCTATATAGTTATTAGTTATAGGAATTAATGGTTTTTATTTAATACATTAGGTTCTAATTTCTTCAATATCTATTTCAGAGTAAAATTAAGAACTATTAAATTTCTGTTTCAAACAAATAAATAGGCCTTTATTTATTAATTTATAAGATTAATAATTCTCATTCAATATAATTATTAAGAGTGATATGTTGGAACACTTTAATTATTTTTAATAATTAATAATAATCATCGACAATTTGAGCTGTATATTAAAAATTTATACATTTTATTGTAGACATAATTTTATAAGTTGTTTGTTTGCAATGTTTTTTACTTTTTTAGTACATTCAATTTTAAACATAATTAAATTACAGGCTCTAGCTATATATTATAATATATTATATTATTATGAAATTAAATGGAACTAAAGTTGGGATTGGGAAAGGCATTTTAAGTTAATTGAGATATTATATCATTCACTTGAACTTTTATTAATAATCAATTTTAAAACTATTAATTAATTAAAAAGTATCGGTATCGGCCAAAATATTGGTATCGGTGCAACTCTATATATATGTACGTATATATGGTTGTTCGCATTTCCAAACTTTAAGTTTCGAATATTTCCACATGATGACAATTCTTTGACGCTCGAACTCCATTAGAGCATTAGCAAGTTGTTTTTATGGAATGAATTCGATAACGTCTCTGATTCTTTGACGGAATTCTGCCACATCCATGAGTTTGTTACGATACACACGTGTTTTAGCATACCCCAATAGATAAAAATCTAAAAGGGAGAAGTAGGGTGATCGAGGAGATGGCCACTGTATCTGTCCAACACGACCTATATATCCAACGATAAAACACATGAACATAAACGGGATTCACCATAAACTAACATTTGGTGTGATATGTCATGTGACTGCATACTCAGTCTATTATTCTTTGACAATCGTACCGTAAGTTGAGCAAACTATCATATTTCATCATGTTACAGACACTTTTTCTTCCCCAACTAATGGTTATTGGAGTCGACATGAGCAACTGTTCGCAACTTTCTAGATGCAACTTTTTCTTAACGATGGACAGATAGCATGGCCCCCTCGATCATCCGATGTAACCCCCTTTGGATTTTCATCGTGACAAACCCAAGGATCTAGCAAAATTCCGTCCAAGAAACAAAGGTTATTGGATCCACTCCACAAGAGTATTTTGCTAATAATAATGCTTTGGTGGCGGTGGCGTTCGAGCATCGAATACGCACTGTAGCTACGAATGATGATTATCATGTCGAAGTGTTCTAAACTCAGGCAGTCTGGAAATGTAAATAACTAAATACATTGTAGATACTGTATATTTAATAACAATAAGCAAATATGACTAATTATTTTTGCACCATTATTTTTTGGGCACCCTGTTTAACTATCTGCATAATGAATAGTAAAAAATTCTTATTTTACTTTTGGTGTAAATTAAATATATCGTAAAAACATAAAAATTTAAATTAAAAAAAAAAGAAGCTAAAATTCTGTCGGAAGCGGAAATTAACATGTCAAAGACTTGAAATGAAACAGACTTCAATTGTAAGCATAAATCAATAAATTTTTTCATAGAGTGATGACGTCACAAAATTCACTTTAGAAATAAACTTTTAAAGTTGATTTAATGTTACGAAACTGAAACTGCAGAGGTCTATAAAGTTTTATTATTATATTATTGTTACTATTATTACATGAATAAATGGTGTTTGCAAAAGTGTACTACAACTTTTATTTTGTTTCAATTTCTGTAGTAATTTAAAAGTTTGATGTAGCAGATACTGCATCTAAAACTGTTTTATTTTTCAAATGTAATTCATCTCGGTTGTAAACTTATATTTTATTTCGAAAGTACGTAATAATAAAAATGCATTGAGTAGACACTTCTTTTCCAGTGAAAATACAACACACTGTACGAGCAAGGGCTGTTGAATGAAAAATATGGATCAGTAATTTTTGTTTTATTTTGTATATTATTTTCGATAAGAATTAAATATAAAAAAATACTGATTATTATTCTTTGTTTTTTAATATGCAGACTTTTTCATCAACTATATATACACACAGTATGATTATGAATATGCAACTTCCTGCATTTGAATATGCACAGTGAACACCATACGCCTACTGTCTCTGAAGCATCGCAGATAATGAATTTTCGAAAATTCTGAAAATCGGAAAAAATCTTTAAACAAACAAAATATACTCAATAAGGGACCCCAAAACAGGTACACCATCAGTCAGTCGAGCACGGAGTATGTGAGCTACAAAACAGCCAGGGTAAAATGGATGGAAAATGAATTTCTATAAAGGTTTCTCGTAGATAATGAGAAGAATCAAAATGACAAAATTTGTATATAAATTATATTTTCATTGTCTTCTTTTAAAATGACTCGTAAATGATATACATATGCAAATTTTATCAGATATACTGTAGGTATAGGCAATGGAAACTTAATAAAAGGTTTAGGTATAAGCATACTGTATATAACAATTTCTTTTTGAAGAGGTATAGGTTTAGGTACAACTATAGTAATTTCATTTTGAAGAGGTATAGGTACAAGTATAGTAATTTAATTTTGAAGAGTTATTGTTATTTTTCCTCTTTGATTAGGTTCAGAATCCCAGCTGAGCCTTGAATGGCCAAGCTCTGAAGGACTACTTTAACTTACAGTATAGCCTAAGTTAAGCTAGGCTAAAACAGACTTTATGGACTTGAGAGGTCCTATATAATTCGGTCCTACCTCAGGGTTGTCGATTCGATGTGGGCCTACTTTAGGCCTCAATAGCATAAAAATTTTAAAAAGAACACTATTTATGATCTTTCTAAACCTTGCAACAACAACACAACCTGCACCATTGCACGGTGCAACAATCCTATATTTAAACTTTCAAACTGAATTGAAAGAGAGCTCTTTAAAAGACCACGCTCTATCAGTGCCACATTCAACAAGAGAGTAAAAAGGACGCTGCCAGTGCCCAAAAATGATGCCACAAGAGCCACAAAATGTTGGCTTTAAAATAAGTGACAATTTTTCACTAATCTTACAATTACGAGATGGGTATATATACATATATACACACCTTAACTTGATATATACTAGTAAGGTACTTTATAAATGTAATAATTATGTCAAAAGAAAAATAATAGGATCTGTATGTATAGAAAAAGTAGATAATTTTAATTTGTGCGAAGGTACTTATAAGTTAGACCCTTTAATGAGATTCTTGGTCAAAAATTCCCTTACGGAGTCGGGGAAACGTGTTCTAACCTAAGTGTGAATTTGTTAAAGGTCTCTGGATTGTTTCCTTATTCGCTTTCAGTTCATTCGATTTTTTTTTTTTTTGGTGAAATGTAAATGGAATAATAAACGTAAATGTAAATGTAATAATGGAAGTAATAAATGTGGAAATAAATATAAATGCAACAGATGTAATAATAAAGGTAATATTATAAATTTAATAATTAGGGTAAAGGTAATAATAATAAATGTTAAAAAATGTAAATGCAATAATAAATGCAGTAATTATGCCAAAATATTAGAATCTGTATGTATAGAACAAGTAAATAGTTTTAACTTGTGCGAATGTACTTATAAGCGGGACCCTGTAATAAAATGCCATTCCGGTGTCGGGAGAACAGTATCTAACCTAGGTGCGAATTTCTCAGTGGTCTCTAGATTGTTTCCTTCTCGCCTTTTTCATTCGTTTTTTGGTTTATAAGTTCTGTATAATAAACAACGATGTAATAACAAATGTAATAATAAATTTATAATTTCTGTAATAAATAATAATGCGATATTAAATGTAATAAATTTAATAATAAATGTAATAATTATGTAAAAAAATAATAGAATCTGTATGTTTAGAACAGGAAGATAGTTTTAAATTTGTGCGAATGTACTTATAAGCGGGTCCCTTTACTGAAAATGCCCTTCCGGTGTCGGGAGAACGGGATCTAACCTAGGTGCGAATTTCTTAACGGTCGGTCCCTGGACTGGTTTTCCCTCTTGTTTTGGTTCATTCGTTTTTCTGTATCCACCCGAGGAGGATGTCAGTGGGCATCGAAACTGTTATGGAAATAAACTCTGTCTATTAGAGTGGGTTTTTATTTCCATATTTTGACCTTCACGTAGAAAAAAGTGAAGTTTTTTGCATTTATCTGTGCTAATGTATATATATGTATATATATATATATACACTGGGTGTCCCATAAGTCCGGCATCATAGGAAAAATAATAAAAAAGGCAAAACAAAAGCTTTTATTTACAGAACGTGCTCAGTATGTCTGCTATTGTTTTCAATACACAAATTCAGACGTGATACCCAGTCAGCAAGCACACGGTGAATGGTGTCAGGAATAATGGTGTTACTTGCCCCAATAATGCGCTGCCGCAAATGTTCAACACTCCTAATTTTCTCTGCGTATACCAGCGCTTTCAAGTGGCCCCAGAGATAAAAATCTAGTGGCGTGAGATCCGGGCTTTTAGCTGTCCAGTCCACAGGCCCTCGACGTCCTATCCAATGACCAGGGAATTGTTGGTACAGGTATTCCCTTACTTGGGTGCTGTAATGTGCAGGAGCGCCGTCTTGCTGGAACCATGTTCGGAAATTTCCTTCTTCGTTCAAGACACTGGGAACTGCTGCTTCCTTGAGCATACGTAGGTAGGTGGCTCCAGTGACATGTTCATCGAAAGAGAGGGGGGCCTATGATGCGATCCTTCCAAATGCCACACCATACCATCACCCGAGATGCACCTTGTTCCTTTGAAGAGGTATACCAGTGAGGCTTGTTTTGAGACCAGTAGCGGGTGTTCTGTCGATTTACTTCACCATTTCCATAAAACACAGCCTCTTCACTGAACAGAATGGTGGACGGGAAATTGGCGTCCCGAGCATAAATTATGGTTTGTAGAAATAGAAAAATATGAATTTCTCCTATGATGCCGGACTTATGGGACACCCCCTATATATATATATATATATATATATATATATGAAGGATTTTAGCGACATTGGGAAATAAATTTGGATTTCGGGGCAATTCGCGTTGGGTTAAAGTTTCGTTCGGGCGATTAGAAATAAAATTCCGTGAACCAGCTTAAGACATGCTTTTTAAGATTTTTCATAAATTTTTTATAAAGGCTGGAAGCCTAAAGTATCGTGTATGGAGCAGTGCTGACGGGTCTATTTTAAATATAATAATAATTCTTAATAATGTATATATAGAGGATGATAAAGGTTATTCAGTTCATTGTTTCAGATTGCGTAGGAAATTTCTGTGACCCGTTAATAATATTAAAGCTTAATTGAAGCACCAACTAGTTGCCTTATTTTGATGGATGCTATAATAAACAACATTTCCTAGGTTGGGATGTTTTCGTATGGGGAAATCATGGTGTGTGTGTGTGTGTGTCTGTGTGTGTGTGTGTGTGTAGAAGTTGTATGACGTGTAGATGGGCAATGACGGAGGGATTTAGCAATGGGAAATCATAATATGTGTGTGTGTGTTTGTGTGTGTGTGTGTGTGTGTGTGTGTGGAAGTTGTGTGACGTGTAGATGGGCAATGACGGAGGGATTTGGCGATGGGAAATCATAATGTGTGTGCATCTGTGTGTGTGTGTTTGTGTGTGTATAATAATAATGATAATCGCAATAATAATAATAATAATAATAATAATAATCCTTTTCATTCATGCAAAGAAAAATAAAATATAAAATAAATTTACAATTGCAGCCGGCGCCCGGTAAACGATCATTCTTCCGCAGAATTGGTTGGTTGATAAATGGGTGCCCTGGGTGACCTAGTAGTTAAGACGCTGGGCTGGTGGTGGTCCGGATTCCCCGATAAACTGGAGGTCTAAGATGGAGTGAAAAGCTTGACCTTCGTCAGAATGAACAATTCTGGCATTTTTTGTCTTTCTTGGAATAAAAAAGAAATGCTGATTTTGAAGACATTTTGTATGAGATGTATGACAAAAGTAAATAGACACTTTCGGTTTGGCTTTAGAGTAAATGGACGCTATTCAGGTCTCTCAAGTTATAGGTAAATTAAATATTATTCTTATAGATTATGTTGTTGGAATAATGTGCAATATAAAAAGTCCTGTGTATTTATTTTATTATTAGATGCGTAGCACACCCAGCTAATCTTACTTTGGACCCCGGTTACGTTAGTTGCATGCTGTTTAATATTTGACCCAGGTATCCTATCCTGCATTTTTCACTTATTGTTAGTTAAATAAATAAATAATGTGTTTTAATTAGTTCGGCCAATTTAAAGAAAAAGTTTCTCTTGCCTTTAATAAATAAGTAATTAAAATAAATGGTGCAGCCTGGTAACCCTGCATATAATTAAATTATATTGGAGTCTCTGGAAACTCATCTATAAATAAATAATTATAATGGTAGTATGTGCCAACTCTCCTTATAGAAATAAACAAACAAATAATTGGTAACTGGCACCTCCAGACCCTCTATATATCAGATGCTGAGCCCCTGGACGCTCATTATGCGACAGACTTCTGTGGAATAAAGAATTCCCTCCTCTCTCTCCTTCTTAGGATAAGGCTTAGGTTAGGTTTCCTTTTGGGGGGATGAGGCCGTCCCACCTCTCCCCCAAAGAGGTCGGTTGGACTTCCCCAGCTTACTGAGGAGTTCCCCTCCCCCCCTTTTTTGGCACCCTGGGGTTGGCACTGGCGGAGGGGGTCTTGCAACAAGGGAGTTGGCATTGGGTTGGCACTGGCACTCACTGCAACATTTGCAATTGCATTGCACTCGTCCATTTTGCGGTCATACTACTGAGCGTAAATTGTTGAATCTTGTCTTATAGGCTCTATACAAAATTTTAATCTATCTGATAGTCAATTCGCTTTTAAGAAAATTATATATAATAAAATTAAGAATTTTGTATCATTACCATCCAAAAATCCCCCGATTTGGATGTACACAGGTACATCCATCAGGTCAAAGCTGGGGCGGAAGGGTCATTTAACTATCCCCTGATAAGAGGATGGAAAGGTTCAGTCAGCTAAATCGCTCATAAATAATTAACTTCTAGATGTATATAAACTCTGTTCTATGTTTATGCAGTCATTACCATTTGACAAGGGCTCGCGAGGAGCCGAAACTGTATTGGTGGTAGAAATAAAAATTTAAGTCTTCCTGAAGAGTGGTTTCCTTCTTCATACTTCACCGCGGCAATGCGTTATTTTACATATATATATATATATATATATATATATATATATTTTTTTTTAACTGCAAAGAACACAGTATAATTAATGTAAAGAACGACGCTTGTGTAGAAGAGCGTCCCGTCAGCCCGTCAGTAAGGAACCATAGGGCAAAATGATAAAAACGGCAATAAAAACGCCGAAGAGACTTTTGGCGACTGTTTGTGAAATGAGCGAGGATAATAGTGGCTGTGTCATCGTCGGTGGATGTCCTCGGATGTCCACTGCGTGGTTTATCTCCTATGGACCCCTTTTCCCTGAACTTTGCTACAAGTTTGCCGACACAGCTGTGTGTTATCGGCGCGCGGTCCGGATGCAATCTGTTAAATTCCTCAGCGACTTCCCTCTGATTCCGATTTCCTACGAGCAGAATTACCTAGATGCTTTCTTCCTTACTCAAAGACATGATGGGCACTTGCATAAACGGAAAAACATGAATTATTTATTTTACCCTATGGTTCCAGACTTATGGGACACCTTGTGTATATATGATGGATATTGAGGAACGGGGAATGATGAGGGGAAATTGGGGTAGAAAATAAGGGAATATAAGGAAAACAAAAACGCGCGCCACTATCGGGCCCTTAAGGAAGAGAAATAATTAACTAACTGACGATCTAAAAGAAATATTTGAAACATTGAGAGCCCAGTATGAATCAGTTTTCAGTACCCCAAAAAGTGACAAAGCGATACCTGACATAGATGCATTCTTTGAAGAGAAATTGCAAGGAGAGTATATACAGACTCGGATTTTACCCCAGAAGATGTAGCGAGAGCTATAGGACAAATGAAACCACATTCAGCTGCAGGTCCGGACAACTGGAACGCATTATTGATTAAAAACTGTAAAAATGAAATTGCTACACCTTCCTTTATATTGGATAGGAAGAAAATCCATAGACTCTGGGGAAATATCGAGCATCTCTAAAAGAGCAAACACTGTCCCTATACTGTATATAAAGGAGGGGCTAGATCGCAATCAAAGACCTATAGACCAGCGTCATTGACGTCCCACCTCACCAAAGTATTTGAAAGAATAGTTAGAGAGAAAATCTACGATTTCTTGGAGACACTGGAAAGATTCAACGAAAATCAGCACGGATTCCGATCAGGTAGATTATGCCTATCACAACTAATAGAACACTATAACAATATCCTAAATGCACTGGAAGCCAATGGCAACTACAATGTAATATACACTGATTTTGCTAAAGCTTTCGACAAATGTGATCATGGTATAATAGCACATAAAATGAAATATATGGGAATAACAGGCAAAGTGGGAAAATGGATCTACAACTTCCTCAGAGAATGTCTACTGGTCATCAAAATTCAAGATATATGTTCATCAGAATCAGGAGTACGCATCTCAGGACCACAAGGTACAGTATTGCCACACTCCTGTTCATTATCATACTAACAGGCATGGACGGTGGAGTGAACAGCAACAGTATAGTAACATCCTTTGCAGACGATACAAAGATCAGCAGAAAAATAAGCGATGTACATGAAGTGAGGTTTTACAGAGGGACACGAACAAAATATGCAAATGGTCAGAAGACAAAAACATGACATTTAACACCGAGAAACTTTAGCTTTTGAGATATGGTAGAAATGAGGAACTTAAACAGACTGCATATTACATTGGGTATCAAAATTTGAAAAAGTTTCTGTTTATTGTGATTTTTCTGTCGTTTCTTAATGATTTCGGGGCGCTGATTCCAAAAATGATATTGGTTTTGCTCTATCATCAACCGTTTCAAAAATATAGGTTATCACACTTTTCATATGGCAAAGTACAGTATATAAAGAAGGCTAACATAAATATTTTCTGAAAATAAAAACACTATTGGAAATTAATGTTTATTGAGCCAAAATTGTTTGACAAACCCAAAATGGTGCAAAGGATATAATATATATCATGAGGAGAACCGATAAGAGAATAACAAGCCTCGTTATGCAGTGTGCGTTCCTTAAAAATGCACTAAAGAACGCGACTTCTGCGTATGAACATTCTTATCCTTTCTGATCAGCGACCATACGTACTCTCCCATCATGGAAGCGTCCCAATGGCCCTGGTACCTTTTCTCCATCGTTTGAATATCTTGATGGAATCTTTCGCCATGTTCTTCACTCACATCGCCCAGGTTATCACGAAAAAAGTCTAGATGTGAATGCAGATAGTGTAATTTTAAAGACATACGGCACCCCATTTTGCTATAGCACTTAATCAAGTTTGACACTAACTCCTTATAGTTTGGTGCTTTATGGTTGCCTAAAAACCCACGAACCACATCACGGAAAGCACACCAAGCCTCTTTTTCGATCGGAGTCATGTTGGCTTCAAGGTTCTTTGAATTCAACAGCGCCTTGACTTGTGGTCCTACAAAGATGCCAGCCTTGACTTTGGCCCCAGAGAGTTTAGGGAACATGACCCGAATCTGTTGGAAAACTTCCCCACCAAAATCTAACGCAGTTACAAACTGCTTAATTAGATCCAACTTAATATGGAGAGGTGGTAGCAGAACTATGTCAGGCTTCACAAGAGGTTCCCTGAGTACATTGTACTTTCCTAGTTGCAGTCCTTCACGTGGAGGCCACTGAACTGTTTTATAGTGCTCAGTTGAAGCCCTGCTATCCCACAGGCAAAGAAAACATGAATATTTAGTAAACCCTCCTAGTAAACCTAACAGGAAACCAATCATTTTGAAATCACCACACACGTCCCAGTTATATTGTCCATACCTGATTTGAGTGAGCAGTTGTTTGACATTTTCATAGTCCTCTTTCATTTGAACAGAATGTGCAACTGGTATAGATGGATATTTGTTCCCATTGTGGAGTAGAACAGCTTTTAAACTCCGAGTTGAACTGTCAATAAACAGGCGCCACTCTGAGGGTATATGTGTTAACCCAATAGCTGTGAATAGACCATTAACCTCGCTGCAATAACAGAGAGAGCCATTGACATCGTAGAACCTTGCAAACTCTTCATGCCGCTTTCGGTATACAGTGCTCTTGCAGTCTTCTCCAAGCAAATTCCACTCTTTGAATCTGGAGGTCAGAAGCTCAGACCCTGATTTCGTCAGACCCAAATCTCTAATTAAGTCGTCCAATTCCCTCTGATTTGGAAAGTGAGGGTTTGTACTGAAAGTTACTGTATATTCTTGATCATGACTGTCCTCACCAGCCGACATCTCAGATGGGCTAGCTGCATCCTCATTTTCAACCTGCAAAGCAAAGAAACAAAATATAGGCATAGCTATATATGTAGAAGAGCATCAGCACTAAGAAAAATCGACACATAATGACCCACAGTCTGTAAATACAGAAGGTAAAGTAATGGATAGCTACCTGTTCTGGTGGACGTGGTATTGGAAGACCTTCGCCATGTGGTACAGGAGCTATGGACGACGCTATGCTTGGATACTGAAGAGTCTGCCTTCCTTTAACTTTCCTGTACTTAGAAACATCTACCATGCAGTAGTAGCAATCGTCGTGGTGGCTCTTTGGTTCTCTCCATATTCTGGGTACCGCAAAGGGCATTGCCTTGCGTACTCCCCGCAGCCACCCTTCAAGTGTGGAGCGGCAGCTTCCACAGATCACATGGGGTGCCCAGGGCTTATCTTGGTCACCCATAGGCATACCAAAATAGAGCCGATACGCGATCCAGAACTTGGTGCCTTTCACAATCTTGTGCGATACTTGCTTAGGGCCTATGTAATACCCACAAACGTAGCAGAATATATCCGGCGAGTGTTTAAGCTCTAGTTGCCATTCTCTTTACCAAACTGTACTACATTAATCATAACCTGCAAATATAGAGAGAACAGTTATTAAATCTGCAACAGATTCCAGATTCCAGAAAAAAAATGTATTCACAACACTGAAATATTGTTCGCAATAAAAAAGGATCGATAACACTCAAATCGTCAGCACAGAGAAGCACAGAAACACAGTACCTCAGTGCTGGTAACCATCAGACAAACAACCTGCTTTCTTTGTGTGCTCACACTTACTGACTTCTTAGATTCTGCGCTCTTCTTTATATAGCACAGTGGAAGTTTCGGGCAATTTCTAGAGCAAGAAACTGTCAACGAACATCCGGATTGTTCTCAACAATTCCTGATTATTCTGATATTGCTGCGCCCATAATAACATTATACTGGTAAAACATGAAAAATGGATTATCTCTGAAAACATTGATGATACACACAAACCAAGGCCAGATTTGGACTCAGCGCCCACAAATGCATATAAAAACATAAAAAATTCTACATAAACAGAATCAGTGTTACACAGGGTTATGCTCCAGATAGACAGGTAATTCAGAGAAGCACGAAAGCGATCGATCTGAGGGTAATAATGACCGATGATGCCAAATTCAAAACACAAAACCAGATAGCGATAAATAAAGCAAAAAGAGTCGCGGGACAGGTACTAAGAACGTTCAAAAGAAGGGACAGGACAGTAATGATTTCCCTGCTAAAAACACTGATTATACCAAAACTTGAATACTGCTCAGTCTTGACGTCCCCATATAAAAAGGAAGAAACTAATAGACTAGAAGAAACTCAGAGATATTTCACAGCCAAGATTGATGGCTGCAAAGAACTCAACTACTGGGAAAGACTACGTAAACTAAATCTGTACTCCCTGGAAAGAAGAAGAGAGAGGTACACCATAATCTACATATGAAAAATGATCGAAAAACTGGTACCAAACATAGAACTAAACCCAATTACCACTCAAACAACACTAGAAAATAGGAAAGGCAGGATGTGCAGTGTTCTCAAATTAAAGGCCTGACAAAGGACCTTTTCAACACTGAAGGGAAATAGTTTGGTTGTCAAGGGGCCAAGACTTTTTAACCAGCTTCCGAAGGACCTCAGAAACGTTACAGGGGTTAAAGTTGAAGTCTTCAAGAGAAGACTAGATACCTGGCTCAGGACTTTACCAGATGAGCCGGGTGTACCTGGCTGTGTACGATGGAGAGCGCAAGAAAGCATCTCGCTCCTCCACCAAGCCAGACCTAGAGGCAGGGCCACCAGCTTGACCTTCGTGTGAAGAGAGACCAACACACGGAACATCAACGAGGTTAACGAGGAGGTGTATATATAAAATGAAAAAGAAATACATATGCATGCCTATGACGTCTTTCTGTGAGTGTCTTGCGACGTCATCCTATAAGCTCTTTTTTCCAGCGACTCTACTCATTTTTTGATGTAAGAGATTATTAAACCTTTTCCGTCGTATCGTCTCATTTGACGTAGGAGATAACTGTTAACATTCATCATCTTTTATAACTCGTAAACAGGACTTTTGTTTGCACAAACAACCATTTTATTATTATTATAATGTATGACAGGGACATAACTGAATGAAGGTTAAATAGAAACACATCAATATGCAATATTTATTAGCATATCAAGATATTACATTCTTTGTTAGTAAACTTACAAATAATCATTAAATAATTACATTTCTCTTAACCTTATATAATACATTCACTATTTATTAACATGTCAAGACATTACTTCTTTGTTTGTTTAGTAAACTCACAAATAATGTTTGAAATAGTTACATTCTCATTATTTTGTACTTCGCACCCAATTCTTTCCAAAAATAATAACCCACTCAAAGTATGCGGAAATCAGTATTCGAAATACAGACACGTAAGATCGTTTAAGGTTATTTTTGTTCCTACTTTACAAGTGGTAGTAATATTTTCACGTTTTTTTATCTTTGGACATAGAGTTTCAAGATCTTACTTGAGTAAATGATAAGTTATTGCTATATTATCATTACATTCTAATTTATATACAACCCGTTCTAAACGCGCACTTATCCTCTTTTCACTTTTTTTCAAAAGAAAACTGATCAGCATTCATAACGAAAGGAGAGGAAATCCTCTAAATCGTGACGACAATTGTGCTTTATGTAAAGATATAATTCTTACAGATGAACGGTGAATGCGAGGGGGGGGGCGTTTGTTGCGCTCTTGACCGGAGTCCCAAAGCGACTAATGCTTCTCGGGGGAAATACCTCATAAATATGCTCTAAGTTCCAACCGATTTTCACATTGTTCGTTTCTACACTTCATAAAAATAAATCGTTGATTAACACAGTGTAGCCATATTCAAGGATGGTATCAAAATAATACATATCAACAATATGATTATTTAATAAAGCTTTCAGATCACAAGGTCATCTTATATGATTATTACCACAGAACACATTAATACAAATTGTCAAATAAAAATTGGAAATACGACTCTTGCAAGAGTGAATGAGGTTAAAGTACTTGGTATTAATTTAGATAAAAAAACTAAATTTTCAAAAGTCATATACAACATATCAAATCCATTATAACAAGATTTCTCTTTATATTATTTAAAATGAAAAAGACCATTCCTCAAGACGCACTTCTTAGCCTACAGTAAGGGGTTCCAAAAAACCTTAGCCCCCCATTTGCAGCTTACATGTTTACTTATAGCGAAATAGTTTTTAGTGATTATAAAAATATATAAAATTCTTTATTTATTGCAGGTATTAAAATTACTCTAGCTGATAAAGTGATAATATAATGGCTTCTCAATTAATTGGTGATTCGGAGAGGCAACGTGTGATAGATCGCATACGAGCAATAACATTTCGGGAAGCTCGTCAAAAGAAATTGGAATAAAACTTTGGATGAATGTGAAATGGCTACAACCAAATCTGGGCGCCCAAATTTGCCACTCTCTCAGGAAACAAAGGACATCATTGAAAGCGGTAGGCGTAAGCGGAAAAACAGCTGTGCTAAACTTTCTAGAGAGATCGAAGTGTTGAGAGGAAAGATCGTTAGTGGTGAGATCATTCGACTGTACCGTCATAGGCAAGGTTTAAAGCCTTGGCATGAACTTCCAAAGCCAAGAAAAACTCAACTTAACATCGATGACAGAATGTGGTTTGCCCATTATCTTGAAGATTGGGATGTGGATGATTTCATGCATTTAGCTGTCTCCGATGAATTTTTTGTTTACGTAACACGTCGGCCTAACTACCAAAATGATCGAGTGTGGGACACAACACCAGATGAAATCGATGACAATAAACATTATCGCGAATTATTAAAAAGTCCAGACTGTGTTGGTGTGTTTGTTTTGTTCACTGCAAAGAAGCTCATGTGGGTGCTGAAGCCAAATGGTCAGAGTTGGGATGGACAGTATTTTCGTGATATTATTCTATCCCAGCATGTCATTCCGTTTCTAAGAAACCCAAACAATGTTATGGATGTCGATCAGGTCGAACTTCTGCACGGTAAGGCCCCCTGCTTTAAGGCATTAGCCACTCAACAGTTGTTGCGGAACCATGAGATCGATTTCTTTGGAAATGAAGAATGGCCAGGAAATTCTCCTGACCTAAACGTCTGTGAACACATTGGATCAGTTATAAAGGACAAGGTTGAATGTCTCTTGTTTGAAGAACCTGCAGCAAATCGATTTTCGAAGGATACAATGACGCAACACATTGAAACTGTTTTAGCAAATTTGCGTAACGATCAAGATCTATTCACGTCACTTTTGGCAAGCTACCCAAAGCGAATTCAGGCTGTCTTGGAAGCCAATGGCGGGAACACCAAGTTTTAATTGTTTCTCATTAAATGCAGGATTAAATTCTCTTTTGTAAGGTATGTTTAGTTTTACTGTACCTCTAATGGTTTAGGCCATGGGCAGGCGGGGGGTTAAGGTTTATTGGAGCCCCGTATATTATTCCTCCATCTATCCACATTTATTAAATTGCATTACAGCATGGAGTACCTCAAAGAAATATATAAAGCATCCTTTGGAAGTAATTCATAAAAAGTGTCTGCGAACTCTCGAATAAGGACAACAGACAAATTCACACTTCCTCAATGTTTAAAGCGCTAAATATTTAAAAACAAAATTACTTATACAAATTCAATGTTGCTGTCAATATGTTCAAAGCTATCAAAATCGACTTACATTACCCATTCAAAGAGCAATCACCCTCCATCAAATACACCATCGTTATAAAACACCAGACTGCCAAGACTGACCGGTTGAAACAAATGAGTCCGCGTATGCAATATCCCCATAAACGTCCTTCATGTCATCAGTAAGCTCACCGAAGAACTCGCCTATAGGTGGTATATATTCACATTCACCATCCTTCGCCGTAAACACCACATTGTCTACCACGGTCCAGGGTTGACAGAAATAGAGACGAAGTATCATAGATAGGATTGATGTTGCTTCCCGTCACTCGATGTTGGTGACGATGGTAGGGGGCAACGACTCGTATAGGTCCGATACGAGAATGTCGGACCTTTTGGAGAGATACAGGGGGTTAATTAGGTCCCTGAAGGCAAGGTCAGATAGGTCTTTAGTTCTAGGTATTACCCCTAAGCACAGTTTAAATTTTAGGATTACGTAAAAAACAATATGTTTTAACACTAAACTAGAAGAAATTTGTGCTCAGGAAAATGTACCCTTCGTAAAGCTGTGGTCAGAATTTAGTGATCCTAGCCTTTTTATGAAAGATCGGGGGTGCATTTCAATGAAATAGGGAATGCTAGGCTAGGTAGGTTAATCGATGAGAACGCTCGAAAGCTGTAAAAGTCGAAGCCCTCTTTAAACGTTGGGTCCGGGAAACGCCGGCCCGACGTGAAAAATAGTTTAAAACGCCAATCAGTGGTAAAAAATAATTTAAACGTCTTTTATTGTAACGCGCATAGTTTTAGAAATAAATTGAACGAATTTAAGGCGATAATTTATTCTGGGAACTACGATGTAGTTGCTATAACCGAAACGTGGTTAAATATCGTAACTCGGGACTTGTTGGGGCAACTCGATATGGCGGGTATTAAAGCTTTTACTAATGATAGGGGTTAAGATTCGGTAGAACACATCCACCAAACTCGATAGTGATATTTATACAGCGAGATAGAGTGAACAAAAAAATAAGAATACTTTATTCTACAGTATACTAAATTTGGCGGAAATTCCTATTTATCGAGATATTATTTTCGAAATTATTAAATTTTGGCCCCATTATTCACTAGTCAAACCATCTCAGCGGCTGCCACATTATCAAGTAATACTCCCGCGCAGGTCCGGCGGCTGAAATTTGAATTCAACAGTTGCTTTAGAATGGCTGTCTGTGGTGGAAGCTCCCATTCCGAGTGGGATGTCATCTAGGCCTAGGTTAGGTTAGGGGTTCTACTTACTTTTCTGGGTCCCGAATTCATTATGGGTACTCATGCCCGGTTAGGTCAACTGTATGCCCTTGACAATTGGCTAGGTTGTGTTATTTTCGTTAGCTTTAACGAAAATATCACGACTTAATCTAACCAATTGTCAAGGGCATACAGTTGACCTAACCGGGCATTCAACTAACCTTTGTGGTATCCAACGCCAAAGCGACTATACTCTGAAAGGTTAGATTGGGTCATTTTCGGGAACCGGAAAGGCAAGTAGTACCAAGTTAGGTTAGGTTACTTTTGCCATGAATATTAGTGACGAAAATAGGTTTTTCTGGTGTATTTTATGTTGTTTCAATTGATTCTGGCCTTTTTAGCCCACAATTTCCCTCTTCTTCAAAGCCCTGGGGGGTATCTCCATAACGGTGCATTTGCGCCAAAACTGAAGGTCAGATTCAATTGAAACAGCATGAAATACACCAGAAAAACCTATTTTCATCACTAGGTTTGGTGGATGTGTTCTACCGAATCTTTATCATGATAGGTTACGTAGGATTGGTGGCGGCGTTTTGTTGGATATTTGTAATTCCCTTAGGACTATCGAAGTTAAGATAGATTTTCAGGCAGCAATTCATGCGATATTCGTTGAAGTTAGGGCACCTAGTATTAGCTTTAATTTCGTTGTTGTAGTTTATAGACCTTCCAATGAGGGTTTGAGACTGATTGAGTTAATGGAAGATAATTTTTTTACGAAAGATGGTTATCGAACCAATGCGCGGTGACAGTATTTTAGACGTAGTAATGACGAACGACGAAAATATCGTCGAAGGTTTGGAAGTAGGTGAGAGTTTGGGATGTAGTGATCATAAAATCATTAGGTTTAAGCTAATGATAGAAAATAGTAAGGATAGTAACGTCATAGAAGTCCCTGATTTTCGTTGGGCTAATTTTTGATAGTTTTGCGGATAGGTTGAAAGTAGTCGACTGGGATAATTTATTTATGGTTAATGAGGCAAATTTTCATTGGGAGGCGTTTAAAGAAAGTTTTTTGAATATCGAAAGGAAGTTTATTCCTCGTAGGCCCAAGCGCGTTAGTAATCATGGTAGGCCCAAATGGTGGAAGAGGGAAATAGGTGAGTTCGTAAACGAGCGTAACAGAGCGTATAGACTTAATAAGCGCAATGGCACGGTAGCTAACGTTAATAGATATATCGAGCTTGACGTCAGGTTAAAAGGTCTATTAAGAATGCTAAGCGTAATTTAGAGATACTTGTAGCTGCGGATAGTAAACATAATCCGAAAAAGTTTTGACTACGTCAATAATCGTAAGCCGATAAAAGATAACATAGGCCCTCGAATGGACGCTAACGGCGCTTTGGCTTCCGACGTTCAGGCGATGGCAGGTATTTTTAACAACTTTTTTGCAACAGTTTTTACCGTAGAAGACGTAAATAATGTCCCCAACGTGGACGATATCGTTCCATTTAGTAGCGAGACTATTTTTAGTGAAATAACTGTTTATGAAGGTAAGATTGCGCATTATATCGATAAGCTAAAAGTTAGCAAGGCTCCAGGCCCTGACGCGCTTTATCCTAGACATTGAAAGATTTGAAAGACGTTATCGTAGGCACCTTAACAAAATTTTTTAATAAATCACTGGAAGCGGGGATTATTGCTGAAGACTTCAAATTAGCTAACGTTACGCCCATTTTTATAAAAGGTGACCGCACAGTAGCTAGCAATTATAGGCCTATTAGCTTAACGTCAATTGTCGGTAAACTTTTGGAATCTGTAGTTACGGATCGTATCGTCGATCACTTAGAAAGTCGCGATTTGATTAATAGTAGTCAGCATGGGTTTCGACGCCATAAATCTTGTTTAACTAATTTGTTAGAGATTTATAACGAAAGAGTGCACGAATACGATAGACATAGAGCGGTTGACGTTATTTATTTAGACTTTAAAGAGGCGTTTCATACAGTTTCGCATAGAAGATTAATTGCGAAGGTTAAAGCGCACGGTATACACGGTCAGGTAACTAACTGGTTAGAGGAATGGTTTCGTGCCAAGAAACAGAGGGTCGTTGTTAATGGTAGGGAATGGGGGTGGTTGGATGTAGGTAGCGGTGTCCCTCACGGTTCAGTGTTAGGCCCATTGCTATTCGTAATCTACATTAAGGACATAGATATAGGCTTGACGATAGGCTCTAAGACGATGTAAATAGGATTATGGAGTGGACGGATAAGTGCCAGATGCAATTTAACGTAGGCAAATGTAAAGTTTTGCCTATAGGTTCTCGTAACAACAATTAAACGTACACGATGTATGATAGGCAGTTAGCGAGCGTTGACGAGGAAGTAGATTTAGGCGTACGCATATCAAAGGATTTAAAAGTTAGGAACCAGTGCCTGGAGTCTTGCACAAGAGCTAATAGGCTGTTAGGCTTCATGCGCGTAATTTCGAATTTAAATCGAAGAATATTATATTGCCCCTTTACAAGTCCCTAGTCAGGCCTCACTTAGAATATGCCGTTCAGTTTTGGTGCTCGTATTTCCGTGAGGATATTGATAGGTTGGAAAAGATTCAGCGACGCGCCACGAAACTAATTCCGTCACTACGCAACAAGTCTTACGAAGATATGATTAAAGAGTTAGACTTGCATTTACTCGAAACTATGAGATTAAGGGGTAGCTTATTGAAGTTTTCAAAATCGTTAATAAAATCGATAACGTAAATTTTTACAAAGTGTTCATTTTCGATAATAGCAATACTCGTAATAACGGATTTAAATTACGTGGCAGACATTTCATTACTAACATCGCTAAAAAAAATTTTACGTTTAAAGTAATTGATAAATGGAATAATCTTCACGCGTCCGTTGTGAACTTTACCAGCGTTAATTTGTTTAAAAACCGTTTAGATAGACATTTTAAAAATATTAACGTCGTTTAAAATAATAAAACAATTAGCAACAGGAGTTCTGGGGGTAATGGTCGAGGTTTGAGTCTGTTAACGATTTATTCTAGCTTGTGACATGCCAGTGGGTGATATGCCAGCAATAAAATTATATTGAAAAAAAAATTAGATTAACACGAATTTAGATGTAGCTCGTAGCGAAAACTAACCCACTTTTTGTTAAACTCTCCATACTTTTTTTTTTGTTCTTTTCTTATCCTCTCTTTACTTGCATATCTGTAGTTTGCATGGTATTACAGAGCGTGAGTTAAGACTGTTTGCATGGTTTGTAAGCGTTCTTATTTTACTTTCTTTCATCTTTCACCCCTTTCCTATTCTCTTCGACTATTTTTCCGTTTTTGGCAGTGGCCGGCTGATGATAATGATGTCTTTCTCTCTTTTTCTGAGTGAATGTTAACCCACGAATGATAGGTTTTACTACTTACTTAACCCCTTATTCTCTTCTTTTAACCCCCTACTCTCTTCTTTTAACCCCCTACTCTCTTCTTTCTCTCAGGCTAACCTTAGAGTGGATCTTACGGTCTTTGTTAGCCTTAGCTTCTGTAGATCTGTAGATTGTCAGTATGGGCGTAGCGGAGCCAATAGATAATGCATTAACTCCCAAAATTTGATGCGGCCGTAAACTGTTGTAAAACTCCCCACAGGTATTTTGTGAGAAGAGACGTATCTGTAGACAACTCATTTCTCTTGTATCGTATTATAGAAGTATATACAGGGTGTCCATAAATGTTTATCCTGAAAACAGTATGCTCTGATGTTTTAATGACGAATCTTACATCCGTTTTCTTTTTACAGGTGATCTCGTACACGCATAGAGTTTCTGTGCTGGTGTGTTTCGTCTACCGCATTCGCCGCTAGGAGCGCTGTAGTAGCTGTTCAATTAAGATGGCGTCTGTGACAGAGAAGGCACAATGTGTTGTGTGGCTTGCAGAAACAAAATCTCCTGTCAGTGTTCAGCGAAGGTTCAGAACAAAGTATGGAAAGAATCCACCTGATGTGAAGTTAATTAAGTCGTGGATGAAAAATTCCTGGAAACGTGGAAAAGGGAAAGAGCAGTGGTAGACCATCAGTTTCCGATGAGACGGTGGAAAACATTGAAACTGCTTTCACACGGTCACCAAGGAAATCGGTGAGACAAGCTTCATGCCAACTAAAGATACAGAAGTCTACGGTGCACAAGGTGTTACACAAACGTTTGAAGTTACACGCCTACAAGGCCTGAAACTCTCGACGCAACATTTCCAAATCGATGGATTGGCAGGGACGGGCCAATCCCGTGGCCCCCAAGATCACCAGATATTACCCCGCTGGATTTCTTTCTCTGGGGTCATGTTAAAGATTTGGTTTATGCAACAGTTGCTCCAAATATCAGGACATTGCGAGAACGCATTACGGATGCAATTGCAACAGTTAACCCACAAATGTTGGAAAATGTGTGGCGTGAGTGTGAATACCGTTTAGACATTTTACGTGCCACTAAGGGTGCATATGTGGAAGCTTATTAAGTTCATTAACTATGTATCAAAACTTTGTATGTTTATCTACTTATGATTAAAACTGTGTTTGAAAACGAGTGTTTATTTAAAAGTTATAACATGCTTTAATCTGGGTAATCATTTATGGACACCCTATATTTCTTACATGTACAATTTAAAGGAACTCCTTGTCGTCAGCTGTGGCGTAGTCCCATACTTCGTTAAAACTACGAACAAGATGTAGGTTTCCCTCATCAGTATTCTGCGCAAACCAGACACTGTTCAAACAAAGCTTTGCACTAAACCGCTTGCCAGAATTTTGCATAATGTGCTCCCGCTCAAGTTGTATCCTCTTACGGTCACGGTAATGCTATATACTCTATATGCTGTTTTCTTATCTCTGTCTTCACACCTTGTGGATGCCCTGATGCTTCGACTTTACCCTTCAAGAGAGGGTTGATATAAGGTGTGAAGGGAATGTCGAACTTCTGGAACCTTCACACCTCAAAAACCTTTTAATATTCTGTATCCATGACGAACAGTTAGGTCCTACTCAGTGCTTGTGAAAACACCGCGGACCTTCGTCCGATTGATTGTGTAAATACATTGCCCATTGTTCTCCTCTGCGCATTTCACGCACAGGAGAAACTTTAGTTTATGATCTATGACAACGAACAAGATAGGCATCCACAACTCGCGAGGAGGAAGCACGTCAACGAAGGATAAGCCAGAACAGCTTTCGTTTAAATTACCTGGGAACTCCCTGATGGTTGGCAGTGTGGGTTTCACAAGCTTTTCAGGGGCACCTACGGAGTATGGACTGTTTTTCTTCATGTAGGGGTACAACGAACAAAAGTCAAAGGGATGAATTTTTACACCCTCCTTAGGTGGAAAGTATAGTTTCAATGGGTTTGTACGACCTCCAATAAACTATTACTGCACTTGAGAGGATCCACTACCATTGATCTCTTGATGGCCCTTATTTCGTTTCGGGATTGTTTGTCGGTCGCCATCCACTTATCATACTTGTGTTCCCATAACACCTTGTAAGTGAACTAAGAGCTTATAATTTGATCGCGAGTACGGGTCCATGCTGGACTATAAGCGGGGGATCTGCCGTGGAGATTACCTGTGATACCGCACTCAAGAATGGGGCAGCCATGCCAGTGACAGACGTAGAAGGAGTGCACTGTCTTCTCTCCGGTACAGGACGCTCACTCAAGCCATCTGTTCAGAATGTACAGCCGTTGATGTTGATGGCAACTTCTCTGGTATTGCGAGGGGGCTTTATGTACACACTTGTCTGTTATATGTGCGTGGGCCAGTAAATGGTCTTATAAATGCGAGGATTGTTTCTGGGTATAAAGAGTGTGTCCTTCGGTGAAATTGTGTTTGAATACGGTAAAGCAAAGGTATGCAATAATTTTGCAGTCTGTAGCGGATCTCAATTGAATCGGGTAATATAAATATGATTAAAGGTTTGGAAACAGACTCTAAGTAAACGCATGTCGTCATTCGCCCAATTACGCTCACATTCAATCGTTATATCGTATGGATTATCCTTACTGAAGATATTGTACTAACACAAACTCTTTTCGTTCACTGGAACTCATACTGTCATAGTTAAAATAGTTGCGGGTTGGCATTTCAAAGTAGTTTCAAGTGTCACGCGTGAGGAAAGTGTGAGAAGAATAACCTTTTGAAACCACAAGATCCACATCCATCACCTTGGGTAGCATAGCTTACTTACAAGGTGTGAATAATAATGCGCCTTTGAGCTGTACATTATCCCTTATCTCCATCTGTATCAGTTTATTTCATCTTTTCAAAGGATCACCCGTGAATATTGTCGATGATTCATGTTCAAGCAAGCAAACAAACTGCGTATCAAACTTTCTGGAATTATGCGCTAGAAAATGCAGTCATTTTGGGGAATTGATGAGCTAGCTTGACTATATAGTCCATAAATAACTTCATGGGTGAATGTGGCAGCCGGCTCAAAAATATGTGTTCGTTTACCAGATTTGCGACTTTCATCACATTCAACATTCGTCACAGATGCTCTGGCTTACGAGTAAATGAGGGATAACATCTTTCGTCTCTGGGTTCGTATAGGTCTCTCTGTCAAAGTATATAGTTATATAAGGTATATTTTTTCGCCTTATAGTTTTTTGGGTACGTAGAACAGTGAATCTCATTGCATTTATATTTGAAATTCACACAACTATCCATCGTATGATATGCTATTTATCTTTCTACACTTATCATTCTTCTGATGGAAATCAAAACAATCATTATTGTAAAACATATGTTACATTCGTTACAAGCCCTTTTTTCAGCTTCTACCATACAGCTTACACATTTAGTAATTTTATACTGAGCTCATACCATATCAAACTCTTACTATGTTTCAACAGATTATTCATAAACTCACTACAACCCTTACACAAATCATGATGCAGGCTACACTTACGACTTCTGTCATAGTTGATGTAAGGATCTCTAATATGTCAAATAGGAAGGTAGGTTGCACCTACTAACCCTAAATGGGTAAATAGATATTTTGTAACTCATCAGGAAATCCACTCGTATCAGACCAGAAATAGATCAAAGCTTGTTATACCTCAATTTAGATTGTCTTCATCTCAAAACTTACCCATTTTCATTGGATTGAAACTGGAATGACTTGCATGCCGATATAAAAAATATTGTGAATGTAAATTTGCTTAAAACCAAGTTGAAATCCCGATTAATAATGGCATACTAACAAAAATCTAGGATTAATGTCCACTAATATTGTTTAATATTGTCCATTAATATTGTTTAATGTTGTAATACATATTTTAACTATTAATAATACTTATTTACTTATTTATTTATTTATTATTATTAATTTATGACAACTAGCTGCTTATTTTTAATAAGAGTCCAGTAAAGCCTAAAGCTTAAGGGCTAAATAAAATAAAATAAATAGTCGAGCTTCACAATTATTCATGTCATTGTAAATTGAAAAAAAAATTATTTATTTTATTATTATTAATAAAGGTTATTCTATCTATTTATCTATCTGTCTATCTATCTATCTAAGTAAGTAAAGGGTTTGTATGATTCCTGACACTACTATTAAAAATATACTTTGTTCTATCTTGTTCGTCCAAACCAAACACAACAATACGTACTCCCATCTCCTACTCCATCCTCGTCAGTCTTCAGGGTCCATATAACAGTCAAATTAAGTCTACAGTTTCTAATCAATTTTTACGCACGATCTATAACTGTACCCAGCCGGAAACGTTTTGCTGCCATGTTAAGAACGCTCATTATGTGCGCTAGAATTACAGTCATAAAACCGAAACCACGACCATTGTTTGTATGTCTTCTGTAAATTCTGTAACTGTTAAACGGATGACGTGATCAACATCCACTACGAAATTCTCCAGTTTAAAATTTGACCAGCTCTTCATCTATTTTTCAATACGGCTTAGGATATATTCAATATCATCAGCCATTAGGCGCCTGTATGGTATTAATCCCCAAAATAGGACGCCATCTTCACCAATCGGTTTGAATCCAAACGCTAATCTCACCCGTGATTCCAACCCTCATTACTTGAAGGGCGATGCTACAATGCATCGAACTACATTATGAAAACCTTGCTCGATCTCGCCAGAATAAGCAACCGGTGGGTCAATTCTAATGTTGTAGCTATTCCTAAACAGTTCTGAGGTGTTATTCACATTGTGTAACAGCTTCAGTGATACACCTCCGTTTGAAACTACTTCTTGTTGTTGTAGCGGGATGTAGGTGGAACAGAGGAAGAAGAATTTACTCGGGTGGTGCGTAGGATGTGGAAGGTTGTGGTGACGCTGAACGAATTGAATTCTCTGATGGGTGGGGGTTTGGTGACGAAGGGGCCAGTGTTGTGGGTGACAATGGTTCTTCAGAATTGAACGAGTCAACTCTTGTACGCTTCACACGCATACCTGATATGGAGAGCTTTTCAGAATCCTCCTCCATATTCACCGGCCGCTTAACGCCCACGGAGGTCGAAAGCTCTTGGCTAGTTCCTTGAGGACGTTTTCCTACAGAAGAAACGGTGGGTTCCGGAAAAGGGTCAACACACTGTCCTCCATCATCAACTGATGAAGTAGAAAATTTCTAAGAGACGTTTCGAGATCCTTCTGGCACCTCATCAGGCTCTACAAGTGGTTGTTGGTAGGAGATACCATTCATCATCCTGGAAAAAGAAGAATCAAAGAGACTTACTGAATATAAGGAATGATTTTTAAAAAATCTATATACTTGGTAAAAGCTTCTCTTAAGAGCGTGTTACGCAAAAGATGAAGTCTCCAGAAAAATTCAGGTTCACAAGTCCAACAACATGTACTATAAGTCGACTTTTTAGAAAGTATCTGCAAAGTCTGTCTCAATGTTATAAAATGTAACGTCCCAATGACCGCGTCGCAGAAGGGTCGTTTACGTCGTTACAAGAATATAATACGAACACTCGCTCTTAAAAAAGAAGCTGTGTCAAAGGAAAAGTCTTGTATAAAAAGGTGGATCATTCCAACCTTTCCTATTTTCAGATTTAGCCCCTCTATTATCTAGTTTTACGAGATATAATGAAAAAGGTTGTAGTGCTACCTCACGAGGTGTAGGCTTCACTATAATATACAAGAAAGCTGAAACACCTGTAGACAACAGTAAAAACAGAATTAAAACAATGGAGAGTGAAATGCTGCATATATTAAATAAACAAATACATCCTCTCGTAAAACTAGATAATGGAGAGGCTAAATCTGAAAATAAGAAAGGTTGGAATAATCCACCTTTTTATACAAGACTTTTCCTTTGACACAGCTTTTTCAAGAGCGAGTGTTCGTATTATATTCTTGTAACGACGTAAACGACCCTTCTGCGACGCGGTCACTGGGACGTTACATTTTATAACATTGAGACAGACTTTGCAGATACTTTTTAAAAAGTCGACTTATACAAGGTGGGCCGTACGTTTCCATACATAGGAAAAATTAAACGTTTGTTTTTATGTTTCAGATACCCTAAGAATATGCGTTTGACGAAAGAGCAACGAATTGAAATCATACTGATGGCTGGGTCAGGAAGCAGTCGCATGGTTGCAATGAACTTTAACAGACAACATGGAGAGGTTAATCGGCAAAACATACGTTATTGGAGTAATGCTAACCCTAACTGGCTGAGTCCGACGAAGATACAAGGTGCCGGTAAAGTGATGGTGTGGGCCGGGATATGGGGTGACAGAATTATTGGACCAATTTTTGTCAGTGGAAATCTTAATGCCGAAAGGTATCTTAACATGTTGCAAGAAGAGATTTTCCCATCCCTGCTAAACGAGGAAGGTAACTTCCCAGTTTACTTCCAGCAAGATGGAGCTCCACCTCATTATGGTCTTCACGTGCGTCGGTATTTGGATCAGCAGTTTCCGGATGCTTGGATTGGTCGGCGTGGTCCTGTGGAGTGGCCTCCCAGATCCCCAGATCTCACCCCCCTTGATTTCTATCTTTGGGGGCACTTGAAGGCCATGGTGTATCAGGAAAAGATACGAGACATAAATCATCTAAAGGAACGTATCACCAACGCCATTACAAGCATAACGTCAACTGTGCTTATACGTGTTCATCAACAGTGGGGAACACGTATTGAAATGTGTTTTCAAAACAATGGCAACCATGTAGAGCATATTATATAAATAAAAATGGTTGTCCATAAAAAAATGTTTATTTTTCCTATGTATGGAAACTTACGGCCCACCCTGTAGTACATGTTGATGGACTTGTGAACCTGAATTTTTAACCCCTTACTTTCTTTCTCTCGGGCTAACCTGAGAGTGGATCTTAGGGTCTTTGTTAGCCTTAGCTTCTGTAGATCTGTACTTCTGTAGTTCCTGAGGAGAAAGCAATTTTATACCAAGAAGCTCTTCAGAAGTCGTTTCTCTTATAATTTCACATTGGTGGTGGTCGTCCATAAAAAGGGAAAATATTATACAGTCGGAACATTCTTAAGAATAAAAATATTATTGATAGAGTTTAAAGGATGTTTATTATAAATGCTCTATTCATTTTAAAAGAGGTTTTATGTACGGGGAAAAGCAGGATGAGACACACCTTAATAGACTAAATGGTACTTTCCTGTTATCCCGGACACCAGGATTGTCATTTGACAATTGGTTATGTTTAGTCGTTATATTTTTGTTAAAACTAACGCAAATATCACAATTTAACCGAAACAATCATCAATATATATATATATATAATTTGGTTCTATATAATTTAGGACTGTCACATTATTAGTTAGAATTTATGACCGTAAAAGCGAGGATATCCTGGGGTCCGGCATAACTGGAAAGTACCGACTAAATTACTTACACGATGTAATCGACGGAGCTACTCTCGTAGGGCGACTCTTGTAACGCCGCTTTCTCTAAGGCCTGGGTCGAGTATGTGCATCCTTCATCTATGAATCCCATGAAATGGACGCACATGTCATCACTGTAAAATAACGACGCATACGTAGAGAATGGGTATGATATATATATATAATATATATATATAATATATATATATATATATATATATACAGTATTATATACATACATATATAGCAAGGATATATAGATAAAAAATAGCTACTCACACTGTATCACCACATAGAAACAATTCGGGTGTTGGAAATTGTTTAAGTATGGAGGAATCTGACCTTTCTGATAAAATTAATAATATATTAAAATTGTGCACTCACAAAAAACACACTTCTACATAAATGACGAAAGAGTAGAAATAGATTCCATATACTTCACTGAGAGCGAATAAGGCTATTCACGTAGAGCACTTAATAACTTACATGACAATATTAGGGAATTCATCCGACGACATTTTCTTTGCTTATGAATTCGTATTGCACCGTTTGAAAGCTTCACTAAACTGGAAATGGTTCGTATATGGCTCTGTTACGCATTTTTATAGGATCGGGGAGAAAGTGCCCCCTAGAATGGGGCATGATGAAGAAGAGCCTTCCCCCCCTCCCCGCACTTTCAGAAAGCAAAACACTCATTGGTCGATCGTGTTTTAGTCGGAGTTTACTGAGCGGGGGTTTATGGGCGGTCCTTAAGCTTTTTCCTGAGAGATAGAGAGCGAGAGAGAGAGGGTGGGCGAGAGAGAGCGAGAGAGGGCTAGAGAGAAGGTTTATAATTAGGCCTAAAAGAGAATAGTTGAAAAATTGTTGGATGGGGGATCGCCAAATTGATATTCAAATGAAAAAATTACCTCAAAATTATATATATTCATAAGATGTCATAGAAATAGAATATTTAAACATTTTATTCCTAAGATGATAAAAACTTAGTACTTGTCAGCTTGAACGATTCGGGTAAGACCATAAATCGTTCTACATAACTTCAAGTTTTTCATGCACATCGCCGTCTATGAAATGATGCTTTAAACAACGATTCCTGTAATGCTTAAGGGACAGATAAATAGCGCAGAACTATTCTTCGCTAAAAAGTCTTTTAAAATATCTGCCACTATATTCATCTAAAAAAGAGAGAGATAAATCAATGATGCTATTTTGTCGAAAGAACACTTGAAAAAAGTTGGAATTTATTTCTCATATTTTCGTGTAAGAGCGGTAAAGAGAGAGAGTGGATCCTACCATTTTTTATGCCCCTGTGTGTGTGTGTGTGTGTGTGTGTGTGTGTGAGAGAGAGAGAGAGAGAGAGAGAGTTACAGAGAGTTACAAGGAAAAGAAGTACCTCAAAAGGCCTTGCGGCCCATACCGAGGAGGTACCAATGGCAACGGGTGCCACGGAAAATTTTGTACACATTCAAATAGTGTGCAAGATTTGGTCTAACCTTTTCTTGAACTGATCCACAGAGGAACTGTTCACAACTTCCGAAGGTAACCTGTTCCATGTGTCACAGATCTTATACGTAAAGTAATTCCCACACACACTAGTCCTAAACCGTTTCAAATCCAACTTCCAACCATTGTTGCGAGTTGGGTTATCATTTAAACTAAACATACTTCTAAAATCGACATCGTTGAACCCGCGTAAGATCTTGAAAACCTCGATCAGTTGACCGCGCAGCCTCCGAGATTCAAGCGAAAACAAGTTCAGGGCGCGTAACCGTCGATTGTAGCCATATGCCTAAAGGAAGGGATTAACTTTGTGGCCCTCGCCTGCACTCGCTCCAGCCTCTCAATATCTTTCCTGAGGGTGGGCGACCAGAACTGCACAGCATACTCCAGGTGCGGCCGAACAAGGGAATTGTACAGTGAGAGCACAATCTCCTTGTTCCGAAACTGAAATTGCCTCCTGATATAACCCAATAGTTTCTGGGCTTTCTTTTCCACCTCTACACACTGTTTCGTAAACTTAAGATCGCTGCTAATTAGCACACCCAAGTCCTTTTCTAAATCAGTCACCTCGATATTACTACCCAACATCGAGTAGTCCGACTTGGGATTGGCGTAGCCAATGTGCATCACTTTGCATTTACCCAAGTTAAACGGCATTTGCCATTTTTCGGACCACTCTCCTATCCTACCTAGGTCCGCACGCAGTTCCTCGATCGCTTCGGGCGTCCCAACATTGGCCCCAAGCTTGGTGTCATCAGCGAATTTGGCGATCCGACTGACGATGCCACCGTCGATATCATTTATGTAAATGATAAACAACAGCGGCCCCAAAACGGAACCCTGAGGAACCCCACTAGTGACCGAGGCCCAACCCGAACTAGCCCCTTTAATTACCACCCTCTGCCGCCTATTCCTCAGCCAGTTTTCAATCCACCTACCTATTTCCCCACCGATACCTAGCGCGCGCACTTTCGCCATTAGCCGGCGGTGAGGTACCTTATCAAAGGCTTTCTGAAAGTCGAGATAAAGTATATCAATCGCCCTACTCTTATCGTACTCACTCAACATGACGTGGAAAAACTCGAGGAAGTTGGTGAGACACGACCTTTGCCGTCTAAACCCATGTTGGGAGTCCCCAAGCAGCTTGTAGGAATCCAAATGGTCAACGATCCTATCAGCTATTATCCCTTCTAATAATTTACCTACAACTGAAGTGAGACTAATGGGACGATAGTTCCCTGGACTTTCGTGATCCCCTTTCTTAAAGATAGGGGTCACGTTGGCTTCCCTCCAGTTACCAGGCAAATGGCCCATCTCCAACGATTTGTTGAAGACTGTAGCCAGGTGGGGAGCCACCTGGTCGCTCACTTCTCGCAACACTCTGGAGAGAAACTGGTCTGGCCCAGGAGCCTTAAACGCGCTCAGTTTGTCTATTCTATCGGCAACGACTGTCGCGGTACATCTAACACTATCCAGGCCAGCACCTTCGTGCCTCACGCCTGGCTCGGGGATGACGCGGGTATCCTCCCTGGTGAACACTCCCGCAAAGTACTCATTAAGCACATTAGCGATGTCCGCGTCGGAGGTCCGCAGAACGCCGCTTCCGTCCTTTAACGGACCTATCATGCTTCTAATGGGCTTTCTACTATTAACATAACTGAAGAACTCCTTAGGGTTCCCCTTGCAGAGGCTTGCCACCCGTAGTTCTTCATTACGTTTCGCTAGCCTAATCTTCGCCTTCACTTCCCTACACAGGCGGACATACGCTTCAGTGTTCTCGTGGGAACGCTTGGCCTTCGCCCTCTTATACGCTACTTTCCTATTTCGGATAGCCGAAGCGATGTCACGATTGAACCACCTAGGCTGCGTTGAAGCAGGGGTGACCGGTTTTGAGGGTATGGCAGCAGACTGCAGAGAGAGAGAGAGAGAGAGAGAGAGAGAGAGAGAGAGAGAGAGAGAGTTACAAGGAGTTACAAGGAAAAGAAGTACCTCAAAAGGCCTTGCGGCCCATACCGAGGAGGTACCAATGGCAACGGGTGCCAGGGAAAATTTTGTAAAAGTTTATTTTTCTTTCAACTATCCTAGCAGTAGTAGAAAACTGGATAGAAAAGTAGAAGGCTCTCTCCCCACCCTCCGCTCCCTCCCTGCCAGAGGCAGGTACGGAAAAAGGTTGAAGAAAATACCTTGACCCTGGAAAAGTAGCCAAGGAAATTTTACAGGAAAGTGGAGAATATATAAATAGCTCTATATTTAGCTTGCTCACAGAGACACCGAGCAAGCGAACTCCTGCAGAGTTTTCTGAGGTTTTAATCTTAAACTATGAGTGTGTTCAGTACTTTGTCTAGCCTATTTTTAAACAGATTTACACTTTGACTGGAAACAATCTCTGAGGGAAGTTGGTTCCAGATATTAACTATTTTATAGGAAAAGAAATTTCCGCAGACTGAGGTCCTAAATGTCTTTACACACTCAAATAGTGTGCAAGATTTCGTCTACCCTTTTCTTGAACTGATCCACAGAGGAACTGTTCACAACTTCCGAAGGTAACCTGTTCCATGTGTCACAGATCTTATACGTAAAGTAATTCCCACACACACTAGTCCTAAACCGTTTCAAATCCAACTTCCAACCATTGTTGCGAGTTGGGTTATCATTTAAACTAAACATACTTCTAAAATCGACATCGTTGAACCCGCGTAAGAGCTTGAAAACCTCGATCAGTTGACCGCGCAGCCTCCGAGTTTCAAGCGAAAACAAGTTCAGGGCGCGTAACCGTCGATAGTAGCCCATATGCCTAACGGAAGGGATTAACTTTGTGGCCCTCGCCTGCACTCGCTCCAGCCTCTCAATATCTTTCCTGAGGGTGGGCGACCAGAACTGCACAGCATACTCCAGGTGCGGCCGAACAAGGGAATTGTACAGTGAGAGCACAATCTCCTTGTTCCGAAACTGAAATTGCCTCCTGATATAACCCAATAGTTTCTGGGCTTTCTTTTCCACCTCTACACACTGTTTCGTAAACTTAAGGTCGCTGCTAATTAGCACACCCAAGTCCTTTTCTAAATCAGTCACCTCGATATTACTACCCAACATCGAGTAGTCCGACTTGGGATTGGCGTAGCCAATGTGCATCACTTTGCATTTACCCAAGTTAAACGGCATTTGCCATTTTTCGGACCACTCTCCTATCCTACCTAGGTCCGCACGCAGTTCCTCGATCGCTTCGGGCGTCCCAACATTGGCCCCAAGCTTGGTGTCATCAGCGAATTTGGCGATCCGACTGACGATGCCACCGTCGATATCATTTATGTAAATGATAAACAACAGCGGCCCCAAAACGGAACCCTGAGGAACCCCACTAGTGACCGAGGCCCAACCCGAACTAGCACCTTTAATTACAACCCTCTGCCGCCTATTCTTCAGCCAGTTTTCAATCCACCTACCTATTTCCCCACCGATACCCAGCGCGCGCACTTTCGCCATTAGCCGGCGGTGAGGTACCTTATCAAAGGCTTTCTGAAAGTCGAGATAAAGTATATCAATCGCCCTACTCTTATCGTACTCACCCAACATGACGTGGAAAAACTCGAGGAAGTTGGTGAGACACGACCTATGCCGTCTAAACCCATGTTGGGAGTCCCCAAGCAGCTTGTAGGAATCCAAATGGTCAACGATCCTATCCGCTATTATCTCCTCTAATAATTTACCTACAACTGAAGTGAGACTAATGGGACGATAGTTCCCTGGACTTTCGTGATCCCCTTTCTTAAAGATAGGGGTCACGTTGGCTTCCCTTCAGTCACCAGGCACCTGGCCCGTCTCCAACGATTTGTTGAAGACTGTAGCCAGGTGAGGAGCCACCTGGTCGCGTACCTCCTGCAACACTCTGGGGAGAAACTGGTCTGGCCCAGGAGCCTTAAACGCGCTCAGTTTGTCTATTCTATCGGCAACGACTGTCGCGGTACATCGAACATTATCCAGGCCAGCACCTTCGTGCCTCACGCCTGGCTCGGGGATGATGCGGGTGTCCTCCCTGGTGAACACTCCCGCAAGAGAGAGAGAGAGAGAGAGAGTGAGAGAGAGAGAGAGAGAGAGAGAGAGAGAGAGAGAGTTACAAGGAAAAGAAGTACCTCAAAAGGTCTTGCGGCCCATACCGAGGAGGTACCAATGGCAACGGGTGCCAGGGAAAATTTTCTACACACTCAAATAGTGTGCAAGATTTGGTCTAACCTTTTCTTGAACTGATCCACCGAGGAACTGTTCCTGTTATTAAAAGTTTATTTTTCTTTCAACTATCCTAGCAGTAGTAGAAAACTGGATAGAAAAGTAGAAGGCTATCTCCCCACCCTCCGCTCCCTCCCTGCCAGAGGCAGGTACGGAAAAAGGTTGAAGAAAAATACCTTGACCCTGGAAAAGTAGCCAAGGAAATTTTACGGGAAAGTGGAGAATATATAAATAGCTCTATATTTACCTTGCTCACAGAGACACCGTGCAAGCGAACTCCTGCAGAGTTTTCTTATGTTTTAATCTTAAACTATCAACGTGTTAAAGTAATTCCCACATATACTAGTCCTAAATCGTTTCAAATCCAACTTCTAACCATTGTTGCGAGTTGGGTTATCATTTGAACTAAACATGCTTCTAAAATCGACATCTTTGGACCCGCGTCACGTAAGCGTCGAATGTAGCCCATATGCCTAACGAAAGGGATTAACTTTATGGCATTTTTCGCCAGTTTCCAATCCACCTACCTACTTCCCCACCAATACCCAGCGCGCGCACTTCGGCCATTAGCCGGCGGTGAGGTACCTTATCAAAGGCCTTCTAATCAATCGCCCTACTCTTATCATACTCACTCAACATGACGTAGAAAAACTCGAGCATGATGGTGAGACACGACCTATGCCGTCTAAACCCATGTTGGAGTCCCCAAGTAGCTTGTAGGAATCCAAATGGTCAACAATCCTACTCGCTATTATCCCCTCTAAATATTTACCTACAACTGAAGTTAAATGGTGTTATTTATAGAGGTTCCAAGCCTCTCTTCCCACGCATGAGATAGCAGTAGCGTCCTAATCGTAACAGTAGAGAAAAAGACAATACTAAAAGTTTTTCTTTTTTTTTGCAGTCAGAGGAGAACATCCCTAACCTAAGCTAAAAGGACAGAGTGGGATGGGAAGGGGTCCTAGTAACCCACGGGACAGGTTTGTACAACAGACTTCACCCGCCCTCCCGAAAGAGAGAGAACCTAAAGGAATTTGCAGCCAATTTCTCTAGAACCCCACGACTCGGGACCGGAGGGCTGTCACACCCCAAGTATAAAGTTTACAACACGCAGAAGGAACGTGCATAACCTTTATACCCCCTGCGGAGAGAGAGAGAGAGAGAGAGAGAGAGAGAGAGAGAGAGAGAGGGTAATTTATCCCAAACCTATTTCTTGATATATTCGGCTAGACTATAAATAAACGTGAGATAGATATCTAATGCAGAAAAATGTAGTGTCAAAATGGGTCCTCATAGAAGGACGCTGGGGGTTAATAGATGTATATACATAAACAAACATTGGTGCTACTATAGTATGCGGTCTACCTACGATTGGTTAGGTTTAGTCATGATATTTTCGTTAAAACTAACGAACATATCACGACTAAACCTAACCAATTGTCAAGGGCGATTGAAATTGGGATGTAAACAAGCAATTAGTAAACAAGATAAGAACCTATAATTAAAAGGTAAACCGCTGAATCGTAGGTAGACCGCATACTATAGTAGCACCAAAACATTTCTATACCTTTCAAATATCTATATTCGATTAAAAGAGATTGCTGCTTGAAAAGTAAACGAACATTTCTATACCTTTCAAATTTCTTCGTTTGATTGAAAACTTTTAGGCAAAGAATATATTTAATTAAATTTGCGAATAAATAAAATTCCGAAATATACGTAAATAAACCAGTTATGTTGGGCTGATGAAGTTTAATTAAACTGCTGCAAAAAAATTCAGTGAAGAATTAATTCCCTTTAATGCGCTGTAAATGGAGAAAAATTGTTTATGTTAGGCCTTAAATTCCATTTTTTATAATATGAATGGAAAATGCCATTTATGTGGGGTAAACCCTACTAAAATGATTTCTATAAGCCGTAACTTTTATATAGGAAAATATTATTTTATTTTAAAGCTCTGAATAATATTAGTTAAGTATTTCATTCCTAGTTAAAAAGGAAAAAAAAGATTTGACCAGCGAGATATGGTTCTCGTGCGGTACCTGAAAATCGTTATTTTGCAGTACAGAGTGATTTCGCGAGAGGGTTTCTTTACAACCATTTGGCTACCATATGATCTCGAGTGTGTGTGTTTTTACCAGTGGCGGCTCGTCGGTAGGCACTGCGGAACTGCAGTACCCCTAAATTTTTTATTTACAATTGAAATAATCAAGAACAATATAAGGATGAGCTCACTGAATAACTTTTTCAATAACTTTTGAAACTTTTATTCATTGCTCAATGCTCATCCTTTTATTTCAGTAATTATTTCAACCCATTCTTAGAGACAGCACCCCTAGAATTTTTAGTCACGAGCCGCCACTGGTTTTTACATTAGAGTGATAATCCATAAAGTAATTAAAATGGTTCAGACTCGCGCAGCTGTTACAGTACACATGCATATGGTGCTATATTGAGATGCGTTGTCGCTGAATTTGGAGATAGACTAAAGCGCAGATGTCCGCGATTCTTAGTATGTGAAATGGTATTATAAACTAATTTTAATTTCGTTCTATATACTTAAAGATAACTAAAGAAATGCAATTTTTTTATTAATTTGACGAGAATAAGGCCTTGCCCAAATGTTTCCTTAATCGTTTTATTATACAGGGTGCTTTGGACGAAATATGCGAACTTTCACAAGAGCGCGTAAATGTTTTCTTAATAAACAGGATGATGTGCTTTACCATTGAGGGGGTGCCTTAAAATTTTATCGCTGGGCGATTTATGCGAGGACAGTACAATGTTTGTTGTAAAATGAGAACTTGTGTTTAGTTTGGAAAATAAATAGGGGACGTAGCTTTATTAACTCAAAATCTAGTGATATATATATATATATATATATATATATATATATATGATGAATAAAATCACGAAGGAAAGGAAACACAGAATGGTGCTCAAGCGCTTTCGTCTAATGACATCCTCAGGAACACTGAAGTACATAAAGAGTTACAGCCTATATATAGGTTACAGAAAAAAAAAAATATATATACAATAAACGGAGAAATAAAAATAATAAATACTAAAAATTAAAGGATTGTGGGAGGAGCATACAAATTTGTAAGGAAAAACTATCGATTTTTAGCACAAGATCAAATGAATTGTTTCCAACCAATGTTATAACAAAAAAATACAAATTTATACTGGAAATCTGCCCGGGTTTTAGCACTCTGCCCTTCTTGGTTAAGGTTCGATGTATATAAAAATAAATTGAAAAATAAAAGTTATTAGAGTAGCATACAAGTTTACCAAAGATTTAGCGTTCTACCCTTCTTATCTAAATCTGTTCTAAAGGAATTCAAAACAACAGGATCGAGTTGAAAAAGACCTTTACTTATGTTGAAGTTATTTGTAAGTTGGATAATGGCAGACTCAAGAATATTTCTATTAACAATGTTGCTAGAGTGAAATAAAACTGAAGCATTATTCCAATCAATACAGTGGGATAACTCTGACAAATGGACAAAAAGGGCACCTGGATAACTTCTTCCTTTAGTTAAATGATCAAGTCCCCTCCATTAAGTTTACTTTAGAAGTGGCACAAGACAACTCAATCCCGTTTTTGGATGTGCGTGTACATAAGGAAAGCCCAGGTTTTAAGTTTAGTATCTATCGGAAAAAACAAACAATTTCTCCTACGTACACTTTTACTCGGGACATGACACCTCCACTAAGAAGGCCATTTTTTCTTCAATGTTTCTCCGCGCCCTTAGGATCGCCAGTCCGGAATACATCGATGCCGAATTAGGAAAAATCAAAGGTATTGGAAGTGATCTGTGTTATCCATCTGCGTTTATGGAATCTTCTCTCAACAAGGCAAAACGAACTTTCTATCGTGTGAATAATAACACTCGTACTTTGTCAAAAAATATTTTAGTACTTCCATTTTTCCCGGGCTTTTTAGGCATTGCTAATGTACTTAAACTTTTGGATATTAATGTAGTATTTTCATATAACAATATTGTGAAAAATATCATAGTAAAAAATAGCCCTACCAATAATTCAGGCATTATCTATAAAATTGGTTGTAAACAATGTGATTCCTTTTACATAGGTCAGACGGGAAAGGATTTGCACACACGTATAAAACAGCATCAATATTCCGTTAGAACAGGACAGTCGTCCAGTGCCCTTTTTGTCCATTTGTCAGAGTTATCCCACTGTATTCATTGGAATAATGCTTCAGTTTTATTTCACTCTAGCAACATTGTTAATAGAAATATTCTTGAGTCTGCCATTATCCAACTTACAAATAACTTCAACATAAGCAAAGGTCTTTTTCAACTCGATCCTGTTGTTTTGAATTCCTTTAGAACAGATTTAGATAAGAAGGGTAGAACGCTAAATCTTTGGTAAACTTGTATGCTACTCTAATAACTTTTATTTTTCAATTTATTTTTATATACATCGAACCTTAACCAAGAAGGGCAGAGTGCTAAAACCCGGGCAGATTTCCAGTATAAATTTGTATTTTTTTTTTTATAACATTGGTTGGAAACAATTCATTTGATCTTGTGCTAAAAATCGGTAGTTTTGATTTTTTTTTTTATCTATAACATTGGTTGGAAACAATTCATTCGATCTTGTGCTGAAAATCGATAGTTTTTCCTTACAAATTTGTATGCTCCTCCCACAATCCTTTAATTTTTAATTTTTATTATTTTTATTTCTCCGTTTATTGTATATGTATATATATATATATATTTTTTTTTCTCTAACCTATATATAGGCTGTGACTCTTTATGTACTTCAATGTTCCTGAGGATGTCATTAGACGAAAGCGCTTGAGCACCATTCTGTGTTTCCTTTCCTTCGTGGTTTTATTCATCACAAATATTTTTCACGTGTTACTTTCGTGAAATAATTTTCATATATATATATATATATACACACCTTGTTAACCTTGTTTGGGTTCCGTGCGTCGGTCTTTCTTCACACGAAGGTCAAACTGGTGGCCCCGCCTCTAGTCCTGGCTTGGTGGAGGAGCGAGTTGCTCTCTTGCGCTCTCCATCGTCCATAGCCAGGTACACCCGGCTCATCTGGTACTGTCCAGAGCCAGGCATCTAGTCTTCTCTTGAAGACTTCAACTTTGACCCCTGTAATGTTTCTGAGGTCCTTTGGAAGCTGGTTGAAATTCTTGGCCCCTTGACAACCAAGCTATTTTCCTTCAGAGTTGAGGAGGTCCCTTATCGGGCCTTTAATTTGGGAATACTACACATTCTGCCTTTCCTATTTTCCAGCGTTCTCTGGATGGTAATTGGGTTTAGTTTGAGGTTTGGTACCAGTTTTTCGATAATTTTCCATATGTATATTATGGTATACCTCTCTCTTCTCCTTTCCAGGGAGTACAGATTTAGTCTACGTAGTCTTTCCCAGTAGTTGAGTTCTCTGCAGCTATCAATCTTGGCAGAGAAATGTCTCTGCGTTTCTTCGAGTTTATTAATTTCTTTCTTTTTATATTGGGACGTCAAAACTGAGCAGTAATCAAGTTTTGGTATAATCAGTGTTCTAAGCAGGGGAATCATTACTGTCCTGTCCCTTCTTTTGAACGTTCTTAGTACCTGTCCCGCGACTCTTTTTGCTTTGTTTATTGCTATCTGATTTTGTGTCTCGAATTTGGCATCATCGGTCATTATTACCCCCAAGTCGATCGCTTTCCTGCTTCTCTGAATTTCTTATCTATTTAGAACATAATATGCAGTCTTTTTAAGTTCCTCATTTCTACCATATCTCGAGAGCTGAAATTTCTCGGTGTTAAATGCCATATTGTTGTCTTTTGATCATTTGTATATTTTTTTGTCTTTCTGCAAGGCCTCCACTTCGTCTGCATCGCTGATTTTCTGCTGATCTTTGTATCATCCGCAAATAATGTTACTATACTGTTGCTGTTAACTCCACTGTCTATGTCTGTTAGCATCATAATGAACAGTGGGGCCAACACTGTACCTTTTGATACTAAGCTGGGTACTTCTGATTCTGATGAAGATACACCTTGAATTTTGACCACCTGCAGTCGATTTCTGAAGAAGTTGTAGATCCATTATCCCACTTTGCCTGTTATTCCCATATGTTTTACTTTATGTGCTATTATACCATGATCGCATTTGTCGAAAGCCTTAGCAAAATCCATGTATATGACATCATAGTTTTCATTGCCTTCAAGTGCATCTAGGACATTGTTATAATGCTCTATAAGTTGTGATAGGCATCATCTTCCTGATCGGAATCCGTGTTGATTTTCGTTGAATCTTTCCAATGTCTCTAAGATGTCATAGATTTTCTCTCTCACTATTCTTTCAAAAATTTTGGTGAGATGAGACGTCAAGGACACTGGTCTATGGTTCTTTGCTTGAGATCTATCCCTCCTTTATATATAGGGACGATGTTTACTCTTTTCAAGATGCTCGGTATTTCCCCAGTGTCTAGGGATCTCCATATCCAGTACAAGGGTGTAATTATTTCATTTTTACAGTTTTTAATTAATAGTGCGTTCCATTTGTCCGGACCTGCAGCTGAATGTGATTTCATTTGTCCTGTAGCTCTCGCTCTATCTTCTGGGGTAAAATCAAAGTCTGTTATACAGTGCCCGCGAAAAGTATCCGATCACTCAAGAAAATACAATATTTCCCTTGATATTCAGAGACACGTAATTCACTTTCTATTTGTTCTGGCGACATCTGGTAACTTTGAGGTTGCTCGCTGATATGAGAGCTATCCACGCATTCTCAAATTAGTGTTCTGGTAGCCTTCGTTGCGGGTGGCTGTGTCTCAAATTTGTCAGATTTCACTGTTTGTGTAAATTTCTTGATATTTATTTTTTTTTTACAGAAAGTGGTGTAAATAAAATTTATATATAATGGTGCTAAAAAACAACTTAAGAGTGATTGTCGAGGTGCTATTGTTGCTTTGCATGCATGTGGGAAATCACAGAGACAGATAGCTAAGGAATTAAACATATCCCAAAGTACCGTTAATTTATGGGTTTCACGGGCTAAGAACAATGGTGGCCTAACCACGCCAGTCCCTAAAAAACGATCTGGCAGACCGAGAAAAACAAATTCGCGAACAGACAAACTTATGAAACGTTTAGTATTGAAAAACCAACAATAACTGCGAAAGAAATAAAATTTAATATGAATAATTTGTTATCTGGTGTTTCTGAACGAACTATCCAGGAGCGGCTCCAAAAAGAACTCGGATTACCATCTCGCCATGCTGCTAAGAAACCGTTCATTAATGAAAAAATGCGTAAAAAACGTGTCGCATTTTGTAAAAATACATTCATTGGACTGTTGATGACTGGAAGAAGGTTTTATTTAGCGATGAGTCGACATTTTTGACATTCAGAAGTTGTCCAAAAAAGGTTCGCCGGCCTATTGGCTCAAATAGGATGGACCCTAAATACACCCTAAAGACAATGAAACACCCTCCAAGTGTGATGGTTTGGGGTTGTTTCGGTTACTATGGGCGTGGAAACTTATATTTTCTTCCGAAGAACACAACTATGAATGGTGCACGGTATTTAGCAATGCTACAGGATAAACTCCCAATGGCAATGGCAATCCAAAGGACAAAAACATACATGCATGATGGTGCACCATGTCACAGGGCCAAAATAGTGACAAAATGGATTACTGACAATAAATTTGATATTTTGGATTGGCCTGGTAATAGTCCAGATCTCAATCCGATAGAAAATCTGTGGCTAATAATAAAAAATAAGGTTGAATGCCACGACACTGGCTCAGTCGAAAAAATTACAAGAGGCCATCAAAAAGGTATGGTGCAAGGAAATATCAGTGGAAGTTTGTCAAAACTTGATTAAATCCATGCCAAAACGTCTAGAACAAGTCATCCAAACCAAAGGACAGATGACAAAATACTAATATAAGGTTAGTATACATTTAAACATTGTTTTTTATGTAAAAAATACAAATTTCAAGGGTGATCGGATACTTTTCGCGGGCACTGTACATTCTCCTTGCAATTTCTCTTTGCAGAATGCATCTATGTCAGGTATCGCTTTGTCACTTTTTGGGGTACTGAATCCCGATTCATTCTGGCCTCTCAATGTTTCAGATATTTCTTTTAGATCGTCTGTTAGTTCATTATTTCCTTTCCTTAAGGGCACAATAGTAGCGCGCGTTTTTGTTTTCCTTTTCGCATAGCTGTAGAAGTATTTTGGATTTTCCTTTATTGCTTCTACCGCCTTTTCCTCTTCCCTCTCTGTATGGCCCTTTAATAGAGTTTGTATTTCCCAATAGATTCCCTCCAGTTTTTCTTGTATTACTTTACTGGTATTGTTGTCTCCGCAATTCGCTAACTTCGCCGCTACTCTCTTTCTTTTGCGGAATATTCTTTTCTTTTGCCTCCCTAGCCAGTTCCTCTTTCCTTTTGGCAATGCTTTCGGAGCATATTTTTCCAAAATTCTCAGCGTCTTTTCTTCCAAGGTTGTTAGCATTTCCTCACTTGTTTTATTCTCTAAGAGTGTTCTCCACTCTATTTGGGCCATGTGTGATCTGATTTCTTCCCAATGTATGGTCTTGGAGTTTAAGTTAAAAGTCCCAAATTTGCTTCTTCCTTCCGTATGTGTATTGCCTTTCAAATTTATTGCCATATTTGTTGATAACTCGATTATATATGGTCTGAGATAATAGTTGGAGTTATTTTTATATCAGCAATGAAGTTCGTGTTATTCGTGAATACCAGATCTAGGCAGTTATTTTTCTTGGTATTTTCTGTTATCTCCTGTGCCAGCATAAACTCGTTTGTGAGAGCCATCAGCATTTTTGCTTGCTCCTGGTCCTCTTGTGCCCCCTTATCTTGCTGTATAAATATATTTCTACCCACCTTTTCATATTTTATAAATGGGATATAAAATCGCCACAGAGTATTATATTAGGGCATCAATGGCATCCGAAAATTTTTCATTTGGAGAGTTTGGAGGTCTATAGATGACTATCAGTACCACGTTTAGTTTCTCTATTTTCACTGCAGGGGTTTCCACGAAACTGTTGGATTTGCTTATTACCGTCTCTCTCATATGCCTCTCATATTTATAAATAGCACAGCCACCTTTACGTGTAGCTGTTCTATCCGCTCTTTGTAAGTTGAATCCATCGATATACTGTACAATTCTTTATCAATACAGTGTTCGCAGTTATCACAGTTTCCTTGGCATTCTTTAAGATGTGTTTCTGAGGGGCATGAGATGTCCACCCTTGTTTCGTCTATAAAACCTTTCAGGTACGAAACTTTGTTTAGTGAATTGTTCGGTTTTATTCCTTGAATATTTGCCAGGACAATATTTATGTTCTTTGTTTTGCATTGCCCCTTGTGCATTTTAAGTTCGTTGTCCTTTGATATCGCGAGTTTTGTAGCCTTGTGGTCCTCCAACATGGATCCGTTCCCGCCTACCTATTCTGTTAGCTTCTTGCCATATAGCAGTACGGCTCGAGGGTTCCCAGCTGTTTCAGCTGCATGTGCTTATAAGACTTAGCAGCCGTATTGTGTCTGAGATGTTGAAAAATTTTTGTTTGCTACGTGTGTTTTGTTTGCTATTTGGGTATATATATATATATATATATATATGTATATATATATATATATATATATATACACACATATATATATATATATATATATATATATATATATATATATATATATATATACATTATACATATATATATACATACTTAAATATATCTAAAGAAGTATAATTCTTTTGATGTTTCATCTCAAATGTTAAATAATTGTTTTGCGGCTATTCGAAATATTCCATTTAATTAATATAATTTTCCAGTTTTTGCCTGTATATATTTATTTCTTATATATTTTCGAATAAATGAATGTTAAATGATTTGTTTGGCGAGTAAATAAACGGAATGATGTATTCTATTATTGAATGCATATAAACGCTTTAGTTATATACGAGATGTTTGTTTGTTTGCTTTAGTTCTCCGATTTGTCTAAATGTCATGATAGCTTTTTCTTAATATCTTAACCATCTACGTATTTCTATTTCTAATTTGTGTTTTATTTGAAAGTTTCATCTCAAATGTTAAATAATTGTTTAATAATATATATATATGATTGACCGATTTAGTTATATACGAAGGAAACAAGTGCTTTGCTGTGAATATATAATTGCTTTTTCAGTTACATACGAGGGAAACAAGTGTCTTGAAATGAATATATAAATGCTTTTTCGATTTAGTTATATACGAAGGAAACAAGTGCTTTGCTGTGAATATATAATTGCTTTTTCAGTTACATACGAGGGAAACAAGTGTCTTGAAATGAATATATAAATGGTTTTACGATTTAGTTATATACGAAGGAAACAAGTGTTTTTTCAGTTATATACGAAGGATTCAAGTGAATATATAAATGCATTTTCATTTCTGAATGACTCAGGCCCCTTGCTGGAAATATATAAAGCCATATTATTATTCAAGTTAAATAAATGATGTTATTTTTGATGTATATGTGCTTGGCTAAATAAATATATACGCTACGTCTTCTCCAATTTTAAATTATTTTCTGTATTATAGTTTAAAGATAAATTGGTATATTGAGGTGAAAATTTGCTTTAAATTTTGTTTCATCGAGTTTTAATTGAAAGAGCAGAGCTATTACATTACAGCCTTGTCGTCATAAACCTACGTTTAATATTTTATGAGTAGACATATATTACGTCTATTGTCGAGCCCTTATTGGTCCATCATGGCCTCATAATTTTATTTTTATAGTTTTGTCTATTATTTGGGTCGAGACCTTACTGGTCTAATGGTGGTGCTTTAATACTGATGATGGTTTGGGGGGATTGTGAGGTAGTCTAAGGAAAACATATGTATTTTGAGATGGGGTCTGTGCGGTAGTGTAATGTAGGCATGCACGTATATATTTCGTTATTGGGATAGAACTCTGTTAATTCTTCTTTACGTGCATCTGATTATATACAAAGTGTGTTTTTCTGTGTGCTTGGATATATATATATATATATATATATATATATATATATATATATATACCACGTCATCATTCCTACCGCTGGTAGCTGGCTGGTAGATGGCTGTTTCTACATTCTCGTACATTAATATATATATGTATACACTACGCCGATTAAGCCAACTGGCTGATTACGCATTCTAAGCCAACTGATGCGAAAGGACGATAGCTGATCTTTATTATAGGTTGTGTCGTGGCAGTAAGGTCGCTCCATATACACAAATTAATTAAATAGCTGAATGTGGCAATTATTCTTGCACGCTCCACTCTCCTTTAAAATATATATATATATATATATATATATATATATATATATATATATATACTCTTTCTAAGCCGATAAAGCCAACTGGCTCTGATGCTAAAGCCGACCAGATTGGCTGGGGTGACTCTTCATTGTGTTATGAGCCATGGCAGTAAGACCATCTCTTTCTTTTAATATACACAAATTAAATAAATAGCGCAGAATTATTCTAAGTCAATTATTTATGCTCTCTCCCTTAATATATGTATATATGTATCTATATGTATACCCTCCTTCTATACGCCTTCTAAGTCAGCTGGCTGATTAAGCCTTCTAAGCGAACTGGCTGATTACACCTTCTAATCCAACTGAGGCTGTCAAGAACTTCAGTATGCGACGAGACAGGCCAGCGAGAACATCTCTTCCTCCTCTCTCTTAGGTTACCTTCTTAGGTCAGGATAGGTTAGGGTTAAGTTAGGTTACCCCTTTAGGGGTAGGTCTTTACCCCGGGCCTCCCTTCAATCCCTCTCTCCCCCTTCATGCAACTTTGGGGGAATAAATATCACCCCTTGCTGCACCCCCTCCCCCCTCCCCTACACCTTGCAACATTGATCATCTTGCATGCAATTTATTTGCACTCTACATTTTTGCGGGCATACTACTAGCTGATAATGTAATGTCAGTTAACCTTTCTCAATTAACAATTAAAATTCACTATTGTGTTGTGGTTCATTTCAACTTCATTTTCACAGAATCTTAATAAATAGGGTTAGCGTTAGGTTAGGGTTAAGTTAGGTTAGGTTGGTTAGGTTAGGGTAGTTCCTCCTAGTTAAAATGTACTCAGTACTAATAAAAAGGTCAAAAGAAGTAGAATAATGTAGATTTCATGTGATTTTAGTGCCGGACGTCAAACGAAAAGATTCCGTCTTATCTAGACCCTAAAAAGGTCAGTAAATAAAAAGTAGTGTTGTAAAAATAAAAGGACACAAAAAAAGAGAGGGCACTTTCAAGTTTACTCTTAGTATAAAAAGTTCACAGATGAAGAAAAGGGTTATTATTATCCAGAGAAAATGAAGGTATGTCCGAAATGCAGAGGAGACATATCTTGAAGATAAGCAATTGAATTCATTTTTAAGGCGAACAATCCTCTGTGTTACACGTGAGCTTTTACTGTTATTCCGCTTGTGTTGACGTCCCTCTTTTGGGGGTTTTCCCGCCGTCCCTTGTAATATTTACTCTAGTTAAGAGATTTCCATTGTACAATTTCATTGTTGGTTAGTGGTTGAGTGATTTCATTGTTAAACAAAAGTATCTTGATCCGTAGAACCAAAATTCCCAAGGACTACTCACTGTTCTGGGTGAATCTAGAAAGCTATACGGCCTTCCAAATTTAGTTCTAGATAGGATTGTGTTTTGTTCTTAAAACTGTAATCACCACGTTCTCCTTCATCTATTAAAAATCTTGTGTAGACTGAACACTGACCCTTTCATCCATTATTGCGCTTTTAAAACAAATCACCTATTGGCTAGAATCCCTTTCTAGTCCTTTGTAAACAACATGAAGTTCCCTTAATACCTACAGAAAGAAAATGGAATCCCAACTTGTACAGTAAAATAAAATAAAGTTGTTAAACTAAAAGACAGCTCGTTTTAATTCACACAATACGGAATGTGAACAATTCTTGTAACAAAAGTAGGATATGACACGAGTAGTATGACCGCAAAAGGTTAGAGCGCAATGAAATTGCAAATGTTGCAATGAATGCCAGTGCCAACCCCAGGAAGGGAATGTTGCAAGATATTATGCAACAAAGAGGGTATGGGTTATGCAACAAGGGGGAGGTGTTATTCCCCAAACTGCAATGATGGGGAAGTCCACCTGACCTCTTTGGGGGAGAAGTAGAGAAGGCCTCAACCCCCAAAGGGGTATACCTAACCTAAGAGAGGGAGAGAAAGGAGGGGGTTCTTTGGGGGAGAAGTTGGGACGGCCTCACCCCCAAAGGGAAACCTAACCTAAGCCCTAACCTAAGATGGATAGGCGGGTGTTCGCCTGGCTCCTGCCAGACGCATAATGAGAGTTCATCCGAGCGACCGCCGTCTTGTAAGATCCTCATCAGCCAGTTGAATTAATCCGCCAGTTGGTTTAGAAGGCTTCTTAGAAGGCATAAATGGCTTGTTCAGGTGTACATTATTAGGGTTGAGTTGCCAGATTGCGTTATTTATTTAATTAAAGCATATATTCTTCACAGTTGGCTTTCCGCCAGTATGCTTAGCCCGCCAGTTGCCTTAATCCGCTAGTTGGCTTAACCCACCAGTTCGCTTAACCCGCCAGTTGACGTAGAAGACCTAGAAAGCAGGTGTATATACTAATTTTTCAGCTGCCACATTGCGATATTCAGATATTCTTGACAGTTGGCTTAGAAATCCGTCAGTCGGTTTAGAAGGCCTAACCAGCCATTTGGTATACATATAATTAAATAATAATATCGTTTATATACACAACCAAAATAATTAAATAAACCACCATTACATCATTCTGTTTATTTAGACGGATTATTGGAATCAATTTCACAAAATATATAGAAAATAAATATACAATCCTATAAACGAGTAATATATGCAAAAATTAATAATAATATAAGAAATACGAACGATATATATATATATATATATATAACAAAAAAATAAAAAATAATAATATACAAAACGATGGAGTATAACCATCAATATAACAGTACAGGAGAAATATATATATATATATATATATATATCACAGTTATATTAAATAATTAAATATATTGAAAAAAATAATAACATACAAAACGATGGAGTATAATCATCAACATATTAGTACAGGAATATATATACACACACACAATTATATCAAATAATTAAATATATTGAAAATAAATATACATCAAAATACATACGTTCTACTGAGTTTAACTAAAACACTAAACTCGCACGTAATCGAGTCTACAGTCACATCATTATTGCTTTACACTACTCAGTAAATACGATTTAACATTATTTCACCGCTCAAGTTATAGGGTTACCTATACTCGATGTAAATTGCCTTCATATCGTTCAATACTATTTTTGTGCCCACTTTACATTCGGTTGGCAAGTTATCTTAAACACGGATAGAACACAATCAAAAGCACGCACAAAGAGGGTATCGTTAGCAACCATATCATTATTAAATACAAGTTTATAAACACTACTTTCCAATCGACGGTTTTCTTACCGACCAGAGCTTTTCATTCGTGAACTCTTCTTCACAACTCATAGCGGCAATTGAAATAATCTTTCAAGTTGTAACGACAGCTGCTCATTATATAGAGGTATAATTCTTCAGGTAGGCGAGCTATACCCTATACCGCTCAAGTGCTTTGTACTAAGGTTCGTGATATTTCGAAGAGTCTAAACCTTTTAAATAAGCATCCAGCTCTAGACCATTCTCGCCCTGCTCATTCCTACATTCGATGAATCCGTCGAGCAAAGCGGAGTATCCGTATTCATGAATCGTGTGAAAATAAATCATATCCGTAACAAACGCGTCTAGTATAGGCTTCAGCTTGCGGAATCCGACGAATTACAACATTCTGTCGAGGATGAATCGGTTTCGCGTAGGGACAAGAACGTTATTATCAGATGCATTCTTCCACCTCAGTCGTATATCAATGCATGGCTAATCGTTATTTATACACAACGTACAAACAACGGCATATGAGGGAGCATCGCTATTCTGTTCTCTTGTCCCTACACCTGCAGGTATTTTATGGCGGTACTCAACCCACTTCTCAACTATCATGAAGACTCTATTCATTTCCTCAACACTTAAATAAATAACATTAAGTTTACCAGAGTTTCCTTGTCTACAAATCGTTTCAAGTACATAGTTAATGGCACCGGTTTCACGCCTGAACACTCGCAATGACTTCGTCACAGACACATCGTACGCAGCATTGAGGATGCTTCTCAAAGGAAGTTCCATCGTATTCGAGGAGTGCACGTCCAGTCGGTTCAAGATCTGAGATGACTATGTGCCAAGGCTGGGGGGATCGGCTAGACGGGGAAGCAAGTCACACCATAAGCTGTTGAATCGTGTACGGATTTGTTCTAGCATGAATCATGCGAGTACTTGTGGCCATTATACCTGGCAATTTTTCGACACATGGGGTAATTTCAGTTTTAATGTTTTATGCGCACTAGACGTTCTCCACACATTAACAATCCGGTGCACTGTTTGAGAGAAACATGTGACCATATTTATCCTTTTTGTTTAGCAATCGATACTCGTCTCTAAATTCTATTAAAAACTCAGACCGTCCTTTAGCCACAACCTCACTGCGAACGTCGTCATGATATATATGAATGTAGTGCTAAAAGTACTTTAGCTTGTTCTTGATGACAAGGTTCACATTCTCATCCGCAAGGTACGCGTACTCGGTATGATGCAGCATGATATAATATCGCCTGTCACACCACTCATCAACAAAACTTATTAGCCATATCCGTTGCTTCTCTTCTGCACGCGTTGTTTCTTTCACCCCACGGTGATACAGTTTAGCCCTGCAACGTAGTACATTACATCGATTGTGCCGCGAATTCGTGCAATACTCTCGCCAGAATATCCATAGAGTATTTGAACATCTTGTGCCTTCGCACGATTCAATGTAGCCATAAAAGTCTCAAAGAAAGGTGGGGTAGGTCATCTTTCGGTATTCACCACATCTTCCGACTTTACCGAATACCACTTCATAAACGTCGAACACGCAATATCAAAAGTAGCCGCCAGTATTTTTTCGTCTACGTGAGAAAATACACATCTGAGCTCCAAGGTTTGCAGAGGTCAACTGAGCACGCCAGGGTACAGATATGCCCAGGTAGTAGCAGGAGTCACATGACCGAGCTCACAGTGGGCGGAGTTTAGGATTGTACACACGCACGCACACAAAGGAGAAAATGAAACCCTAATTGAAACAAATATACGTAATAAATGAACATATCGTTAACAATACACACACACACACACACATATGTATATATATATATATATATATAAACAATCAAGGATTAAGGTATCCAAAGGGTATAGTATCATAGGTACCAGGCACCTGGTAACGTTTCCTGTAGGTGTTACGGCATACCTTCTTCCCCTAAGTTCCTTCACATACCCCAGTTTCTGCGCCGGAAATTGTGGGTGCCCCACAGTCAGTTGGGCTGGATGGTTGTCCTCATCTCCCAAGCACACTAGATCCTTCAACGAGTCAAAGTTAACGACTCGTCGGTTCGCAAGGTTAAGCGTGATATCCTTAGCCTTCACGATATATTTCGTATCCTCCTCCACCCTCACCCGTACCCCATAAGTTTTTGGTCCTGTTGATACAAATGATTCAGCGTATGCACTACCAACATACTCATCCTTGATCTCGTCAGTTAATTCTCCGAAGAATTCCCCAATAAGAGGCATGTATTCACTCTCCCTCTCTGTGAATATTACGCTATCTGTGTCAGCGTACAGCACCCTTCGCCCAAGAGAGTGCATAAGTCCCCAAAGCTTGATGCGGGCGTATGCCGTTGTGAAGCTGGCTACAGGTATGTTTTAACGCGTGAGGTATCTGTGGCCAGTTCGGTGATGTACTTTATTATGTAAGTATTACCTACATTCACAATCTCCATAACCTCTTTATCGGAAACCCAATTAACAGAGTACAGGTCAAACTATTCACGGTGCCTGCCGGGTTGGCCTCGAAGCAGCTAGAAAATGTGGCCATGGCAGTTCTACCTAAAAGGATATTAATTGGAATGCAGGATCACACTTCGACGAATGGAAAATATAAAAAGACCGATTTTAAATTCGAGAATTTCGGTCTTAAAATTATAACTCTATACGTAAATGTCTTTGCATTGGGAGGGAATATGGTTACGGACTACTCATCAGATGCGGTTTTCCTGCTCTGCCCGAGAGCTTATAGCAATCTGACCCATATTGCCGGTGGCTGTGACTGCTTGGGTTTGGCGTAATCAGAAAGAATTTGTCGATCAATTTAACCTTTCCCCACATGATATTACCCCCCGACTGATCTGCTAGTGTAAATACACACTTAAGTCCAGAGCAAAGTGGGAACATCTCAGTCAGATTGGAGTTCGCCGACCCTATAGACGCGCCTATTAGTGTAGTAGTATACCTCGATTCAAAAGCTCTAATAGAACTCGACCGTTTCAGGAACGTTGTTGCAGACTTTTAAAATGGACTCCTATACACTTCAGAGAGTAATGGAGAGTGACCGAGTCACACGCTCCAAAGTTATCGGTGTTTTTGCGAAGAATGAAACACTGAAATTGACAACTACGAGAGATTGGTATAGCTTTATCGTGAATACGGACATTGTTGGGATGAGGGGATTCATTGGTTTGCAATCTATTTTAAAAATTGGGAAAGAATGTACTATTTTGATTCACTCGGCACTCAGCCCTGGAGTGACCCTGTGATTGTACAATTTATCGAACAGCTACATATCCCTGAAATTGTCTGGAATCCTTACCGTTTCCAAGGATATTTTAGTAATACTTGTCGCATGTACTGTCTTTCATTTCTCCTGTACATGTCACGTGGGAAGTGATTTATAAATTTTAAAAAATTATTCGATTTGTGTGAAATTGAGATGAATGATGAATTGGTATGCAGACAGATTAAAAAAGGTTCTCATTTGTACGCGTTCGTTGTATTGTATAAAGTTTTACGTGTGTGTATATAATTGTAACTATATTGTGTAAAGTTTTAAGTGTATATATATAATTATAAGTGTAAAATGTTTCTATTAATGTTAGTCTTATTTAATGGACGCTTGTTCTGTAAGCCGAATTGTACTAAAATATGCTTTCTACTGTTTAATAAATTGAATGAAAATACAATGTGTTTTCTTCTTATTCACAAAAAAAACTTACATTAGTTCCTCGATGACCTGACATTCGTTGGAACGGATGTGAGCCAATACCTCGACTTCGGTATTCAGGTCACTGTGTTTGCGCGGTAAAGTCACCAAATCGTTGTCATTTATTTGCCTTTCATCAAAGTTGTCGCGAAAAGTGGCTATAACACGGTCAAGTTCCGCATCGGTCCTTTAAAGAGAAATTAACATGATTAGTCCATACTGAAACTTTTTTAATTAAAGTTAAATTAAATTAAAGTCTAATTAAAGAGTTACAATAAGAGAAAATGCCGATTAGGGTGCCCGGCAAATTATAATCACAAAGCAGATATCCTGACAGGTTTCAAAAGTAAGATTAGCTGGATGTACTATGCATCATCTGCCAACACCGGGTAACGAGCCCGGTTGTTAACACATACATCCATATATATATATATATATATATATATATATGGGAAGAAAATTACAATAAGAGAAAACGCCGATTAGGGCGCCCAGCAAATTATAATCACAAAGCAGATATCCTGACCGTTTTCAAAAGTAACATTAGCCGGATGTGCTTCGCATCGTCTGTCTCCCCAGGGCCACGACCACTGGCAGATATCCTTTCACTTCGTTTTATTACGAGTTTTTATAAATTATAACACCTGCACTGAAAGAAGCGATATATATATATATATATATATAATATATATATAGCCCGGCGTTCCGCTTAAATCACAAACTAGTTTTTCAAAACGCATTTATTATGGCTTTTTATAAATTAACTAACATAGGCACGGAACGAACGGAAGTATAAAGCCCGAATCACAAATTAAATTAATTACTTACATTTCAATGTCGTCTTTAACGGATGATTCTTGCATTCCATCGCAAATTTGCTGCAATGCTTTGTGTGGAGAGAAGATAACTCCGGTCTGCCGCTGCGAAAAGATGAATTGTAGACAGCGCTGCAGCATCTCCATCTTCAAACAACTGCGGGTAGTCGTAAAGGTTTTGTGATTGGCTCATGACAAGATATTTCTGTAACTACTGGTTGGTAAATACAACTGTTGTGGATTCCAGATGAAAAAGCCCCCTTTTGCATATGCGAACCTAATTGAAAACACCCCCAATAATCAAATCACGAGTTTCCCATTGGTCGTCGGTGAAATTTGGGCAGGGCATAACGTGTAAATGCTACTACCCACCAACCAGAGGTCCTGGGGCTCTGCCCACTGGGGTGTAATTGGCTGATCAGTAAATTCTAGGATGTGTCAGATATAACTTACCTATTCCATAGATTTCTTCCAGAAATGATTCGTTGAGAGAGAGAGAGAGAGGCGTTTTGTTTGGAAATAAAACTTTATATGAGGGATTTACAACCATCTAAAATAATTAAAAAAAAATAATTGTGGAGCGGATGTTTGATAAACATGTTTTATTACCTTGCCTGTGGTGTATTATATGAGGGTTTTAACGAGATTGGAAGATAAATTTGGAAATCTGGGCAGTCCCTCATATATATATATATATATATATATATATATATATATATATATATATATATATGAGGGATTTTACAGCCATCTAGAACTGAAAATAAATTAAAATTTAATTGTGGAGGGTTATGGAGAGAATGGCAGTGTCACAAACTTGTTTTATTATCTTACCTGGGGTGTGTGTGTGTATATATATATATATATATATATATATATGAGGACTTAGCAACGCTGGAAGATAAATTTGGAAATCGGGGCAATACGCAATGGTTTATAGTTTATGGGGGATTAGGAATAAAAAACCAAGCTTAAGAGATGCGTTTTAAGATTTTTCTCTAATTTTTAATAATGGCTGGAAGCCTAAAGTATCGTGGCTGCGAAGACAATGTAATATAAATGTATATTACTCTGTTTTGTATAAAAATTACACTTAATTGTCTATGAATTGGCGGGATTTTCTTTATAAAAATAATATAAAAGTATATAGAAAGGATTGTTGAATGTTAATCTATGAGAATAATTGTTTATTAACAAATTTAATGTGCGTTTAATATATCTACTCCGTTTAATTAAACCTGTTTTCATATGAGAGATTTAATATATAGATTTCTCAAATCAAAAGAATGAATATTAAAATGGATGAAAAAATTGTACGAAAACTAGAACCGCATCGGGTCCACCCTCAAGGCCCAGTGGTTGCAACCGGCGTTCGGTAAACGAACATCCTTCCGCATGTTGTTGGAATAATGTGCAGTGTAAAGAGCCCTGTGTATTTCTTTTATTATTAGATGCATAGCACACCCATCTTCCGCACAATTGGTTGGTAGATAAAATGGGTACTCTGGGTGACCTAGTGGTTAAGATGTGGGGTGCTGGATTCCCCGTTAAACCGTAGGTCTAGGGTGGGGTGAAAAGTTCGACCAATAAAAAGAAATGCTGTTTTTTAAGACATTTTGTATAAGAGATGAATGACAAAAGTAAATAGACGCCTCTCTCTCTCTCTCTCTCTCTCTCTCTCTCTCTCTCTCTGGACACTCTTCTATAAATAAATAATTAGTATATATAGCTGTGTGTGTGTGTGTGATAATAGGGGATCTATGTGCGTTTGTGTGCGCTTTTTGGGGGTTCAGGCGATGTATACACTGCGCCAACTGGCTGATAACACTAGGCAACAAAGATTTTGTTACAGAAGACCAAATAGGTGCTCCTAGCTAATTTCGGTATGCTGATTTCAAATCTATAATTAGATTTTTTCTATCACGTCTAGATTTTGTGTAAAATGCAAATCACTTTTAGTAAAATTTTCTACCACGTCCAGATTTTGGTTTTAATCGGCTTAATGCCAGTAATATGAAACTTGCTTTTCAAGGTTAAAGCAATTTTTTTTGCCAACTATATACAAATTCGAACAATTTTGATAAATAAAATTATCCCGAGTTGGCAACACTGAGTCAAGAGCATAGTAACGGGCAACGGCCCAACGGTCAGTCGCTTCGTGACAGTCAAGCAGAACGGTTGTTGAAGCTCTCTGCTGATGAGCAAGTGACAGGTTGTGGTGACTTGTGTGTTTTTATAGCATTTGTTTTGTACTACGGTGTATATTTCTTTTTATTTTGCACATCGTAATAATTACTTTCTACGTTTTTTCAGATATTGTATGGTAATTCAAAATGGCATCAAATAGACGTGCTTGTGTAAATCACCCAGATAACTTCTGCTTTGTCTGTGGACAATATACACCTAAGCCACAACGTAGAAACATAACAAAGATTAAACTTGCCTGCAAGTGTTATTTTGACTGTAAGTTAGGAGACCAACAGAGGGACTGGGCACCACATATTTGCTGTGCACAGTGCAATGCAATGTTAATAGCTTGGATGAATGGTAAAAGAAAAGCTATGCCGTTCTCAGTCCCCATGGTTTGGCGTGAGCCGAAAAATCACTTCAATGATTGTTATTTTTGTTTGACAAAGATTGCTGGTTTCACAAAGAAAAACAAATCAAAGATCACGTACCCAAACTGCGAATCAGCAATGAAACCAGTACCACATGATGAAACAAATCCACCACCAGTTCCACCAGCAACGATAACAGACAGCAGTTCATCTGAAGATTCTGCTAGTGATATAGAAACAGGGAAAGATGGCATATATGTTCCAGATGCAAATATTTCCCCACATTTGTTAAGTCAAGCGGAGTTAAATGACTTAGTGCGCGATTTGGAATTACCAAAAGAAAAGGCAGAGTTGCTTGGTTCAAGACTTCAAGAATTTAATCTTCTCCAACCAAACACCAAAGTTTCCCATTTCCGCCATCGCCATTTGCAGTTTTCATCATTTTACTTACAGGAAGAAAACGTTTGTTTCTGCCACGATATCAGTGGTCTGATGCAAGGGATTGGCTGTCGCTATGATCCAAAAGAATGGAGACTGTTCATTGACTCTAGTAAAGCTAGCCTTAAAGCTGTATTACTGCACAACGGCAATGAAAAACCTTCAATACCTGTAGCACATGCCACTGGCCTTAATGAGACTTATGAATCGATGAAACTGCTGCTAAGACTCATCAAATATAAGGACCACACATGGAATATTTGTGGCGACCTTAAAGTTGTATCATTACTTCTTGGGTTACAGTTGGGCTACACAAAGCATATGGTGCTTTTTGTGTCTATGGAACAGCAGAGATGACAAGAACCACTACAAAAAACATGATTGGCCATCTAGAACTGAACATGTTGTTGGTAAATACAATGTGAAACACCCAGCACTTATTGACCCTCAGAAAGTACATCTTCCACCACTTCACATTAAACTTGGCCTTATGAAAAATTTCGTGAAGGGTATGGATCATCAAGGTAGTGGTTTCCAATATTTAAAGGATAAATTCAAAGGAATATTGACAGATGCTAAGCTAGAAGCTGGAGTTTTCACTGGACCACAGATCCGCAGTGTCATCCACGACTCATCGTTTCCATCTAACCTAAATGAGAATGAACTAGGAGCATGGACATCTTTCGTTGAAGTTGTCAAAAATCTTCTTGGAAACCACAAAGCTGAAAACCACCGTAAACTCGTAGAAAACATGCTTAAATCTTATGAAATAATGGGATGAAGAATGTCTTTGAAAATTCATTTTTTACATTCTCATCTTGACTTCTTCCCGGCCAACCTTGGGGCTGTAAGTGACGAGCATGGTGAGCGCTTCCACCAACAGATCTCAGTTATGGAAAACAGATACCAAGGTAATTTCAACCCAAATATGATGGGAGATTATTGTTGGTTCCTGCAGAAGGAGAGCTCGTCATCCTACAAGCGACAAAGGAAGAGGACACACCAAAGTTTCACTTAAGAACAGGAATTTGCCTTTCAGTAGTAACAACAAAATACTAACGCGCTTTGGGTGGATGGTTGGGCGCAGGGGTGGTAACTCCGCCAGCGGAATTCCGCTGTCTGTCTTAAGCCAGAATAAAGGAGGAAAGACATCCCTGTTCACTAATTATTTAAGTATGCTTAACATAAAACGTGGCACGGAAAAGTAGCTTAGACGGCTTTCGTAATAGAAGCGGGTGAGAAAAAAAATGAAAAATAGGGGTTTTCGGTTACACAAAATCTGGACGTGATAGAGAAATTTTGATATCAGATCTGAAATCAGCATCAGCGCTTTAGTAGGAATCAGTAGTTCACGTGTCTGTAACAAAAAAAAAGTTGAAATTTGTTGCCTAGTGTAATACATGGAGGCACTGGCTTCTACGCCAACTGGCGGATTTTGAGTTCTAAGCCAAGTGTTGCTACCATGACCACCCATTGAACTCCCATCTCTCGTGGAAGCTGGATGGTCTCTTCCTCTCTATCCTCCTCCTCTCTCTCTCTTAGGTTAGGTATACCCCTTTGGGGGGGTGAGGCCGTCCCACCTTCTACCCCAAAGAGTTCCCCTCCCCCCTTTTTTTGGCACTCTGGGTTTGGCACTTGGGGGTATTGCAAGAAGGGGGGAGGGGGTTGGCACCGGCACTCATTGCAACATTTGGAATTGCATTGCACTCTAACCTTTTGCGGTCATACTACTGACGCTGAAAATCTAAATAATAGTAAGAGAACATTCTTCATGTTCAGATTGTTTTCTTGAATTGGTTAAAAAAATATCAAGGGTGAAGATTAAATCATCGCTGGGCGTCAAACAAATTAAGAGTCAAAATATACCCAAGGATTTCAGTCCTAACAAATCTGTTCTTAATAATTTATGTTCTAGAGTCCAAAAAACGTTTCTGCTCTGGCGATAAGACGACTCCGCAAGGCGACACCTCATATACAGTATATGGAGTTATTGCTCTGTGTGTTCATGCGCGATATTCTCGTTTGTGATTTGAAATTTTTTAGCTTTGACGAAGACGTGAAAATGCTGTAGTTGTTTCTATGTAATTAATTTATAACAAATTGATTGCGACTTATATTATAGGTTACATAATACTACAAAGTGTCGTAAGTCTTCCATAAAATACATTGATAGAGCGATGGGAGTCAATTGTGGAATGATAAACATATATTTAAGTTTGGTTACTAATGAATCTGCGTTTGTAGGGATATATGTTATAACATTACGAGTTCCTTAAATATGTTTAAGTCTAATAATAATAGCAATAGTTGTGCTGTTTAGCTTCCTTCCAAACATCTAAGGTGATATAACGAAGGGGACTTAGAGCTTTTCTCGAGATCCGAACCAATACTCCATTAAGAAAACCCACAGAAACATCCCAATCACTGAAGTCTGTAGTTCAAACCGAAACGTGACCTACGACGCTCATTTAAACAAGCCGACGCTCTATCACTGCGCTATTGGCTATATATATATATATATATATATATATATGAAAAGGGAAACCACTCTTCAGGAAGACTTAAATTTTTATTTCTTTAACACCAATACAGTTTCTGGTTCCTCACGACCCCTTGTCAATTGGTAATACTGCATAAACAGAGAACAGAATTTATATACACCTGGAAGTTAATTATCAGGAATTAGCAATTAGTTAATTAACAGGGATGGTTAAGTGACCCCTCCGACCCAACTTTGACCTGATGGATGTATCTGTGTTGCCTAGGGATTTTTGGATGGTAATGTTACAAAATTCTTAATTTTATCACATGTAATTTTGTTAAAAGAAATTGACCATTGGATAGATTAAAATTTTGTATAGAGCCTATTAGACTAAATTCAACAATTCTACGTTTAACATAATTATTAGATTTGAAAACAAAGTTGCAATTATTGAAATCTATTACATGGTTACAGTCTCTGACATGGCAGAATACAGCACTTTTTCCATTACCCACCCTCACATCTCTTTTGTGTTCATAAATTCTTTTACTGAAGTCCCTTCCCGTTTCTACCACGCATACATTATCAGGACATTCTTCACATGAATATATATATATACACACCTACACCTATGTCTTTTTCGTCCTTAGGTTTGTTCTTTGTTAATATGTCATTTATGCAGTTCTTATATTTGAATGCCACATTAGTACCTATTCTCTGACAAGTTTTCTTAAGCCCTTTCAAGTTTTTGTTATAGGGAAGGACAATACTTTCTTGTAATCCTTGTTTACAGTTGATCTGCCAGTAAAAAAGGTTTTTCTGGCGGCTAAATGAGCGTTAAAAATTAACCATTTGGTATAATACAGATTTTTAAATATATTGTGATTTTTTTGTATCTCCTCATCAACATAAGAAGCGTGACAGATTCTCTATGCTCTAAGGAAAATTGAAGATACAACTGATTTTTTACTTTGTCATGAAATTAAAAATAGAGAATATAAGAGTTTGAATTGGTCTACTTCCTGTACACAGACAATTTTATGTTGTCATTTTCTCTATTGATTTTCTCTTTGTATATGTCTTTTTTTTAAATTAGGAGTTCATAAGGTCAGTTTACTGCCGAAAACCTATTTTCTTTTATTCTGATCCTTTACTTATATTTACTTAATTTTGCTGTTATTGCAATTTGCTTTCCAGAAGAGACTATCTTGGCTCCAGATGTGTAATTAAATTTTCCGTTTGCAATAATAATAGACATTGAATGAAGCCAACAACTTTAATCCGGAATAAAGAGGAAAATATCAACTCACAGTAAGAAAAGAAACTTAGATCAGTATTTACACATCTGAAGTTCAAAGGGAGCAAATATGGAAGGTTTGCTAACGAGGGAAGAGAAATAGGTTAGGGGATTTTAAAACATCAAAAGACTTTGGAAACAATTTAATGGAATTTAACATTCTCTTCTTTGTCATCGTTAAACTCGTCCTATTAGAAGTAGTTTCGTTTTCTGATCTAGAAGTTTCGTTACTTCAAAACGGCTTATATGAACACCATAATAAGCAGTTTTCCTTCAAGTTGTCTAAAGTTCTAGGATATTTTCAAAAACTATTTCCTAAGTAATTGTGTTCTGAACCCAAATCTTCGGTTTATTTGTTTACAGCCATAGGACAAATAAGAAGTAAAAATGAAAATAATCATGGAAAGTAATCAGTTATCCTTCTCAGCAGGACAGCAGCTGTGCGTCTTCAACCCTTTTGCTCCGTTGCAGTAGGGCGGGTCGTACTCAGGTGACAACATGAATCTGAAGGAAATCCTACCATCAGGGGTGTCTACATTATGTGGTTTTACATGAGGAATTCAAATATGAGCTTCTTTTTTGGATAGGATAACTCTAACCTACATCATTTTGTATTTCTAAATTGCCAATTTTACCCTTTTGAACCCCTTTATAATATATTAAAAGATATAAGGTAAATCATTTATATTGACAAGGCCAAATCAACTTTACATATATTTATTAATAGGTGAACTGCATGTATATCACTGGATATAATTACAAAGATCATTCTCCTGACATCTTGAACTTTGCCAGGTTGCACAAATCCTGCTTTGACTCAGACTTGGACATCAGCTTCCTGCTGGTCTCCTGAGCCCTGATCCCTCCATCCCTCTTTTCCTGTGAGAAGTACTTAGCAGAAGCCTCAGTCACCATTTTAACAACCCTCTCAATGCTTTGTGTGTGTGGCAAGGCCAGTTGCGCACCTCCATGGGGGTGTTGATGAAGTTTTTCACCTCTGAGGTGCTTAGAGAGCAGGTGAGAGGTGGCTCTGACACACCTTCTGACCAGCTGATCAAGTCACCGATGATGGAAGCATCACAATTGATGTCAGGTGTCTTTCTTCTCCTAACAGAGGAGTCCCCCAGCTGAGTGTCCGGGTCCCCCTCTCCCCTGATGGCCAGGATTCTCTCCACCCCTTCAATCCTCTCCTTCTGATCCTCAGAGCAGAGTAGTGTTTGGAGGATGACTTCACTGTGGGCATACCAAGCAGATCTTCTCACAGTTGGCATCACAATATCCAGCACATCCTTTCTCTGGGACTTGAGGCAGTCCAGCTGAAAGAGGATGTGCCTAGGCCCTTCGATCCAGGAGTGCTTGACCTTCACGTTGAACCAACATGGGTAATACACTCCAATGATGAATTCCACAATGAATTACAGAATCTTCAGGTTCTTTCCTTTAAGTCCGTGCTTTGACACCCAGAGCCTGAGAAGTCTGTTCGCTGTGGTGAGCCAGCGGCTGTGGTTTACTGGTCCTATCTCTAACAGACCCAGCCCTGCAGGAAGTACTCCATCCCTGACTGCACAGACAATTTTATAGCCATAGTATTGATCAGTTGAGAGATCTTGAATGACCTTGTCAGGAAGCTTGATCAGTGGAGGGCCAACAGAGATTCGGGTGAAGTTTGGATTGATATCAAAGTCTGTAGCAGAATCAAGGAGCTTTCCTATTGGCCCGGATAATTTTTTGTCTGACAGAGTAGGGCCATCAAGGTCAACAATGAGATGGCGCAGGGGAAGTTCAACAGTGTGCAGGTTGCACACCAACCAGACCAGCTTTCTCCACAGGTGCAGTTCCAGCTTCCGCATTACTCCAGCTTTCACACCAGTGTTGACATTTGTTGAGTCTCCTCCAATGGCCAACAAGGTCTTATCATAACCCCTCTCTTTCAGCCAGGCAATCAGGACCTTAGCAATCTTCTCCGCATGTGACTCCTCTTTAGTTGCTTTCTCTGGGGTAAAGTGGAACAGATTGTAGCTGCCAGGCTATACCAAACTGTATGATAATTACAATTAAGTGGAATGGCACACCTTTTTATTTGAGTATTTAAATATTATTATTATTATATGAATTACATTATATGTGTTTATATGAATTAGTTAGAACAATGCTCTATGAGAGATAGCGTGAGCAGCCATGATAGAAAACGTGAGAAGACATATTCTGGGGTAACTACAATAGTAAAATAATCAACAATTTAATAATAATCAACTGCAAAATGATGTAGGTTAGGGTTATCAGAATTAAATATTTTCTTCAGAATTGTGTTCTATACACCAACATATGTCATTTGAACACCCCTCTCCATTGATTTAAAAAAAATGCATAGTATGACCCGCCCTACGGCGTTGCAGTGTCGTAATTAGCCAGAAGTTTTACACACGGTGCGTACGTTTACTTTTTAAAGTATAAATTAATTAACTAAAGTATATGTTAAGCAATTAAAAAACAAATTAATTAAGAAGTACTTATTTGCCTATGTTTATCTTTGGAAAGGTAGTTTAAATATCATAGTTCAGAAAAACTTAATTTTTTTTTTTATGAAGGGAGGAACTGTGATATAACTTTAAAGCTTCAGCACTGAAGTTATCTAATGCTATAGGGCCATAGACTTCATTTTATGCAGTCCGCGATACACTTTCAAACTGATACATATTCACTGCAGGCACATATGAAGAATTTCAACAAATTTCCTCATTCATATTTATCAATTTATATTGTGGTCACTTCTTTAATATGAAATAATATTTGTTATAGCCGTAAAATTGGCATGCAGAAATCTTTTGTAAAATAAAGCAGAAATTTTAGTTCTAAGGTTTTACTGTTTGGATCTCTAAAAGCGAGGTGTTTTGGGTTATGAATATTCATAAATTTATTAATCAAAGATGTTTCCTATTGTAGAACTATCGTTCTATTTTACTTTGGTTTTCTCATGGGAAGGGAAAACCCAAACCGCTTGGTGGCCGAGATTTATAACCGCGACCCGACCTTCCACAGGGAAGTGCAAACCAGCGGATTTGGGTTCCGATGTAAAATGGTTGGTTTGCGCTTCGCTGGGTCGTGTAACTTTTGCGAGACAGATTCGAATCCACTTGTTAAAATTGGACCACGACGTGGGTCATAAAAATTGGGGAATCAGGCGGATTCGAAGAAATAACTATTTAAATTATTTCTGGGAAAAGGAGGGGTCTATACCCGGAAGTGGGAACACTCTCCAGTGGGAGGACAGTGATCCTGGGAACACCCGGTGCAGATTCTTTCTTTCCTTATGTGTGGAGGAAAGCCTTCGGGGGAGGCGGCCTGGGGTAAAATAAATGTGTTGTTAGGTCTTTCAAAATATTAGAAGGCGTGGTCCTTAAAAGTCGTAAGGTAGATTCGAGATTTTTAAGTCATTTGTGGTTCCTCCTCCTGCAGTTCAAAGTGGCTTGTGAAAAATAACTTGTTAAAAATAACTCTGCGGTGTGATTGAGAAAATTCAAGGTTGAGTTAAAACTGTTTCCCGTTATATATTTAAAAATTTGAATCCTTTCGTTTACGCGAACTTATCAAATAATTTATTGTTAGCGGCCAGGAACACAGAACTTGGTGGGATCTTTGTAAACTTAAATTTTTCTGTTTTGCATCAAATGTTCAGTTGAAGTTTACGTCCTATTAGGGCTCCTCAGAAACCCTTCGCGATCCTGTGTTGGAGTGGGCGTGGGGAAGCCCGGGACAGAACCTTTCCGCCATTGTTCGAGTGATCCTAATGAGATGGACGGACTTTGTTCCTGGAAATAAATCTGCGGTCCTTACGAAGAACAATCGAGAATAACTTTCCACCTGTATTGTAAGTAATTCATTTTTCCAATTCCTTCGTCGATTTCGACAATTTATTGTTATTGTTTTGTTACACGAAAATAAAAAAAACCTCTGTATAAATGATTTTTAGACTAAAATACTTGTGAACATTTTCTTTAAATTAATAATTGGATTTTATTGTACGCAAAATTGGTAATCATACATCAGCCTAATTCTTTAAATTCATGTTCTAATTTGAGTGAAATTTAATAAACTTTATCAGAGGGCGTGTGTCGTTTTTTCTGCTACCTTGCAATAGGCCTCTCTTGTAAGCTGAGTGTAACTTAACATTTAAAGTTTGAAATCCAGAGTAGGTTTCCAGTAAGCCGAAGGAACTTACGCATTTCAAATTAAAGGGCCATCCGAGTGGATAGGCCGAGCCATCCTGAACGAAAAGAACACGCGCGTAAGAAATAAGTTGAAATAGAAATAAAGGGTGCGCAGCACATAAATAAAAGGGTTGCGCCCAACATAAATGGTGTCAGTGAAGTGAAATAAAAAAGGGTGTACACCACAGGAATAAAAGGGTTGTGCACTACATAAATGGTGTCGTAGAAGTGGGATCTTATTGCAAAGTATTGGTAGCAAGAGTGTAACTTTTTGTTAAAGTAAATTTGCGTGACAGAGAAAAACACTAACGTAGAAATATTGGAAACAGTAATTCGTTAAAATAATTGTGAACAGTGAAAAGTGTCGCTAACAGTGGTAACGGTTTTAAATAAATATAAATAAACAAATAAGCTTCGCGATGTCCGTAAAGAGCGTAAATATAACGAACGGGGAAGAAAGTGTAAGTGACATTAGTGAAACCGAACAAAAGAACTTAAAGGAAATGAGTACAGAAAGTTTGGAAAATTTAAAAAGGATAAATTGTTCCAACATTATTCGGTTACTAAAGGAATGCACGGAATTAGAGGAAGAAATAAACCGAAGATGGTCGAAACTGGAAGACCTTGCAATGACTACTCCGCGGCTAGAGTATTGGGACAACCGCAGGTCGGGGGTTCGTCCCCGAAGAATCTCTCTAATTCCTTCCGTTACAGAAGAACTTTCGACGCAGGAAAGAGTTGGGTGGAGACCAGAGAACCCAGGAACCATCCTAAAGACCCTTGCAGAAGTGCTCACACCACAAGAGCCGAGAAACACCACACTGACGAAGGCCTGCAGAAGTACAGACAAGCCGTCGTACAGGGATTACCGAGTACTAGCTTACCTTTGCAACGTCAACAGGCAGTAAGGGGTCCTGAGCAAACGACGTTTGTACACACACTGGAAAGAAGTTCGCTGACGTTTATGGCCGAATGGGCACAAGAGAACCCAGGAACCAGCCCGAACGCCGTCGGGAAAGGAAAAGGTGAGACACTCAACATATTTGCCACAAGATTATTAAGTTCAGGTAATGCCTTGGTTCAGGCTAATCCTATAAGGAGACATATTAAAGAGGGTATACTTAAGGACGCGTTGAAGTCCGTTATGGTGGAGTATGCTTGTAATTGCATCAAAGGAACATCCTTTCGGGAATATTGGATGGAATCAATCAAGTTTTCGGTAAACAACCCAAGCTTAGGACTAAGAGATGAAGGTGTCCGAAGAGGAGAAACGCCACAAGACAGAAGCCGAAGACTGCAGAAATTGCAAAATCCTCCCACATCCTTGAACCACAACTCACAACATCCAGAAGAAAGAACAGCCACTGCCACGAAGGAGGACAACAAGATGTGGAGGTGAACGACGGAGACAAGTCCATCAAGAGAGGAGAGCCCAGAAGGAAGAAATGTGACACGGGTCACAGGAGGAATAACACAACTCAAGAATGTTACTGCAACCCCATGAGAAACCAGAAGCGAAAACAAACCAATTCAAACGAAGACAGTGACTCCAAAGAGGAAACAATGGAAGAAAGTGGCCGGAGCCAGTGCAAGATTTGCCAGCAAATGGGACATTGGGAAGAGGCGTGCCCTCGAGCAAACCTTCAGCGGGACTGGAAGGAGAAGCCTCCCGAATAGCTTCAGAGGAAGTAGCGGCGAGTCGTCGGCTAGGACTGATCACCCTACCAGTATTCGAAGCTCAATAAGCTTTCACCACGCTGGTCGATGGTGAAGCTTCCGTCACATTGACATAAGCTATGCACAAGAACATCGGGAGCCTTCTTTGGACAGTTGCCAACTTCTCAGTACACGGTTGCACCGGCCCCGCCCATTCATGTAAGGGAGTAGAATTAAGTTTGACTATGGGAAAGGGTGTTGAAAAATTCTTTTGTGTCTGTATAATTCCAGAGGCTCAGCAAGACTTGACCATAGGCGTGTTGTTTTGGAGGATATGAAGACGAAACAAAGGTAACTTTGAAAAGAAATGAGTCATCACTCTGAACGAAGAGGTAACCAGACCAGGAATGGGAGCAGACAGAAGAAAGAAGCCAGCATGATTTTGACAAGGAGGGTCAGAATGAAACCCGGAGACGTGGTTACCGTGGACGTCTATTCTCCGCTGCATGGGATATGCAGTGAGGCTCGAGGATACTTGGAGAAGTTGTCGAGCAGAATCCCAAAGGGAAGTTGAATGATATGGGAATCTACAGTGAAGAAAAATTTGGGGATATGGTTTCCCCTGAATGTCTACTCTCCACTGCAATGGATGTGCAGTGAGGCTCAGCGTGATTTGCAAGTATCACAGAGCCGAAGTTTTAACGGGAAGTTAACACTTTCCAAGGAGGCGGTAAAGTTACTCTTGAGAAATAAAAGTGACGACTGACGAGTACTACCTGCAAGACAAGATGACATCGGCATGGTGGTTGAGGCAACGAGAACGGGGAGGTTAGTCGGAACAGCCGTTCGATTCCTCGCCCGAAAAGTAAAAATGGAACAAGTGTCACTGTGAGAAAGAGTCAAAATTTCACAAGTGACAAAGAAGAGATTTACGCACCTCAAGACGTATGTTCACCGATGTCCGTCGTTCTCAAAATGAAGAAGTCCGACGAGGGAAAGAAAAGATTAATTACTACCGTCACAGGTAGAGTACCAGGACCACGTGATCACTAGGAACGAAGAGTGACCACAGGAGTCCAGAGTGAAGGGCGATTAAAGAAAAAGAAGTGTGGGGCCCTGAAGCTCTGTGTAGACTCTAGAACTTTGAACGCCATCTGCATCAAGGACAAATATCCACTACCCATCTTTGATGAAACCTTGGCCAAGCTGCACGGGACTCGTTATTTTTCGAGCATGGATTTACGTTCGGGATATTGGCAGCTGGCAACTCACGACGACAGCATCTCGAAAACTGCCTTCTCAACGGGAAGCGGTCATTTCGAGTTCAGGGTGGTCCCGTTTGGGTTGTCCAATAGTCCACCAGTGTTCCAAAGAGTAATGAATTTTATTTTTCGGGAGCAACTGGGCAAGAAAGTGCTGATTTACTTGGATGACCTCATTGTCCTTGGAACGGTCTTTAGAAGAACATGATGAGAGGGTACGACGAGCCTTGCATAGCCTACGCACCGCCAACTTAAAGGTCAAGTTAGTAAAATGTCAGTTATTACAGTCCCAGGTGGAGTATCTAGGCCATGTGGTCACCAGGAACGGGGTGAAGCCACAGGAATCCAAAGTAGAGGCCATCAAAAACTCCCAGAGGCCAACTAACAAAACGGAACTGAAGCAATTTTTAGGCCTCGCCTCCTATTACCTAAAGTTTATAAAGGGATTCAGTCAGATTGCGCGACCTCTTAATGAAGTGTCCACCAAGGAGTCTTGGAGATGGGACACTCCGCAAGAGACCGCATGGCAATCACTCAAAGATACTCTGACCACTGACATCATACTGGCGTACCCAAATTTTGATCAGGAGTTCATTTTGAAACGGACGCGAGTCAAGTAGCCATCGGGGGAGTACTCGCGCAGGAACAAGAAGGAATCGAGAAACCGATCCTATTTCTCTCCAGAACACTAACTGGCGCAGAACTAAATTATTCCACCTATGAGAAGGAGCTGCTGGCCATCGTCTTTTCGTTGAAGAAGGCCCCCCCCCCCTATATTTGGTCAGAGAGTCATCGTCCGTTCTGACCATAAGCCGTTGAAGTGGCTTCAGAGGTAAGGACACCGAGAGCCCAATGGAAGACTAGCGCGTTGGGTTATGACACTGCAAGACTACGACGTTCTCATCGAGTACGTGAAGGGCAAACTCAACAGAGTGGCCGATTGGTTGTCTCACCCACCTGGAGTGAAAAAGGAGTTTGTGAACGCAATATACGAAAAAGCGATCATTGATCGCAAGGTAATCAGCAAACACCAGCAGAAGGACGTTGAAATAGCGGAAGTTCGAACAGCCATCGAAGAAGGGAAGGCTTTCAGCTGGCCCTTATCCAAGCGCATCCTGCCGTCGAGATTCAAACTCGTGAGGAACGTGCTGGTTTACATCGATGCGAACGGAAGAGAGGTCATCATAGTTCCTAAAAAGTTGAGAAAGCAGCTCATTTGGAACGCACACACGGACGTTGGGAGCATTCATCCTGGAGGTGCTGGGACTACAGAAATCATACGGGACCTCTATTTTTGGCCAGGTATGGTTCAACAAGTACGACAGGTAGTCTAGACGTGCGACACGTGCGCGCGAAACAAACAGAAGCGGAAAGTGACTGTGGAAACAATGCCTTGTGTGCGAGGCCACAGTCCTTAGGAACTTCTGCATGTGGACTTAGTTGGTCCCCTTCCTCCGACTGGGGAAGGCAGCAATTATATTCTCACGTGTGTGGACAGTTTTATGAAGTTTACCATCCTGGCAGCAATAAAGGATAAGACGGCCCGGGAGGTGGCGGACAAGTTCCATCGTTTAATACTGTGCAAACTGAACTGGGCGCCCCTTCCGCAGTAGTATCCGATCAGTATTCTTCTTGATGTACGGGCGAACCCCCAGTGTACCTTCAAAGCTATTTCGCATGCCAGGAGGCGTGCCTGAGCCCGTACAACCCAGAGGAATACGCCGAAGACCGAAAGAGGAGTCTGAGCGAAATTTACCGCCGAGTGGAAGAGTTCATGCGTAGCTGCGAGAAGACTAATGGAATCAAGGAATTGAAGCCGTTCGAAGAAAAGGCGCCCCATGGCTTGGTGTACATTGATTACCCACGACCGGGCAGAGGCAAGTTGGAGCCCCGGTACGAGGGTCCATACATCATCATCGAACAGAAGACTCCAGTCACTTTTCTCATGCGGCACATGATCACTGGACATCAGATAGTGATCCATCGAGACCGCATCCGCCGCAGCATCGATGCCGCAGGGGACGTCGAGCGACAAGGCGGGGCGGACGGTGCAGGGGATGAGATCGGGGAATGGCCACCGCCCCTCCTCTCTGGAGATTCGCCCTCGACACCGGAGAAACATCAACACGGGGAAGTGAACCGGAGGCGGATTCGAAGAAATAACTCTATTTAAATTATTTCTGGGAAAAGGAGGGGTCTATACCCGGAAGTAGGAACACTCTTCAATGGGAGGACAGTGATCCTGGGAACACCCGGTGCAGATTCTTTCTTTCCTTATGTGTGGAGGAGAGCCTTCGGGGGAGGCAGCCTGGGGTAAAATAAATGTGTTGTTAGGTCTTTCAAAATATTAGAAGGCGTGGTTCTTAAAAGTGGTAAGGTAGATTCGAGATTTTCAAGTCAGTTGTGGTTCCTCCTCCTGCAGTTCAAAGTGGCTTGTGAAAAATAACTTGTTAAAAATAACTCTGCGGTGTGATTGAGAAAATTCAAGGTTGAGTTAAAACTGTCTCCCGTTATATATTTAAAAATTTGAATCCTTTTGTTTACGCGAATTTATCAAATAATTTATTGTTAGCGGCCAGGAACACAGAACTTGGTGGGATCTTTGTAAATTTAAATTTTTCTGTGTTGCGTCAAATGTTCAGTTTGAAGTTTACGTCCGATTAGAGCTCCTCAGAAACCTTTCGCGATCCTGTGTTGGAGTGGGCGTGGGGAAAGCCAGGGAAGGGTTACAGAACCTTTCCGCCATTGTTTGAGGGATCCTAATGAAATGGACGGACTTTGTTCCTGGAAATAAATCTGCGGTCCTTACGCAGAACAATTGAGAATAACTTTCCACCTGTATTGTAAGTAATTCATTTTTCCAATTCCTTCGTCGATTTCGACAACTTCATGTTGTTGTTGTTGTTGTTTAGCCGATCAGCCCACCCTGATCGAGCAAGCCGGCGGCACGCAGGTAACCGATCGCCCTCTCCGGAGTGGACCAGAGGTTCAGCGCACTAGTGATGTTGTGTTGTGTTCGTTGTTGTGCTAGAGCGGTACAGTCCGTCATAATGTGTTCAATTGTTTGTGGTGTGTCTTGACACAGGTGGCAGGTGTCGTCTATGGAGTTGTCTAGTCTGTGTTTATATGTCCGTAAGTTTGGGTGATGTCCACATCGGAATCGTGCTAAGTTAACTCGATCCGATCTGCTCAGGCTGATCTCTGACCTGTTAATGGGTGGCGGCTTCGCACCTAGGACCGCATTCGGACCGAGTCGTGTCAGTGCTTTGTGGGTTAGGTGTGTGTGTATGTGTTTTCTGTACTGTGTGATGTCTGTGGGTCGTGGTATGGAATGGAGTATTTCGTTATAATATCTCTCTGGTGTTACCTTAATGGTGCGAGGTGTTGGTGCATGATTGTACATGTAGTGGCAAGGGTGTTGTGGGTTAGTTGTCGCTGCTGCCATGAATTGTGTTCCCCTCATGTCTAAATGTTCCCTAACTTTTAGTATTTTTGTTTCTGTGTGCAGGTGTTCTATTGGTGTTGTTTGAGTGCATCCTGTAATGATACGAAGTGCGTTGTTTTGTATTGTTTGTAAGGTGTTTATGTGTGTGTTTGAGATAATGGGTGCCCAGCATGGGCTAGCATAGTCCATAACTGAGCGAATATATTGTTTGTATATGAGTGATGTTGTTTCCTGCTGGTGTCCAAAGTTTGTGCCTGTTAGTACCCTAAGCGTGTTAAGTCTTGACGTACATTTGGTTTTAATGTCCTGAATGTGGTTTGCAAAAGATAATGATGTGTTGTATGTGACACCAAGTATTTTGGTTCTGTGAGTGTGTGGAACGTTGATGTTGTTTAGTGTAAGCTGTGGAATTACCTGGTGTTCTTTTGTGTTGCTTGTAAGCAAGGTGATGGTTGATTTTGTGGGCGCTACTTTGAGTCTATTGTGTGTGAGCCAGTCTTGTATACTGTTTATGTATGTTTGTAGGTTATTTGTAGCGGTGTCGATGTTGTTGTGGGTGGATGTTAGAGTGATATCATCTGCATATGATGATAAGGTAAGCTTGTTATCTATGGGTGTTGGAATGTCATGCATGTATAAGTTGAAGAGTGTTGGTGAGAGAACAGAGCCTTGAGGGACCCCGTTCGGAAAAAGCTTGTTTTTGGATGACTTGCCATTAAATGTGACATGTGAGTATCTTCCTGAGAGATAGTTGCTCAGCCACCTTTTGGTGTTATTGTGCATGTTTGTGTTGAGTATTTTGTTTATGAGAGGGAAGCGTGGGATAGCATCAAATGCTTTACTAATGTCTATTGTTGCTAATAGTGTACGTTGAGCTGGTCTTCTGGAGTTGATGCCATCCATGATGTGCTGCGTGAGGTTAGTGAGTAATGTCGTGGTTGAGTGGTGAGGTCTGAATCCATGTTGAGTAGGCGATAGTGGTATGTGTGGGTTGGTGATTTGTAAGATTAGTCTTTCTGTTACTTTGGAAGGTGTGCATAGTAAAGTAATGGGTCTATAGGAAGCTGGTTCTGTTGGATTTTTGTTTGGTTTGAGTAGTGTAATAATTTTACCTTGTTTCCATATGTCAGGAATAATACAGTGTTGGTATGAATATGTGCTGATATTTGTGAGAGCTAATATTCCTTGTGGGCCCAAGTGTTTAAGGTGTATGTTAGATATGTTGTCTGGTCCAGTAGCCTTCGAATTCTTAATGTTTTTGATGATCTTGGTGGTCTGGACTGTATTGAAGGGTGTAATGGTCATGTCGAGTCTGTAGGTTTTCTTGTGTCTGGCTGTTTGTCTGTCTGCATGTTTCTGGTGTTGTCTCTGTTTAAGTGACTTATCTTTGCGTAGTGATTAACTAGAATGTTAGCTTGTTGTGTGTAAGTTGGGATATTATTTTGGCTGCGACAGATAGCCGCGTGTGAGGTGTGAATGCCGCTGTTAGAGTGGGTAATGCTGTTTATAGTCTTGTATAGCCTGTATGTATCTGTGGAGTGGTTTAGTGTTGTTATGAATTCCCTGAATGTTTCTGTTTGTTTTTCTTTGAGTTTGTTGTTTATTTCTGTGTTGAGCTGTTGTATCTGCTGTTTTATGGCTTCTGTGTGTGGTGTTTGTGTGTTATATTTGAGGTTGTTACGTTGCCTTATGAGGTGGGCTATTTCTCTAGTGTAATTTGGGTTGTATTTCCTAATGTTGCCCTAGGGTATGTATTTGTTTGCATTATTGATAATCTGATTAAATGTCTTGACTTTGTTTGCATTATTGATAATCTGATTAAATGTCTTGAGTGTTGTATCGATGTTTATGATGGGTGTGCTGTTTAATGTGGTGAATTGTTCCTCAGTCTGTATTTTGAACTGTTCCCAATCAGCTTTCTTGTAATTTCTGTAAGTGTGCCTAAGGCTGTTGGGGCAGAGTGTAGAATGTGTTGTAATGATGATGGGCAGGTGGTCTGATGACATTTGTTTTTCTGTTCTCCATTGTGTATGTGTTGCTAGTGAGGGGGAACAGAACGTTATGTCTGGGGAGGAGTTTGAGTATCCTGCTTGATGTGGTATGTGTGTATGTTCTTCTGTATTGTTAAGAATGAAGAGGCTGTTTAGTTGTGTGGCTATGTTGGCGCTTCTGGTGTTGTTTTGGTTGTGCAGGTACCATGCTAGTGTCTTTGGCGTTGAAGTCTCCTCCTAAGATGACATTAGTGAGAGAGGCAAGATTGTGTAACTGTGGATTGTAATTGGCTGGCACCTGAGGTGAACTATCTGGTGGGATGTAAATGTTGATTAGTGTGGTGTTGTGTTTTGCGCGTGTTTTAATGTTAACTGCCTGTATTTCTATCGTGTTATCTGCTTGGATTGTGTTTGTAATGTTTTGGGTAGCATCAGTGTAGCTAATGCTTTTACGTATGTAAGTGATGAGTCCACCCCCGTTACCCCCAGTACGATCTTGACGGATCGCCGTGAAGTCAGGGATGGTGGGTGTTTTGTGTGTGCGTTTTAGTTTTGTTTCTTGTATAAGTGCTATGTGAATGTTTTGTTTGTGTACGAATTCCCTAAGCTGCATGATTTTGTTTGTGAGGCCATCTACGTTGTACTGTAATATGTTAATATTATACTTCTGTATGTGTCTCATGGTACTATTGTGTCTATGTCTTTGTGTATGGTGACATGTGTAAGTTGTAGTGGGGCCTGGATTAGTCTTAATGTCGCCAGAGAGTAAGAGTAGTTCGGGGAGCACGCAATTGTTCCCTGTAATTGAAAAAAATAGCACGCTGAGAATAGGTCCGGCCCCGGGAGCCGATCGGCACTCTGACCGTGCCACGCAACAGGCCGTCGACTGCCAGTCTGGCCAACCGTAGACAGCCCGCTGCACGGAGATTTGAGGAAGTTTGGCCACCAGCGCGTTGATGTTTTGGTTTGACGTCGCTTCTTCGCGTTGACGTGTCCTGCGCTGGAGGATGCAGCCACTGTTTAGAAGCTTCCTCGTCAGCTGCTAACACTTTTTTCACGTTGTTCTAGCTACTGTACCTGTTCAGACGTTTTTTATAAACAAATCTTTATATACAAATATGCAATTTTGTCTTGCTCTCTTTGTTGGAGTTCTGAAAATGAATTGCCCTCCTCTCTGCTAAATTGCTCTAATATGGACTTCATGTATTGTTACTTGGTTTGTTACACGCAAATGAAAAGCCCCTCTGTATAAATGATTTTTTAGACTAAAATACTTGTGAACATTTTCTTTAAAGTAATAATTGGATTTTATTGTACAGCAAAATTGGTAATCATACATGAGCCTAATTCTTTAAATTCATATACTAATTTGAGTGAAATTTAATAAACTTTATAAGAGGGCGTGTGTCGTTTTTTCTGCTACCTTGCAATAGGCCTCTCTTGTAAACTGAGGGTAACTTAACATTTAAAGTTTGAAATCCAGAGTAGGTTTCCGGTAAGCCAAAGGAACTTACGCACATCAAATTAAAGGGCCATCCGAGTGGATAGGCCGAGTCATCCTGAACGAAATGAACACGCGCGTAAGAAATAAGTTGAAATAGAAATAAAGGGTGCGCAGCACATAAATAAAAGGGTTGCGCACAACATAAATGGTGTCAGTGAAGTGAAATAAAAAAGGGTGTACACCACAGGAATAAAAGGGTTGTGCACTACATACTATATTGTTCACAAAGATGTATTTAGCATTTACACAGGATTGCATGTGAATATATCTTTTAAAAAAGCTTTATTAATTGTTGCCCAAGATAATAATCATATTATTTTTATGTAAAATTTATTTTCTAAACAATGTTTCTAACTTTTATTTTTCTTTGCTTGCTAAGTTTATTAAATTATATATATATATATATATATATATATATATATATTATGTCCGCAAAAATGTAGAGTGCAAATCAATTGCTTTGCAAGATGATCAATGTTGCAAAAGCGGGTAGGTGTAGTGGGGGTAGGGGTTATGCAACAAGTGGGAGTGAGTTACCCAACAAAAGGAAGGGGTTTAACCCCCAATTGCATGAAGTAAAAATGAAGCTAATCATGGAAAGTAATCAGTAATCCTTCTCGCAGGACAGCAGCAGTGCGGCTTCAACCCTTTTGCTTCGTTTCAGTGTCGGAATTAGCCAAAAGTTTTACACACGGTGCGCACGTTTACTTTAAAGTATAAATTAATTAACTAAAGTATATGTTAAGCAGTTATTTCTATCGTTTATATATTCTCATCAACGCAGTTATTTCAGAAGAACCCAACAGCAAGCCACACACAAACACTTCGTATGTAACTGAAAAGCATTTATATATTCACTTCAAAGCACTTGTTTCCTTCGTACATAACTGAAAAAACATTTATATATTCACTTCAAAGCACGTTTCCTTCATATGTAACTGAAAAATCATTTATATATTCACTTCAGATGCAATTGTTTCGCTTCGCATGTAACTGAAAAAGCATTTATATGCATTTAATATAAAACACCATTCCGTGTAATAATACCGTTTTATATATTCACCTCCAATGCACTTGTTTCCATCGTATGTAACTGAAAAAGCATTTATATGCATTTAATAATAAAACACACCATCCCGTTTAATAATACCGCTTTATACAGGGTGTCCACAAATGTTTACTCTGAAAACAGTATGCTCTCATGTTTTAATGACGAATCTTACATCCATTTTCTTTTTACAGGTTATCTCGTACACGCATAGAGTTTCTGTGCTGGTGTGCTTCGTCTACCGTATTCGCCGCTAGGAGCGCTGTAGTAGCTGTTCAGTTAAGATGGCGTCTGTGACAGAGAAGGCACAATGTGTTGTGTGGCTTGCAGAAACAAAATCTCCTGTCAGTGTTCAGCGAAGGTTCAGAACAAAGTATGGAAAGAATCCACCTGATGTGAAGTTAATTAAGTCGTAGATGAAAAAATTCTTGGAAACTGTAAACGTGGAAAAGGGAAACAGCAGTGGTAGACACTGTTTCCGCAACTGTGTACCTGGATATGCTCACCAATTACGCCATCCCCCAGCTGCAGGACAGGCAGCTAACTGTCATCTTCCGATAAGATGGGGCACCCCCTCATTGGGCGCATGTTGTTCATGAAGGTCGACGCAACATTTCCAAATCGATGGATTGGCAGGGACGGGCCAATCCCATGGCCCCCAAAATCACCAGACATTACCCCGCTGGATTTCTTTCGCTGGGGTCATGTTAAAGATTTGGTTTATGCAACAGTTGTTCCAAATATCAGGACATTGCGAGAACGCATTACGGATGCAATTGCAACAGTTAACCCACAAATGTTGGAAAATGTGTGACGTGAGTGTGAATACCGTTTAGACATTTTACGTGCCACTACGGGTGCACATGTGGAAGCTTATTAAGTTCATTAACTATGTATCAAAACTTTGCATGTTTATCTACTTATGATTAAAACTGTTTGAATACGAGTGTTTATTAAAAGTTATAGCATGCTTTAATCAGGGTAATCATTTATGGACACCCTATATATTCACTTCAATTGCACTTGTTTCCATTGTATATATCTAAATCATTTATATATCCACTTCAAAGCATATCATTCTGCTTAATAATATCCCCAAACAATAATTTGAGATGAAACCTTTAAATAAAACACCAATTAGAAACAGGTAAACGGCTAAGATATTAAGAAAAAACTATCATGGCACTTAGACAAATCGGAGAATTAAAGCGCACAAAAACGGGGAAATTATATTAATTAAATCGAATAACTGCAAAACAATCATTTTACGATGAAACATCAAAAGAATTATACTTATATATAGTATATATATATATATATATATATATATATATATATATATATATATATATATATATATATATAATATAGTATATATATATATATATTGCGTTAATAAAGCTACGCCCCCTTTTCCACACAAACATTGTACTGACCTCGCATAAATCCCCCAACGATAAAGCACATCATTCTGTTTATTAAGGAAACATTTACACCCACTTGTGAAAGTTCGCATATTTCGTCCAAACCACTGTATAATAAAACGATTAAGGAAACATTTGAACAAGGGCTTATTCTCGTCAATAAAAGAATTATATTTCTTTAAGTATATAGAACGAAATCAGATTATATTAGCATTTCACGACCATCGCATCTTAATATATCATCATCATCATGTATACTCTATCAGCTGCGTAAACACACACACACACACACACACACACACACACGATATGATAGTTACCAAATCTTTCACTAATATCATTCAGAGCTAATATGGGTAAAAATTCAAAGTAAACAAATTTGATATTTGGCAATACCTTATTTTAGCCACACATTTTTAGAATTAATAAAAGTTATTTCCATGAAAAACTCAAAAGAATTATATTTCTTTATCTATCTTTAAGTGTATATATATATAAAGAATGGTCCGCCGAGGTTTTATTTACACAGACTGTACGTGAGGCTAATTCCACTAGAGGCAAGAAACGCGACCAACTTCCATATCTATCCAATTTAGTGTAAACAATACAGGCCTTTTCCGAAATATGGACAGTTTCCTATTTCTTTGAAAATAAGATATTTAATGTAGATTGTTACGCTAATTTAAAAAAATTTAAGTTTTTTTGGTAGAAATTATTATTTTAAAAGTTACACGGTGTTCTAGTTTACTTATAGTTACTATTTTAAAAGTCACATGGTGTAGTAGTTTACCTATAGTTACTGTAGAAAAACCTTTTGCACATTGGCCACAACACATTTTCAAACTTCAACAACTACTTATGAGAGGTAATTAACCTAACCTAACTTAACCTAATCTAACCTAACATAACTTAACCTAACCGAACCTAACATAAGGTGTTGAATCTATGTGGAAAAAGGCCAAACGAAGGAGTAACAGAGAGTCAGGGACTCAACGGCAAATTATTGATACCTACTTGTGCGAATTCATGTGGCGACAGAAAAATAACGGTCAAAAGCTATTCACACAAATACTTAGTGACGTAATTCAATATTACTAAAGAATACAATAGCTGTTGTATTAGTTTTCAATTGTATTGTTATAGTTTTTGACCAAATACAAAATTAGAATAACAAACATAACTTTTGAACCGCTCATTTCTCCGAAAAACGACTTACATTTTTGAAATCATCGTATAAATCTACATTAAATTTCTTATTTTCAAAAGAATCGGAAAAAGTCCAAATTTCGGAAAAGCTCCAAGACCGTATTTCATCGAACCACAGTAGATACCACAGTAGATAAACGAAATATTTACTCTCTCTTGTGAAAGATCACATAAATCTGTGAAAGTGCCCAGTAGTCAAGCACCCTGTATAATAAAACGATTAAGGAAACATTTGGACAAGGCCTTATTCAATCAGTAAAAGAATTATATTTCTTTAAGTACAGGGTGTCCGAGAATTATCTGTACAATTTTTGGCTGTTATTAAAAGTCAACCATGAAATGCAGAAATTCCAGTGTTGTCCCATTTTACAGAGAATCTCATTAAGTTTTTTCTGATACCAAGTTTTGACAAGTTTTTTAGAAATTCCAGTGTGTCCGAACATTATCTGTACAATTTCATCTTTTAATAAAATTCTTGATAACACACGTAAAATTCTTAAACAAGATTATTTAGAATCTGTATTTTCAAAAGTTTCTTTTATTAAGGTAACGTTGTTACAAACATTCGATATGTGCACCATTAGTGATTCGCAAAACATCCAATCGATACTCCAAATGTTGCCATGTACGCTGCAGCATATCCACATCAATTCGCTCAATAGCAGCTGTGATTCTTGCTTTTAAATCATCAATGTCTGTCACCCGCGTACATTTCTAAAACACTTGTCAAAACGTGTCATCAGAAAAAACATAATGAGATTCTCTGTAAAATGGGACAACACTGTAATTTCTACACTTCATGGTTGACTTTTAATAACAGCCAAAAATTGTACAGATAATTCTCGGACACCCTGTAGATAGAACGAAAGCAGATTATAATAGCACTTCACGAACCCTTTCGCGAAATCACACTGTACAGGGAAATAGCGGTTTTGAGATACCGCACAAGAGGCATATCCCGCTGAACAATTCTTTTTCCCGTTTTATCATAATTATCCAGAAATGAAATACTTAAATAATATTATTCAGAGCGAATTAAATCAAATTCATTAGAAACGCATAAATAATAATATTATTATTATTATATGTTAGTCGAGCAGCTTATAAGCTTTTAAAATATAACATTTTCCTATGTTTCATTTTAGCAGAACTTTTTCGCCTTCAGGAATCCTAAATACTTAACTACTATTATTATTATTATACAGATCGCGTAAAAAGTAATCAAATGTAACGATAAATATTTCATTAGAAGTGTATAAATAATCCCGCGGCATCTTGTAGAAATATCCTCCTCCTCCCCTATTATTATTATATCCTTATACAGGGTGTCCCATAAGTCCGGCATCATAGGAGAAATTCATATTTTTCTATTTCTACAAACCATAATTCATATTTTTCCTATGCTCGGGATTCCAACTTCCCGTGCACCATTCTGTTCAGTGACGAGGCTGTTTTTTTATGGAAATGGTGAGGTAAATCGACAGAACACCCGCTACTGGTCTCAAAACAACCCTCACTGGTATACCTCTTCAAAGGGACAAGGTGCATCTCGGGTGATGGTACGGTGTGGCATTTGGAAGGATCGCATCATAGGTCCCCTCTTTTTCGATGAACATGTCACTGGAGACACCTACCTACGTATGCTCAAGGAAGAAGCATTTCCCAGTGTCTTGAACGAAGAAGGAAATTTCCCAACATGGTTCCAGCAAGACATTACAGCACCCAAGTAAGGGAATACCTGTACCAACAATTCCCTGGTCATTGGATAGGACGTCGAGGGCCTGTGGAATGGCCAGCTAGAAGCCCGGATCTCACGCCACTAGATTTTTATCTCTGGGGCCACTTGAAAGCGCTGGTATACGCAGAGAAAATTAGGAGTGTTGAACATTTGCGGCAGCGCATTATTGGGGCATGTAACACCATTACTCCTGACATCATTCACCGTGTGCTTGCTGACTGGGTATCACGTCTGAATTTGTGTATTGAAAACAATGGTGGACATATTTAGCACGTTCTTTAAATAAAAGCTTTTGTTTTGCCTTTTTTTATTATTTTTCCTATGATGCCGGACTTATGGGACACCCTGTATATTTGTTTCATTTTAGTGGGGTTTGCCCCAAGTAAATGACATTTTCTATACATACAAAAATAATCGAATTTAAGGCTTAACTTAGCCAATTTTTCTCCTTTTACAGTGCATTAGAGAATTCTTTCATGATAGATATTTGAAAGGTATAGAAGTGCTTCTTATGTATATATATCTATTAGCTCCGCGTCCTTTGTTGAGAACACATTTTAACACTACTTTTTGGATAGATCTTAAATTTTTAAACATTAATTTTCTGCATCAGATATCTATCTCGCGTTTATTTATAGTCCAGCGGAATATAACAAGAAATATTAGGAAATAGTTTTGGTATATATTATAAACCTTCTCTCTCTCTCTCTCTTTCTCTCTCTCTCTCTCAGGCAAAAGCTTAAGACCCGCCCATAACCCCCGCTCAGTAACCCCCCCCACTAAAATACGATCAGCCAAAGAAAGTTTTGTTTTCTGAAAGTGCCGGAAGGGGGAAGGCTTTCTTCATCATGTCCCATTCTAGGGGGCGCGATCTCCCCGTTCCGATAAAAAGGCGTAACAGAGCCATATACAATTCAGTTTAGTGGAGCTTTCAAACGGTGCATACAAATTTATGAGCAAAGAAAATGTCATCGGACGAATTCCTTAATATTGTCATGTAAGTGCCCTACGCGAATAACCTGATTCGCTTCCAGTAAAGTATAAGCAATATATTGTGTCGCATTTAAGTAGAAGTGTTTTTTTTTGTGAGTGCACAATTTTAATCTATTATTATTTTTATCTGAAAGGTCGGTCTCTTCCTTTCACGGTTGTCTAGGAAAATTTACAGCACCTGAAATGTTTCTATGTAGTGATACAATGTGAGTAGCTATTTTTATCTATATATTCTCGCTAGATATATACATATATATATAAATATATATATATAAATAAATATATATATATATATATAATATACATTTTCTACGCACGCGTCGTTATTTTACAGTGCTGACGCGTGTGCACATTTCATGGGATTCATAGATGACGAAAGCGCATTCTCATCCCATGCCTTGGAGCATGCAGCGTTACGAGAGTAGCTGTGACGATTACATCGTGTAAGTAATTCAGCCCATTAAGTTGTGCCTGATCCGGTTTTTCCTATATACAAAACCTCTTTTAAAATAACTAGAACATTTATGACAAACATCATTTAAACTCTATTAAATAAACGTATATATTCTTAGCAATACTCAGAATGTATATTTTTTCCTTTTTAGGGACGACCATCTCGAATGGGAAATTATAGGATAAACAAAAAAAGCATTTATTCTTATGTGCTGAATAACATTTAATGAAGCTAAGTATTTTTTGTATCGATATAACTGATGCAATTTGAGTGGTCTATGAACTTCATTTAACGTATACCTCACGTTTTCATGTAATATATATATATATATATCAACGTAAAGAACGACGCTTGTATAGGAGAACATTCAGCGCAAGATGAGGAGGGAGAACGAACAAATGAAAAAATGAGGTAACCTCATTTTTTCATTTGTTCGTTCTCCCTCCTCATCTTGCGCGGAATGTTCTCCTATACAAGCGTCGTTCTTTACGTTAATTATACTGCGTGTTCTTTGCAGTTGAAATGTATATATAGGTGCGGCATGCGGGAGGTGCCCCCCTCGGGGCATTGATTTCTGCGCGTATGTAGGAGAATTACGACTTCTGATCGAGTGAGGACCATGGTGTAGTGGTTATCATATCTGACCGGCAATCTGAAGATCCAGGGTTCGATTCCCGGGTGGTTACCTCATTTTTTTTCATTTGTTCGTTCTCTCTCCTCATCTTGCGCGGTATGTTCTCCTCTACAAGCGTCGTTCTTTACGTTAATTATACTAAAGCGTTAATCCGATAACAGTTAATTAACGAAGTTAACTTTTTTTAACGGACTATTAACGGAAGTTAATTTCCATTTATCGTTATCGGACCAGTTAACTTCCGATAACTCGATATTTAGTCTGTTAAAGTCCGTTAACACGTTAACTGCGAGGAGTCATTCACGGAAGATCACCGCTCCGCGAATGAATTCAAACCGCCATAACTTCAGTCGGCCAATTCCGTCCTCTGCCGCAGTGGAACGGCTCTTCTCTCTCGGCAAGGACATCCTGAGGCCCAAGAGGTCAAGACTGGCAGTTGGGCCTAACTTTGAGAAGTTGGTCTTTCTGAAGGGCAACCAGCACATTGTGTCATAGTCTTTAATAAATGTGCCTAAAATTTAATTTTACCTTTCAGTTCCCGCCATAATAATTCTCTGGTAAATTAAAATTTAGTTAATGGTTAGTGGTTACAAGGGTTTCAAAACATGTAATCAGTACATTTTTTATTAAAAATAAAAAAAAAGTTATTAAGCAAAAAAGTTGCAAAACTTGGTAAAAATACAGTTAAATACCTATTTATTGTTGTATTTTGCATAAATAAATATGTTCTATGGGTTTTAAGGCTTTTTTCATTGATTTTTTTAAATGTTAGTAAAGAAATAGTTATCGTTAACGGATTTTCGTTAACTTCCGTTAACTTTGTAGTAAAATTATCGGATTATCGTTATCGGAGTTAAAAATTGGGGTTAACGGATTATCGTTATCGAAGTTAACTTTTTGGTTAACGGTGCCCACCACTGTATATATATATATATATATATATAAGTATATAAATATATACAGGGTGTTTCAGGAGGAAAGGTCAATACTTCGGGAGGTGATAGTATCGGTCATTGTGAGGAAAAAAGTTCATATGAACATGTGTCTAATTCTGAATAGTTACGGAGATAGAGCTGTTTGAATATGATGCGCGCGCAGCTCTTCCTCCTGCTTCCCTCCCCTATAACCTTGAACCATGTAAGCTGTAATGTAAGCATTTAACAAATTTGTCATTTCTGTATCTGATGCCATTTAAAATGCCAATGTTTAAACATTAAATGTTACAAACAGTAATTGGTTTCTCTTTCTTGATTACCATTAACAATGCTTTTGTATTTGTAGATTCAAACAGCTCTATCTCCGTAACCATTCAGAATTAGACACATGTTCATATTAACTTTTTTTATCTCAATGACCGATACTATCACCTCCCGAAGTATTGACCTTTTCTTCTCAAACACCCTGTATATATGTGTGTGTATATATGTTAACCCCTCCGTCTATGGCCTGGCTTGGTTCGAAGTCGACGGGGGTTCTGGTTAGGTGGCAGCAACGTATTTGTACTTGCAGTGGTTTCTTCTATACTACTCTCCGAGTTCTTCTGTAGTGGCTCGGAGGATTCTGGGAGGCTTATTAAATTCTCTGAGGGTTCCCTGATTCTTCTTGTAACGTATCGGGGGATTTTAATGACTAAGTTCTCTAAAGAGAGCACAGCTCGAAGGAGAAAATAAAGACTTTTTCTTACGGTAATTTACTGCTAAAATGTTACAGGTAATACTTCAGCCGCTAAGTTAGATCAGTCTAGTCAGAATGAACATGGAAGAAATTTTGTGGGTTTATATACCCCTAATCTGCTAACATCATTATTATCAAATGTTGAAAAGGCTGTATTATTTTTATACAATATTTGAAAATAAAGTAAATTTTTTTGCTGTCGCAATGTTTAAACAGATAAACAGGATATAGGAACAGGAAGCCATTTTTTTTTTATCTTAAACTGCGTATTTTCAGATCTGAAGTTTTCTAGGTCTGTCAAGTTAATTAGAAGTGGAAATTGAACTATGCATCTTTACACTAAAATATGCATATGAGCAAAAATTAAAGATCTAAGATTTACAACTAAATGCTTAGGCAAGATACGACTTCACCCTCCACAACGAAAACGAAGCGAGAATGCATACAAAACACGAACATTGAAAAATCCAATCGGGGTTCATTATCAAGCTAAATCTAAAAAAATTAAGAAATTTTGAAAAGAACAAGTCACCAATTATTCCGCAAAATAGGAAGCAAATCAAGAATTTATCCCAACGAAAAAATAATAATAAAAAATATAACACAGGGTGTCCCATAAGTCCGGCATCATAGGAAAAATAATAAAAAAAAGGCAAAACAAAAGCTTTTATTTACAGAACGTGCTCAATATGTCCACCATTGTTTTCAATACACAAATTCAGACGTGATACCCAGTCAGCAAGCACACGGTGAATGATGTCAGGAGTAATGGTGTTACATGGCCCAATAATGCGCTGCCGCAAATGTTCAACACTCCTAATTTTCTCTGCGTATACCAGCGCTTTCAAGTGGCTCCAGAGATAAAAATCTAGTGGCGTGAGATCCGGGCTTCTAGCTGGCCATTCCACAGGCCCTCGACGTCCTATCCAATGACCAGGGAATTGTTGGTACAGGTATTCCCTTACTTGGGTGCTGTAATGTGCAGGGGCGCCGTCTTGCTGGAACCATGTTGGGAAATTTCCTTCTTCGTTTAAGACACTGGGAAATGCTTCTTCCTTGAGCATACGTAGGTAGGTGCCTCCATCGACATGTTCATCGAAAAAGAGGGGGCCTATGATGGGATCCTTCCAAATGCCACACCATACCATCACCCGAGATGCACCTTGTTCCTTTGAAGAAGTATACCAGTGAGGGTTGTTTTGAGACCAGTAGCAGGTGTTCTGTCGATTTACCTCACCATTTCCATAAAAAACAGCCTCGTCACTGAACAGAATGGTGGAAGGGAAATTGGCATCCCGAGCATATGAATTATGGTTTGTAGAAATAGAAAAATATGAATTTATCCTATGATGCCAGACTTATGGGACACCCTGTAATATCGCCGAGTGTACATTCCATTCCTAATGGTGACATAATGTCGGGTCGTACATTGAGTACACTTCCAAGTACATATCTGAGTACATTGTAATTTTGGTTTATTACAACTATGATTATAATTACCAATTAATTCACACTCTCTTATTATCATTAATTACAGTTTCATTAAAGTACATTAATTTATATTAAATTATTACATTTAATTATAATTTTAGCAAATTGTTAATTGACATATCTAATACTGAAGTAATCTACATAGGTGATACAATTTATATAATGAAGGAGAGTTAACCATTGTTCTATAATTTAAAGGGGATTAACAGCAATGTTATATATTTGTAGTTAACAATAATTACGCCAAATTATGTCAAATATTATTAGAACATGGTTGGTTATCAGAGTTTGAAAGCCTAAATAGCCAGCGATGAGGAAAGTGGAGAAAAATACGGTGTACTTTTCATTGGAGGTACACGGACATTTATGATAACGTAATACATAAGTAATATAGAATTTGAATGACAATTAGGTAGAAATAGTAAGTACAAGTAATGAGAACGTGGATAACTATGTGACGTAAGCAGAAACGAACCAGTGACCTGGCAGGGAAACAATACAGTATATTATAATAACATAACAGAACATCTTAAAGTTATAAATGGGTAGCAGGAGCAAGAGAGAAGATTTCGAATTCAGATGCTCGCTTTTGGCGACGTCATCGGAATTCGAACATTCGTATCAGCATTAATGAATATCTTGCGAGAGGTGAAATAATTAAAAGAAAAAGTAAAAAGAATACATGTGGACGTATTTACATGTACGTAACTATGTACGTAATCATGATCATCAGGGTACATGTACGAATGCACAAAATATTGCACAAATACCGGTTGTCACACAATAGATTGCGTGCGTAATATAGGCACGAGTAAACATGGACTGATAGGTTGATAGGGCATAAGTAGACAATAGGTAGATGAATGAATAAATAATAAAATTAATAAAGGATAGCGGTCAAGAAAGGACATCGATGTATGAATGAATATGGTAATTATTTTTATTAATAAAAGAAATGTATATCTTGATGAACTTAATGTTAATGAAATCGCCATAAAGGAGTGTACTGTAACAAAATTTCTTGGTGTAATGCTAGATAAGAATTTGCAAAGGAGTGATCATGTAAATTATATCGCGAAAAAGATTTCAAGGAGCGTTGCTATAATGTTTAAACTTAGAAATGTAGTCCCTAAAAAGTTTTATTGACTCTTTATTATACTCTTGTTCTTCCTTATATAACATACTGCACCCTTGTTTGGGGAAACTCCGCTAACAACGCATTAAATGGTATCTTTGTCATCCAAAAACGAGCAATAAGGTTATTATCTGATGCTGATTTCCTTGATCACTCTAGTGCATTATTTAAAGAGCTAAACCTACTAAAGCTCAGTGATATAACCAAAGCGGCACATTTTATTTTTTTTACAAGTGTAAGAACAAAATCATTAATTTGCAATGGGTAAATAGATATTTTGTAACTCATCAAGAAATCAATTCGTATCAGACCAGAAATAGATCAAAGTTGTTATACCTCAATTTAGATTGTCTTCATCTCAAAAACTACCCGTTTTCATTGGTTTTAAACTATGGAATGATTTGTATGCCGATATAAAATCATTGTCAATGTAAATTTGTTTAAAACCAAGTTGAAATCCCGATTAATAATGGCATACTAACAAAAATTTAGGGTTAATGTCCACTAATATTATTTAATATTGTAATACATGTTTTAACTATCAATAATACTTATTTACTAATTTATTTATTTATTATTATTAATTAATAACAACTAGCTGCTTATTTTTAATAAGAGCCCAGTAAAGCCTAAAGCTTAAGTGCCAAATTAAACAAAATAAATAGTCGAGCTTCACAATTATTCATGTCATTGTAAATTGAAAAAATTTATTTGTTTTATTATTATTAATAAAGGTTATTCTATCTATCTATATATCTATTTATACTGCAAAACACCAGACAGGACACAACATGTAAATAATGACTTATGGAGAATGAAGTTTTTATTATTATTAAAGAATTTACCATACACTGAATACGAATGTTATCCACATACTAAACATGTGATTCAGTATTCAAGGTATGGAAAACGTGAAGGGAATCAAGTTTCTTTATGACGTGATAGTTATTTACTTCGTACGTACAGTATAAGTCATTATTGGGAGAACTTAGAGGAAACGAATTAATGAGATACAGTAATGAAGGTTTTACAGCCATGGTACAAGAGTGAGTGAAACTATTAATTAAATAAATATACTTATACGAGTATACAGTAAATATTAAAGGAATTGGGACATTTGAGGAAGAATTAAGTAAATGAATAAAGAAGTATAAAAAGGGTTCAAATCATACCAAATTCAATGTGCATCCATAATCTAATAAAATTTAGGGATGAGGGTTAGATGCAAGACAACATAATTAATTATAATAAATTCTATAACAAATGGAAAATGGAGATATGGGTAATATTCTGATGGAGATGTTAAAAGATCTAAATCGTCAATTGGCTTGTTTGTACTTTAAGGGAATGAAATTAAGGGACATTCACTTCTCACAACGAACCTCCACTGACACAAACATGGATACGACTGAACCATAGGAATGCTAGGTCGCATGGTTGTGACACTGCAAAAATAGAAAGCAAATCAAAATTTTATCCAAGCTCGCGTTAGGCGATTTTGGTTCTTATGTGAAAATGAATATTTGAATATAAAGATTATATAGGAATTATTCATTGTTCATTTTGATATATATACATATATATATATATCTATATATATTTAAGATATTTATTGTATCCTCTATGCACTGTAGTGTATAAGCATCTTGTTCACGGAAAAACCTCTCAACATCTCTTTTCTCTACTCCCTCATTATATACACCCTTGTCATAACTTTTTCTTAATATATCAGCCACTTACGTATTTTAGAGGCGCACGGGTAGAGTACTCCATTGGTGGATGGCCTCTTCTTCTTCAGAGATGCTACAGATGAAGGCGAAAATGTGTTCAGTTGTGGTACTTGCGCTGCTTCCCCCAAGTCTTTTCACCTGTTCTGGTTAAATATCCACGTTTTTGGGATGTTTATTTGCTGTAGTCTACCTTTAATGGATCCCCATCCTGCTGGTGAAGGTCTATCCCACTTTCTCACCAAATCATGCACGATATCAATGATGTTCGAGTCCTGTACCTTTGACCCTCCAACAATAACCTCGCCTGTATCGGACGAATGTATAGTGGGGTCCTCACGCAATAGGTTGTAAAGACTTAATCCTTTATTCCTCAATGCATGAGGTAGACTACTTTTTAATACGTGCTCCATATGTTCACCTCCCCTGTTCTTTGACTGCTCGTCTCTAGCCTCGGCTCCAGGTCCGTTTCTTATAATGTCGGTCGGTTTCTTATAATCTTCGAGCTCTTGAGGAAATTTATGAAGAGCTTCTTGATATAAAATTCTTTTCTCGTCAGGGGCTTCTCGCTGTTTAATAGATTCACCAATTCTTTCTCCATTCTTTGAAGCCTATTTTTACCCGGATCTAGTACTGATTCCTTTGTTTGCATGGAAGCATATACCTCGTGTGTAAGCACGACCACTTTCTTCATTATATTATACGAAAAAATAAAGGTGCCGAAACTGAAAACAAGATGGGCAGGAAAGAGTCACCTTTTTGTAGAATACGCTGCTTTTTCTTTCCCACACTTTGCTTTTTATGAGCGAGCGCGCGTATTATGTTCTTATAACGACGTAAGCGTACCTTCTGAGGGGTCTTCATTGGTACATTGCAATTTATAACGTTAAGACAGATTTCACAGATACATTTTAAAAAGTCTAGGTTAATATTTTTAACAAACAGACGTTGGAGAGTGCGGGGCAATCGATGGTAGATCTTTATTAATTCACGATATTTCTTTAACCTCTTTGTCATTCTGGGATGTATACCGTTTCAGCCTCGTTTGAGAATATATTCGTTCTTAAAAGCACCCTAAACGTGTTTCGCGGATGAATGTCACAAATCAAATAGCCGTAACGTTGACCTGTAACTTCTTTATAAACTTCCAAAAACTCCTTACGCTGATTCTGGAACATTTGACTGGCTAATACTCCAATTTGTGCCATATCTCTACGTTGTGTGAATAAGATTAGATATTGCATGTTTAGCGATACATCACGCATATATCTATTCTTGAAAAACAGGTTTTGAGTGATGAACAACACGCTTATATTAAGTTGGTGGGACAATACTGTAAATGTCTCGGCAAAGGTTTTGTCCATTTCTAACATGAGATCGTCAATTACAGTATCTGTGTGTTCATCACCCTTTATAGAACTAACATCATAAACACCTTTGTGGAACAAAATACCATCTTGGTGCTCGTTGAATACGGATTGGTAAGTCGAATAACACCATGTGACTTTGTGCACAAAATTTGAGAACAGTTCGTCCTTATGTTTAATGATTTTAAACATAAACACGGTTTGGCCACAACCTTTAGGGCCGGATATAATACATGTAGAAGGACTTGTGATCCTGAATTTTTCTACAGAATCCATCTCTAGCACGACACACTCCTAAGTGGAGACTTTACAAAATATAAAAAAAATTTAAAAGTTGCTCCTTATATTCCTGTTTTTTTTCTTCCCCAGAGCTATGAATGATGAGTTACAGCCAGAGATGGGCACGATCTTGATCTTCAAGATCAGATCGTGATCTTGAAGATCAAGATCGTGATCTGATCTTGATCTTGAAGATCACTTTTATTATGGTGATCTTGATCTTGATCTAAGATCACTTTATTTCTTGTGATCTTGATCTTGAAGATCACTTTAGACTTCAAGATCACTTTTAATTTCAGATTCTTAAATATGCCGCTATGCGAATGTCATTTGTTTTTTGTCCAAGCGACATCTGGTGGCAACTTTGTTCAACACCGACTGTTTATGTTTTCTGTTAGTTGGGTGACTTGCGTCATGCGTGGGCTCATGGAAGGTGTAGTTGCTGTGGAATTTAGGCTCGTAAAAAGTGTAATTTACTGTGCAATTATGTTAAAAGTGTTCTATTAATATATTATTATATATAGGCATAAAATATAGCCTATAGGTCCGTATTCATAATAAATTAATTCTAAACATATTTTATTTACAGATTGAATTTTTTAATAATGAGTGCAATTTTACAACTTCAACAGGCTCCAAGGGAACCAAATATTCTAGGTTGTCACCAGAACAGTATTCAATATATTTAGATAACAATGTTGGTAATAAGGATCAATCTGTGCTATTGAACGGAAAATATTTTCAAATTGTCGAAAAAACTGGAAACAGTATCAAAGTTATTTGTAGGCAGTGTACAAAGAAAACTACAATTCTGTCTGCTGGCCTCGACTCAACAAGCAATCTTCTGAGGCACCTCAGGGTTAGTACTACTTAGTAACTAAGTAGTAAGTAGCAACATTAACATAATGGTTCAAGTCATATTTTAAGTGACTGGTGCCATACAAGACTAATGCTACATTTACATAGACGTCCATTTGAATATATTGTGCACTTCAGATATTAATAGATTATGGACTAGTAACTACATTAAAAACTGCCGATATCCAACTATAATAAAACGCCAGGTGTATCTGTCTTTCTCTCTGTCTGATCCATGTCTGTAATTTCTCCTATTTAGTTACTGAAGGACGAAATTCGGCTTTCAATTTAACATAGGATAAAAATGCACTGATCATGGTGAAAATAATTTTAGTTAAAGATAACAAAATTTTAGAATCTTGTTAAGTATTAATTTCAACTAGAAGTTTGATACTCTGATAAATATTATACAGGGTGTTCAAGAAGTCTCTCCGCATGATAATAATTTATTTTCTTGTGCAGAAACTACATTCGGATCTTTTGGGTGAATATGAATCGGAGAAGAAATCTCGCAAGCGTCCAGCTAAAGAAGAAGATGCCAGCGGCAGCAATGCTGGCCCTGCCAAAATTGCCAAGCAGTCAACACTAAGCATGTTCCACATTTCCAAGCAAAAACCAGGACCACCAATATGCAAGGATATCCTTGAAAAGAAGATTCTCTCGCTTGTGGCTAATGGGCTCCTACCATTGAGCCTAGTTGAACTACATGAATTTAAGGATCTTCTTTCATGTTAGTATAACTCAATATTTTGCTATTTTTTCCATAGCTAATATCTGATTAAAATAATTAATCATATTATTTGTATGAACATTAGACTATCGCTAGCCTAGCTAAATATTTGATATTTTTTCCATAGCTAATCTATTTTATTTGTTTTAATTTTTAAATATTTTTTTCAGACGTCAACCCGGCTGTTCAGGTGCCATCTAGACGCACCCTGGCTAGATCTCTTGCAACAACAACCAGTACAATGAAGGAAGACATACAAGCAAAACTGGCAGCAGTTGACCATGTGTGTGTTACATGCGACATATGGTCAACTAATCACCGCAGTTTCATGGGAGTCACTGCGCATTGGGTATGCTATTGATTTAGTGTATTATTTTTATATAATTGATAAATTGACCATTGGTGATAGACTGATAGTCTGATAGACTTATAGTATAATCTTTTCAATTATTCGACATGTGTTCCTCATTCATTAATTTGGTGAGTCTTCATTTTGCTGTGATTCACAGTAATTTCACACTAATTCACTGATTCTGTCATCTGTCATTGTGTCTGATTCACAGCAAAATGTGGAAGAGTCCATATTCACAGGCTGTGAATATGGACTCTTTCACATTTTGCTCTTATGGGATGGGTCACTGATGTGGTGGTATGGTAGGCGACTCATCGCTGAATTGCCTCCTTATATCACATAGTTCTTCTCTTCAATGTTTGGTGGCGCAGTTTAGCTGGTGCGTGTCTAACCAATATTATTAAATTAAGCTTAAAAAAATGTTCATACAAACATTGATTTTATATTCTTACATTACAGATCAATGATGACTTGTCGCGAGGATCAGCTGCACTGGCATGCCGAAGATTTCGTGGAACACATAGCTTTGATAAAATTGCTGGAATATTGGACAGGATCAACTCGGAGCATGGTTTATCTTATAGAAAAGTTGTATCTACAGTCACCGACAATGCATCGAACATGGTGAAATGCTTTAAAGAGTTCGGTGTTCGTGTTCAGAATCGTACTGACGACATTGATCAAGATGATGCAGATGAAGATGATGATGAAAAAGATTCAGATGAAGAGGTTATCATCAGCAACTTTCCTGAACATTCAGGAGAGCATGGAGAGGAGTCAGTGAAACTATCATCCCATATTCGATGTGCCTCCCACACATTGAACTTGGTAGCAACAACTAGCAGATAAAGGACTGAATTCACCTGGACTAAAGAAGATAAAGCATTCTGCAATGGGAAAATGTTCGGCGCTGTGGAATGCTGCTGGTAAACCCAAGTCAGCAGAAAAAATACAGGAAATAACTGGCGTCCAATTTAGGTACCCATGCGTCACCGGATGGAACTCAATGTACGACTCATTAAGCCAAATATATAAACATAAGAACGACGTGAATGTAGCTCTTGAAGAACTGAATCTACCCATCCTCAAAGACAGTGAATTGGAATTTATTTCAGAATATTTGTCTGTTCTAAAACCAATTGCAGCAGCCCTCAACAAATTACAGGCAGAGAAAGAATGCTACTACGGTTGTCTTCTTCCAACAGTCCTAGTGACTCAAGATGCCCTCGCAAGATTGGAGCCTATCCAACCAAACGACCTGCGCTTGAGACACTGCATGCCATTACTGGCAGCAGTCGTCTCTGGCTTCAATGCCAGATTTGGTCATTTTTTGTCGTTGAGCCCCGAGGTAACTGATGCCGTTTTGGCCTCAGTATCTCATCCGTATTTCAAACTTTGATGGATATCATTGTTGCAAGGGCCTAATTTCGGCGATCATGAAGCAATCAAGTCTCAAGTAAAAGACAAGCTGCAAATGGCTGTAAGAAATTGTAATTCTGACAGCAGTGGTAATAGTTCGGTGAACTCAGACTCATCATCTGAAGACGATTTCTTCAGAACTATGGACGGCTCATTCTCTGCTCCTAACAACAAGGAAGACTTGGAAGTCCTCAATTATTTGCAGGACACCAGTAAGGCACTCGACTCTTTAGATAGGTATCCTGCTATAAAGAAGATCTTCAAGAGGTATAACACCACGCTACCTTCCTCTGCACCAGTGGAACGGTTGTTTTCGTTTGCTGGCATGGTTCATAGCCCCAAACGAAGTCGTCTCTCGGATGGTAACTTTGAACAATTGGTTTTGCTGAAAGCAAATGTTTACAGCGGTTGAACATTAAATTAACACTCTTAACTTGCGGTTTTTACCCTTATATTGTCAGTAATTGCGTACTGCAGTAAAACTGTAAAATTAAATTCTATGTAAAAAATGTTTACTTATATATGCTGACCATTCATTGATATGGGTTATGGACCTGGTGAAATGAGAATTGAGAAAAATAGAACTAAAAACTATATGTAGGTCATTTAATAGTTTTTTCTTTGCTGATAAGTTATGATAATACTAAGTTTTAAGTTTACCACCTGAAAAACTGAAAGGGGAATCGTCAATCCCCGTGGTTTAGATCAGGTGACATGGGTAGGATGCGATGCTTGTATTGCCTCAGCCCTCAGGGGAGTATTAGGAGTGATACTTTTCAGGATTGATTAACAAAATAATTTGTTTTTGTTTACTCTACAAGAGTACAACTTTTTTCAATTCATATAAAGTGATCTTAAAAAGTGATCTTGAAAAGTGATCTTCAAGATCACGATCTTGATCTGGATCTTCAAGATCACATTTTTCTGGTGATCTGATCTTGATCTTCAAGATCACCAAAGTTGGTGATCTTGCCCATCTCTGGTTACAGCAACATGTCCCTACCATAGATATTGCTGGTGACGATAGCGAGGTTGAGGTTACAAACTCCACCCCCAACATCGAACCAACAGCTGTGAAAAACGCAGCGTCCCCACTCGTCAACTCGAGAAGAAGAAAGCGGGATCATTTAACATCTTCCCTGTCAAAACGCGTAAAGTAATAGAACTGCAACACTCCACGTCTTACGACACGACTCCTTCAGTAGCACCATCTACAAATAAAGCTGTACCCACTTACCTCCATCCTTCCGTCCCCTCCACCTCAGTAGCAACACCTGTAGGCAATGGTATATTATTCGAGCTGTTGCGCAACGTTCTCACCACTCCAGCCCTGACTAGAAACCGGTATATAGTCAGGATCGACCCCCGCCGTATAGTGACGGCTTTGAACACGGACTGCGGCGCATGGTTGAACGTATTGTGGAGTTTTCCCTTCAGAGCAGTACTTCGGCTAGACGCCCTACAGGCGTCTAGCCGAAGTACATAAAGAGTATATTTTGGGGCGTATAATGTAGGCCGCTGAAAGCGGAACCGAGCTTAATTTGGAGAATTTTACGATTGATATAAACCATGTGTACCTTCCTGTATGCCACAACGCAACGCCTTATCCTTTTAACTTTAACAGTTATCAGATATACAAAAGACACTGCTATCGATCGTGGTTGCGGTTTTAAGCATCAGTCTTGGCTTACATGTTTACTGTGCTAAATAAAGTTGCCCAAAAAATCTGGATGCCTACGGTAGTGGAGCCTGCACGTAAACTGGCTGCAGACTGTAGACTCGAATTTGCCTGTAATATGGCTAAGCAGGTAATGGGTGTACGTATAGTTGTGTTTAGATTGTATGATAATTATCGTAGGACTGTGTATGTTTTTAAAGGTGGTGTGAGAGAACGCACAAAGCCCCTACTTATTTTAGGATTGTCTGTGGCAACGTATCTCCCCATGCCTTTACGCGAGTTATGATAAAAGTCGAAAATATGGAAGACCACGATTTGTGTTAGGGTTGTCTCGAGTTTACGAATGATCTCTTGATGTATTGTAAGGAATGTCACATGGTTTGCGGTCAGTGTAAGAGCCCCAGGTGTGAAAGTCGGGTAGTTGAAGCTGAGAAGCGCGACTGTAATGTGTGTAAGCGCATGTTTTTCAATAATGTCTGTTTTGCTCACCATAAATCGAATGGCACGTGCAGGAAAATGAGGATTTGTGAGTGTGGTATGTTTCACACAATGGACAGTTGGGGAAAGTTTGAGCACAAATGCGATGAAATTCACTGTTCTACATGTTATGGAAAATATAAGACGGACGGAGTAAAGCATGTATGTTATATGAAAGATGCTAAACCTAAAAGTAAACCCTGTATAACCGTGTATTATGACATAGAAACTTACACAAACCCTGAAACAAAAGAGATTATTCCACATTTACTCGTAAATCAGACTATTTCTGACGAGTGCATGAACATTGAATGTGATGAATTCCTCAAATGTGGTAAGCGGACAAACATTTTTAGGGTGTCTGCAGGAGATTCCCCAGTGAAAATCTTTGTGAACTATATTGTCAAGTTAGTAGATCAGTTTAAAAAATTTACTGCATATTTTTGGCCAAAACGCTGCAAAATTTGACACTCAGTTCTTTTATAAGAAGCTGCTTGAGCACGAATCATCAGAGATATTCATGGGTGATCCCCTGAAAAGAGGGAACAAACTTATACAGATGCAGGTAAGGGGGAATGTACAGTTTAAAGACACCCTGCTGTTCACACCTTGTAAATTACCTAGGCTACCCAACGTGATGGGCGTAGGCGCCGAAATCTCAAAAGAATACTTTCCATGCACATTCAACACTCAAGGCAATTTAAATTATACTGGCCCACCAACACCCAAACATTACTTTAACTATGAAAGTTTGAGCACGAGTGAACGTGAAGATTTTGACCGCTACTACACCAGCTTTAATGAAGATAACCCTTACAATATAGCCTATGAATGAGAAAGTTATTGTGTGAATGACGTACGTGTACTTAGAGTATGCTTTCAAGCCTTTAGAAGTATATACGTAACCCGATTCAACTGTGATCCACTACAAGCCGCGACCACGGTCGCCTTATGTTTTACTGTATTCAAGAATAACGTCATGCATAAAGATACGTTGGCTGTCATTCCTCGAAACGCCCCGCGCAGTTATGGGTATAAGGCTATTTACTGGTTCACACACATACAACAGCAGACAGGTGTGTGTATATAAACACGCTCGCAACAGGGGGAAGTTGACATTAAGATCAACGGCCGTGTTTTATGGGTGGACATCTTAAGTGAGGACCTAATCACTGTCGAGAAATGTGGTTACCCCTTTAACAGCTGCTGCTGGCATGGATGTCCACGTCCTGAGTGCGCCGTCACAGGGAACCTCCATGGAAGATCTCCCGCTGACAGCCTTGCATAGACCCGTACCCGCGACCAGTTTATAAGTTCCCAGTTGACTCACAAGGTTTTGTGGGAGGATGAATATGATGCTGGATGGAAACCAATGAGCAGTATCGCAAAGAAATAAGAGCTATCAAACGTACAATGGTGGTGGAGTCCCTCAAATACGGTGACAGCTTGTTTGGAGGACGTATAAACCCCTTCAAACTTTACTTTCCGCCTACGGACGGGATGAAGCTTCACTACTACGATTTCTGCTCATTATACCCTAACGTGATGAAGAACAATCCGTACCCCGTACGCGCTCCTGAAAAACTTGTGGGTCCAGCCATGCCTACCATCGAAGAGTTCTCAGCCAACTTGAGTGAGTGCTACATTGGGCTTTCTTTCGTAGATGTGCGCCCCCTTCACGATTTATGGATGCCGATCTTGCCTGTTGTTGTGGACCACAAACTCATGTTCCCTCTGTGTGTGAAGTGCGCAGAGGAGAATAATGGGGACTGTAATCACACGATCAACCAGAGGAAGATCAGAGGCGTATATACAAGTCCTGAACTGTCGCTAGCCCTCTGTCACGTTTATAAGGTGTGGAGATTTCAGAAGCTCCCAAACTTTTTCACACCATATATAAATACTTTTTTGAAGGATAACGTAGAAGCCTCAGGATACCCACAAGGAGATGAAACCGAAAATGAGAAAACGCGTATATTCAACGCTACCATGATTGTGAAGGGATACAACTTGACGTGCCCAAATTGTGAAGACCCTACCAAGCGTTTTAGGGCAAAGTTGTGCCTAAATAGTCTTTGGGTCAAGTTTTCCCGGAATACAAACAAGGGGAATGTACATCTAACAAAAGGTTATACTGAAGTCTGGGGTTACGCAAACGCTAACGATAAAGAATTTATGGAAATCGTGAATGTAGGTAATACGTACATAATAAGGCACAACTGGACCGAATTGGCTACAGATACATCACGTGTCACAAACATGCCTGTAGCCTACGCACGTATCAAGCTGTGGCATCTGTTGCATTCTTTCGGACAACGTGTTATGTACGCTGATACAGATAGTGTGATATTCAAGGGGAGGGTAGGCAAATATATACCACCTACTGGGGAATTCCTTGCAGAGTTAACTGATGAGATCAAGGATGACTATGGCGAAAACTTACGGTGTACGCGTGAGAGTGGGGGATGAGTACAAGCACACTGTGAAGGCTAAAGGGATCACACTTAACCATGCCAACCGCCAGATCGTTAACTTTGAATCGCTCAAAGATCTAGTGAGCTTAGAAGGCGACAGTAATGTCCAACCACCCCACCTGGTTGTGGGGACTCATAACTTCAGAGCACAGAAACTAGGGGACGTAAAGGAACTTAGGGGAACGAAGGTTTGTCGTAACACCTACAGGAAACGATACCAAGTGCGTGGCACTTACGACACTGTACCCTTTGGGCACCATGGTCTTTGAATGTTTGCTATATATATATATATATATATAATATACAGGGCGTCCCAAAAAAATGTATACACACTTTAACAGCTGATAGCTCAATTGATGTTTCTTTCTTTCCAAGTTAAACCCATTAGAATTAATAATGGCAGTCAGACTAAGCTTTGAACAAAGGAAATTCATTCTAAAATGCTACTGGAAGTGTGAAAACGCAGTTGAAGTGCAAAGACAGTTTAGGAGGGAGTTTCAAACAGATCCACCAACGCGACTTACCATCACTCGAATTAGAGATAAGTTTGAAGCCGATGGAACTGTTCAGAATGTCCACAAGAAGCGTTCCGGAAGACTACGGACATCGACAAGCCCCACAAAGCAAGAAAGAGTACTGGAAACGTATCACCAAAGTCCAAGAAAATCTGTGCGGCAAGCGAGTCGTGAGGTAGGAATTTCAGAATCGTCTGTCCAACGCATTTTGAAGCGCTGTCAATGGAAAAGTTACATTCCAAGATTAGTCCATGCTATTAATGATGATCCGGACCGAAGAGTGGAGTATTGCGGGTGGTACTTGGCACGATGTGGATGTGGCTTGGAGGAAGGGGTTTCGTAGAATACCCTCCGCGTTCACCAGACCTCACACCACTAGACTTTTTTTATGGGGATACTTAAAAGACAAAGTCTACGCTATAAAACCTGCAACAGTCGCTGAATTGAGAGCAGCCATTGAACGAGAATGCACACAAATACCAAACGAAATGTTTCGTGATGTTTGCGATTCCATTGCTTCGCGTTATCAGCAGTGCCTGGACCAGAACGGACGTCAATTTGAAAACAGGCGTTGACAAAACAATTAAATAATGTCTGTAGATTCTATTACATTTTGAAAATGAAATGTATTTTAATAAACACTGCCTTTATAAGTATTTAAAGTGTGTATACATTTTTTTGGGACGCCCTGTATATATATATATCTGTCTATTTACTTGTTAACGATATGCTTATTTATTTATTACGTGTATTTGTTATGGTGCATGAATTAGAGACTATTTACTTGTTGATGATATGTTTATTTATTTAAAGTAAATCACGTTTCAATTAGCGTTTCATTTTCTCTTCTGTGTGTGTGCGTGTGTGTGTGTGTACAGGAAAAATTCTAAGCACTCCTCCCTTTGTATGATCAATCAAAGGGTTACGTGACTCCTGCTACTAGCTGATCATATCTCTGCCTTGCGTGCTCACTTGACCTCAAGAAGCCCTGAATCTCAGACGTGTATTTTGACGAATTCTCGCGTAGACGGAAAATAGTGATGGCTAGCTTTGATATTGCGTGCGCGACATTCATGAAGTAGTATTCGATAAAATCCACAGATGTAGTGAATATTCAAAGAATCCCTAGTCCTCCCTCCTTTGATGCTTTTAAGGCCACACTGAACCGCGCGAAGCGTGAGGAGCAGGAGTTCCAAATACTCTATGGATATTCTGGCGAGAGCATTGCGGGCTTTCGTGGCTCAAACGCTGTAATGGACTACGTCGTCGGACTAAACTGCGTAAAAGCGTACATTACCGCGAAGTGAAAGAAACATCACGTGCAGAAGAGAAACAGCGGGTGTGGTTTGTGAACCTTGTTGATGATTGGTGTGACAAGCGGAATTATGTCATGTAACATCATACCGAGTACGCATACCTTACGGCTGAAAATATAAATCTTGTGCTTATGAACAACCTGAAATATTTTTATCATTGCGTTCATATATATGATACCATGATGAGGTTCGCAGTGAGGTTGTAACTAAAGGCTTTTGCAAGCTTTTAACAGAGTTTAGGGATAAGTATCGCTTGTTAACCCTAGAACACAAACCTCGGGTGAAAATCACCCCACGATATTTTGATCACGTGACCATGTTGTGGGGAGTGGTGGCAGCCACCTGCCTTGCCCAGTAGCTGCAGTGCGTGTTTAGCCGTGGTCGAGAGAGGTAGTGGTTTAAGTGTCGCTCGCTTGATTTTTCCTGTAGAGTACATTTTGGGTGATTTTCACTCGACGTTTGTGATACAAGGTGCAATTATTAGCGGGTGGAAATCTCCCAAGGTTTGCAGTGGTGTACATATTCTGGTTTGCTATTTACGTTATTTTTCTTTACAGGCATTGATTATGACATTCTAGGTGTACTAAAGTGCTATTACTATTGCAAGAATCATGTCTAATAAACAGGTGAAGTATTACGCAAGTGATGAGCTTGAAAGAATTATGAACACAACTGGGGAATTACCTGATTATAGTGAAACTGATGATGAAGAGAATGAAGATGACCTAGAATATGAGGTCATGTATGACAGTGACATTGACAAAGAATATGTACCTGAACCAAGTGAAAATGATGATGAGAGTAGTCATAGTGATGAGGAGACCAGACGCCGTGTATGGAAAAAACCACGGCACACGTCTACACCAGCCAAGCCACGCTCGCCCCACGTGACAGCTAGGCCTATCACCAGCCGCCATGTGTTCGACCCAGACCCTGGTGCCTCTACGTCTGCTGCCTCTCCTGATGCCCATGCTGCCTCTCCTGATGCCCCTGCCGCCTCTCCTGATGCCCATGCTGCCTCTCCTGATGCCCCTGCCGCCTCTCCTGATGCCCATGCTGCCTCTCCTGATGCCCCTGCCGCCTCTCCTGATGCCCATGCTGCCTCTCCTGATGCCCCTGCCGCCTCTCCTGATGCCCCGGCTGCTCGTAGGGGAAGAAAAAGGCGCCCTGATGAGGACGACGATGCTCCCTCAGTCGTTGACTTCCACACCAGCACCCTGGCAAGCACTTCTGGCTTCTGGTGGAGTTGCCGGCCACAGTCTCGTTCGTCGATGAGAACTCCATCACGGAACATCCTTCCATCCGGCAAGACCACAGGGCCAACAGCGGAGGCACGGAGTGCTGACACCCCAATCAAGTGCTTCACGTTGCTGTTTGAGGACCAAATCATCGACGAGATTGTTGAATGGAGCAACAAGCGAATCCACTTGCAGGCTGCCAAGTACGGCCGCCAGACTGGAACACACCCTCGAACAGAACCAGCCGAGGTGCGTGCACTTCTGGGGGTTATCATCTTCAGTGGCTGCCAGAGGGACAATCATCTATCAACATCAGAGATGTGGAACCCCTGCACCGGCGCAGCCACATACCGTGCGGCCATGTCTCAGGGTCGATTCGAGTTCCTACTGAATTGTCTGCGTTTTGATGACCCTGACACACGGGAGGAGAGGCGGAAGACAGATAAGTTCGCAGCCATTAGGAAGATCTGGGACAACTTTATAGGAAATTGTGGGAGGATGTACGTGCCTAGCGAGAACCTGACTGTCGACGAACAGCTGCTTGGTTTCAGAGGAAGGTGCCCCTTCCGAATGTACATCCCCAACAAGCCGGCTAAATACGGGATCAAGCTTGTTCTTGCCAATGACAGCAATAGCAAGTACTTAGTGGGTGCGATCCCTTATCTGGGGAAGGATGGGACAAGACCCATGCAGGGCATCAACCTTGGCCATTACTACACCAAGGAGCTGACCAGGCCATACCACCAGACACAAAGGAATGTAACCACAGACAACTGGTTCACGTCTGTGCCCTTAGTGACGGACCTCTTAGACTGTGGCATGACCCTTGTTGGAACGGTCAGGGGAAATAAAAAGGAGATACCGTCGCAGATGAAGGAAACGGCCAGTCGCAGGCTAGGGTCAAGTGCATTCCTTTTCACCAAGGAAATGACTCTGGTGACATATATCCCAACAAAGTCCAAGACCAAGAAGAAGCTCGTCTTGCTGTTGTCTTCTATGCACACACAGCCAGCCCTGGGACCCACAGGAAAGCCGGAGATCATCGAGTTCTACAATCACACGAAAGGTGGTGTGGACACATTCGACCAGATGTGTGCCCACTACTCCTGTGGACGCAAGACCAAGAGATGGCCGCTGTGTGTGTTTTATGGGATGCTGAACACCTGTGTACTCAACTCCTGGGTCATCCACAATGAAAATGCAATTAGGACAGGTGGCAACAGGATCATCAGGAGGAAATATATGCAAATATTGGCACTGGGATTCATCACGCCCTGGGCAGAGAAGAGGCTCGACTCGCCGTTCCTGTCACGCCCCCTCAAGACACTCATCTGCACAATCTGCAACCTCCCTTCACCTGGCACTGCTGCAGGCCAGGCAGGCACGGTGGTAGCAGAGAGTAGTGGTGCCTTGGTGCGCTGCGTTATGTGCCCTAAGGGGTCCGAAAGGAAGACGCGGCACAGGTGCCGCAAGTGTCGTGGACCTGTGTGCCCTCGCCACTTCTGCCCTGTCTGTGTTGACTGTGTATAATACCAGGTAAGTTATAATGTTCTTTGAAGTTGTCTGCAATGAAAAAGTGTTCATAAATGATGAATAAATATCTACAAAAAATATTTAGTGCACATAAGTCAGTTTTCGCCTCTCAAACATTTTCCTGTTTTTGTCTATCTCCACTACAGTTCGTAGCGATCCAGCAGGCTTGTGGCTGCGCCAGCTGAGGCTCTCATGACTCGGGTGACTGTAGGCCAACGCTCAACTCTGCAGCTGCAGTATTAACTTCACAGTAGATTTTAATGTTAGGTTAGGTAGTATTAAAGCATTGTGAGTAAGGTTTATCTAAGTTACCCATCACAGTACTTACTTTATGTTTTTTTAACTTCTTATAGCAGGAAATTAAAGTAGAAGAGTTATATTTTCAATTTATTTCTATACATTTAATAAAGCACGATTAGAACTTTTTATATTAATTTCCGAAAATGGGTAAAATTCACCCGGGGTTTGTGATGGTGTAACCCGGTCCTAGGGTTTGTGTTCTAGGGTTAAGCAAAAGCGATAAATATGGACACATGTTTCTCTCAAATAGAGCGGCGGAGTGTTAATGTGTGGATAAAATGAACGAATATGTATGATTCCGATAAAACTTTATAGCGAATATTACTTCATGTCTTGGAAATAATAGGCTACAAATATTCTGTTCTTTCATGTTGGAACAATTCCGTGCACGAATCACTAATTTATGGTATGACGCGCCCGTGTGACTCATTCATCCACACCTCCCGCCGAGCTGAACCGAACACCGGCGGCTCATAGTCACCTCAGAGTTTGACCAGACTGGACGTGCTCACCTCACAATAGAAAACGATGTAGCTTCTGTTGAGCAGTATCCTTAATGCCGTATACGAGGTGTCCTTGACGAAGTCAGTGCGTGTGTTCAGTCGTAAAATCGGGGCTATTAATTATGTACTTTAAACGAGGTGTAGACAATCAAACTCTGGTAAACGGAATGTTATTTATTTAAGTGTTGAGGAGATGAACAGAATCTTCGTGGTGGTTGAGAAGTGGGGCGAGGATCGTTATAAAATACCTGTAGGTGTAGGCACAAAAAGAGTGCAAATTAGTGGTGCACCCTCATACTCTGTTATTTGTACGTTGTGTATAAATCGAAACCAGCCATGCATTGATATATGGTTGATGTGGAAGAATGCAGCTGGCAATAACGTCCTTATTCCCACGCGAAACCGTTTCATTCTCAACAGAATGTTTGAAGTCGTCGGTTTCCGCAAATTAAAACCTATATTAGACGCGCGTGTTACCGATATGCTTTATTTTGACACGGTTCTCGAATAGGAGTACACCGCTCTGCTCGACAGCTTTACCGCGTGTAGGGAGGAGAAAGTCGAGAATGGTAAGGAGCTGGGTGCGTATTTAAAAGGTATAGACTCTGAAATATCACGAACTTTGATACAAAGGACTTGAGTGGTACAGGGTTGAGCTTACCTACACTGTTTACCCTGAAGAACTCTTTATTTACATAATGGTCAGTTGTTGTCGGTACGATTTAGAAGATTACTTCAATTGTCGTTATGCGTTCTGAAAAAGAGTTCACGGTTGAAAAGCTCGGATTGTAAAGAATAAATCCTCTTTGGGAAAGGTTTATTTATAAACCTAAATTTAATAATGATGTTTTGGCAAATGATACCCTCTTTGTGCGTGCTTTTCAATGTATTCTATCCGTGTTTAAAGAGAGTGATAACTTCCCAGCTAATTGTAAAGTGGGGTACAAAAATAGTGTTAAACAATATGAAAGCCCTTTATATAGAAGATGTAACTGTGGATTCGATTACGTGTGAGTTTATTTTATTTAAACTTGGTAGAACTTAAAAAGCGCGTATTTTTTATGTATATATTATCCATGTATTGGAATCCTTCTGCACTATTAGTTTTGAAGTTTATGTATATGTACTTTTTGTTGCTCGTACATATATTAAACATTTATAGACCTCTTCTCTACTAGTATTATTTATGATTGTGTATATATATATTCCTCGCTTAAAGTGTGTATTTTTTTATGTATATATATATCTTCTGTACTATTATTATTTTGATTGTATATTTATTTCCCGAGCTGAATAAATGTATGTTAAATAATTGATTCCATGTTAAATAATTCGTTTTGCGACTAAATAAATAGAATGATGTAGTTGTTTTATTATTCAAAGTATATATATATATATATATATATACTTTGAATAATAAAACACAACTACATCATTCTGTTTATTTAGTCGCAAAACGAATTATTTAACATGGAATCAATTATTTAACATACATTATGAATACATATGTATAAGCGATATTGTTTGATTCAATA